>JAQFVV010000079.1:4030951-4105951 GCA_028023455.1 Epiperipatus broadwayi | reverse complement strand
TACTAAGAATCTTTTGATTGCAGATTCAGGCTACCATTCAATGATGACATTTTATTTAGGTACTTACAACTGAAAATCACTTTTAATAAAGGAATATTGTATAAAATTAAAGAATTATATAATATTATATGGGTCATGGTTGGAATTTGTGAAGTTAAAAGAAAACGCGAATAGATAATTGATTTCAAAAAAATGATACATATTTTATTACAGACGCATACATTGAAAGTACAGATAGAGTAGCATTTATTATAAATAAAAAATAGAAAAACAGCTTTGTAAAAATTGATAATCTAGCAGATAGAGTTGCAAGATTATTTATTTAACATAATGGAAGATGCCAAGTGCAGATAATTCAGGTTTAAGGTTAATGCCCAATAAGTTCTCATTGTGATGAGATTTTATATGGATGTATAAAATACTTTTGATCAGATCAAATAACATGGTATAATTAATGTATTACTGAACGAGGAAATTCTTTAAAGGCATGTATCATGATGAATACAAAGTAAATTTCTTATTGGGTTCATTAAAAAGAAGAATCATAATCGATTTTCTGTCAATGATCATATTATTTAGTAAATTGATCAAAGGAAACATGAAAAAATGAGACATGTTCTGTTTGGTGAAATAATAAATTAAAGGTGAATCTTCCCTATAAATATATAAAAGCGTGGATTATCAGAAAATTACTAAATTAAATATATGTGGGGTTCGAATCCAGACTTTCACCCAACCCACCACTCTCAGTGCCATCTCATATTGCTGACCCACCTGATCACACACATGTTGAAAAGATAAATATTCACCAATATACGTATTTCATGCTAAACCAGCAATCATCAGTTGGTCTAGATTACTATCCTCACAAATATATATAATCAGTACTCAGCTTTATATAAAGATAGCCAATCTTTATACTTTAATGGACAGGCTTCAAACTATTCCAACTCACAACTCTTTTTTAGCCTTCCATTTCATTGAAAATCTGACAATGGAACATTCAAAGCCCTTGATAGTGCCAAGGTTGTCATCCTACCCATGTTGACATATTAGTCATTCTGACCCCTCATGTACAGGAGAATAATACATTTATACATACATATGCGAGGGATGGGCAGACCTTTTACACACTATTTATATAAATTAATATAAATTAATATTAATTTATATAAATAGTGTGTAAATTAATAGTGTGTAAAAGTTCTGCCCATCCCTCGCATATGTATGTATAAATGGATTATTCTCCTGTACATGAGGGGGCAGAATGACTAATATGTCAACATGGGTAGGATGACAACCTCGGCACTATCAAGGGCTTTGAACGTTCCATCGTCAGATTTTCAATGAAATGGAAGGCTAAAGAGTTGGAATAGTTTGAAGCCTGTCCATTAAAGTATAAAGATTGGCTATCTCTATATAAAGCTGAGTACTGATTATATATATTTGTGAGGATAGTAATCTAGACCAACTGATGATTGCTGTTTTAGCATGAAATACGTATATTGGTGATTATTTATCTTTTCAACATGTGTGTGATCAGGTGGGTCAGCAATATGAGATGGCACTGAGAGTAGTGACTCTTGTGAAAGTCTGAGTTCGAACCCCGCATATATTACATATATGAATGCAGTTTTAAGCCTGTATAATGTATTAAATTAAATATAATAATCAAAATTGTGATTAAAGAAAGAAATTGTTTTTTGTTTTTATATTTCTTTTCAAATTAAATAAAAGTTTTTTTATTATAAAATATTATTTCACTTAATCGTTATCTCAAAATTGCAACATAATTTCCCTCTAAATAAATTTGAAACATAATTCATTTATATTTGGTTTTCATTTACGATAATGGATATTCATTTCAAGATGCGTTTTGTAATGTTAGTGATGCTAAATTTGCTAGTAGTTGCAGAAACCCTGCCAGGTTGGATTAACGTAATCATTAGATTTGTGCCTGGGCTAAGCGCTTCTATGGCAGCTACAAAAATGTACGTTGCTTACAATGATATGAGAGATGCGAAATGGAAAAACTGCGACAAGTATTTTCACTGTCGGGGCAATTACGACGCTCAAAAATGTTGTGGATGGATAGGGAAAAAAGTTGCTGGACTTATTTCGTAAGATTTTAATTATTAATTAATTAATTAATTATATTTTAGAATTAGTGATGTTTTAAATTGTATTTAAGAAGTACTTTTTTAAAAAAAATTCAATAGATAAAAAATACCTTGGAATTCTGCAAAATGGTATGAAAAAAATTACTGATATATGAACAATGTGACTAAATTGGTATTGCAGTCTATTGAAGAAAAGAAAAATGTAAAACAATATCTCAGTATCAAAAGAAAGATTGTTTCTACAATAAAAGGAATAGATGAAACTTATGAAAAAGAAGGATGATATGAAACACATGATAGGGTTCAACAAAGATTTTTTTATTATTATCAAGAGGAACATTTATAACTTTTAAATTACTGCGTTTTGAGGTGAGGCGTGCAATAAATCTATGAAGGGAAAAGTATCAGAAAATGATGAAGTAATAAAAACATTATTGGCAAATGTTATTGATATTTAAGAAAGGTGATAAAAAATGTTAAAAACGGGACCTATATCTCTTCAATTAGTTCTATATAAGATTTTATCAAAATAATTACAACTCTTTTACAGCAAACTTTGAACCTTAAATCACTCAAAAGAAAAAAAACTAGTGAATCATACAAATATAGAGAGATGTTGTGTTCAGACTATATATATATATATATATGATAAACAAAACAAGTCATAAATTTAGTAAACTTGCTTATAGCTTGCATATAATGATCAATAGATTGAGCTTTACCAATATCTCCGTACAAGCTTTGTTTATATAAAATACTGAGTGAGACAGAATTCAATATCTCTTTCAGTTGTCTCCACCTTCAGATCATCTGATTTTAAGCTAATTGGATATCATCAGTGAAGGTAGAGACCAGAAACTAGATCTAAACAATGACTCTAAAACTCAGCATTTATGAAACATGTTTCTGTCAGTTTGCAAGCGTGAATTTTTCAGATACATATCTTCAAATCCATCCAAACAAACTAAGCAGTGTTTAGATCTAGTTTCCGGTCCCTACCCTTCACTGATGATAGCCAATTAGCTTGAAATCAGCTTGAAGATGGAGACAACTGAAAGAGATATTGAATTCTGTCTCACTCAGTATTTTATGTAAACAAAGCTTGTATGGAGATATTGGTAAAGCTCCATCTATTGATCATATATATATATATATATATAAATGATACTGCAAAAATTAGATTACATGCTGACACTAAGATTAATTTTGTGAGTATTAATAGAGTGATATTATATTTCAAAATCTTTACAGCAGCTTTACAAGAAGTATTTTATGAATCAAAAGGGAATCTAAGAAAATAAAAATATGTAGTGTTTTTTTCTCAATCTTGCAGATGATGGTAAGGTTGTTTTTTGCAAATATTGTTTCAGTACTTCAAAAAATGTAAGAGTTGTCAAAAAAGAATTTTTAAAAAATGACTAATTATAAATCGATTAGTAATTAAAAATATACTTAGTTTAGATTATTAACCAAAAGGAAAACTTGATTAAATTATTCAGAATTAAACTTGAAAATGGTTTTGATAGAAATAATTTAATGTTAAATGGAAATATATCTATTTAAATATAAACTCTATATTGCCACATATTGTTTTAAATTCGTATAAATAAAGATACACTAAACGAGAAATGACTCCCAAGATGCATATCATGTTTGTGTTTTTAATTTTAAAAAATCAGATATATTAATCTTTAATTGAATTTTGAATTTTCTGTCTGTGCTAGGGACAATCTCTGGTTTAATAAATGATTAATAATAATCATTATTATATTTATCTATAGTGGATGGTATCAAAGATGTGGGTTGAGTTAATTTGACACTTATAATTCAAAATGTAAATGTGTCGGTTTATTTGAAAAGAAACATTTTAAGTAGATGTATTCTATCAATTAATTAAAGATTTGGAATCTTAACAGAAAATCTATCCAACACTTCAAATTACTCACAAAATATAAAGAAATATATGTTGAAAGCTACAAGAAAAGATCAAATGTTATGACATCAGTGAAAAAATTAAGAGGGTAAAATAGAGTGCGAGGGACATATTTCTATACAAGGTGATAATAAATGAATATTTAAACTATTGCACTGGATCTCAAGAGATTATAAAAAGCTACAAAGAGATAACATATGATATGGTTGTAAAGTATAAAACAGTTTATTGTTATGATATGGAGAAGTGAAGCTATAGATCAGAAAAATTGGTTCAAAGGTGAAAGATCTTCATTCTGGATTGAAACAATAAGTCTGAAAATGATCACCATAAATCTCACACTCTATAAAATATCTCATAATAACTATTAATATAAAAGAAATTATTAAGTCTGAGTTTAAATTTAGTAAAATTTATTGTACCAAGTAAACTTTCAACACTTTCATGTCATATTCAGTAGACCAATCATGAATATGATTTGAAAACAAAAAAAGTATATTTGGTGCAATAAATTTTACTATATTTAAACTCTTAGTAATTTCTTTTACATTAATATTTCATACATATTGAAGTGTTTACTGTTATAAACCTCTTTGTAGATATTCTTAAAGCAATGCCTTACAGAAAAATTAATTTCGCCTTAATATTATTTTAACTACAGTACAAATGTGGTTTTATCAGTAATTAAAGCTATTATATACTTACAAATGAAATATTTCAGAGCATTTAGCAATAACAAAAAAATGTTATTTCTTTTTTTAAAAAACCACAAAGTGCTTAAGAATGTATGCAATAAGACATATTTCTATACAAGGTGATAATAAATGAATATTTAAACTATTGCACTGGATCTCAAGAGATTATAAAAAGCTACAAAGAGATAACATATGATATGGTTGTAAAGTATAAAACAGTTTATTGTTATGATATGGAGAAGTGAAGCTATAGATCAGAAAAATTGGTTCAAAGGTGAAAGATCTTCATTCTGGATTGAAACAATAAGTCTGAAAATGATCACCATAAATCTCACACTCTATAAAATATCTCATAATAACTATTAATATAAAAGAAATTATTAAGTCTGAGTTTAAATTTAGTAAAATTTATTGTACCAAGTAAACTTTCAACACTTTCATGTCATATTCAGTAGACCAATCATGAATATGATTTGAAAACAAAAAAAGTATATTTGGTGCAATAAATTTTACTATATTTAAACTCTTAGTAATTTCTTTTACATTAATATTTCATACATATTGAAGTGTTTACTTTTATAAACCTCTTTGTAGATATTCTTAAAGCAATGCCTTACAGAAAAATTAATTTCGCCTTAATATTATTTTAACTACAGTACAAATGTGGTTTTATCAGTAATTAAAGCTATTATATACTTACAAATGAAATATTTCAGAGCATTTAGCAATAACAAAAAAATGTTATTTCTTTTTTTAAAAAACCACAAAGTGCTTAAGAATGTATGCAATAAGACACTTTTTCAGTTGACTATCAAATGCAAAACTTTTGTGATAGAAGAATAAAGTTACGATGGTATTCTCTGCTTATAAGCATTTTTCTGTTCATTAATGAAAGAAAAATAGATTGGCAATTTGTCGCATAAATCCCATTTCCAGGTGTACATATCCACTAAAAGAGGCTTATAACTACAATAGCATGTTTTAGACTTGTCTTTTAATTTCAGCATATTTGAGAAATACTTTGCTTTATTGCTATAATTAAAAAAATAATTCCCTGAAATCTTTTGTTTACATTTCTCTCTTAATACATATTTGCACATTAAAGTATTAAAACAATTTAAGAATCAATATAAATTTTGCTAAAAGAATTTAACAAATTGTGATTATATTGCTGGTAAATGGAATATTATTTCACTTCCATATGTTCCCAACTATTCTCTATATTTTATTTTACTACTATTAGTTTAATATCACTTATGTTTTAAATATTGTCACACTTTTGAACCTATTCCATTTCAACCTCTGTATTACGCTATTTTGTTTCTTTTGAAGTGTTGAAATAAGAATAATTGCCTTTCTAACTGAAACAATTCTTGGAACTTCTTGGTTATTGTGATTAAAAAAATACTTAGTTTTTTTAATGTGTTAAAGGATTTTATTGTTTAAATGTTACATATTTTTTTCTTTTATAAAGCATACTTGGGATTTCAATAATACTTGCAATAAGGTTACAATTAATAGCATATAAAATTACATATAATAATATATATTACATATTAAAAACATAATAAAAACAATATTATCTTTCTTATAATTGGAGATAGGATGCTAGTGTCTCAGATGTCACTTTAAGGATCAGATATCAGAGTATGTGTGGATATATTTACATCATCTGCTCCGATTGATTCTAATTTAAACCAAAAAGTATTTTGTAATTTAAAAGGAATTTGAACTCAGATTTTTCAAGCTCCCTACAACTATCCACTCCATCTTATAGAACCGATACACATGACCACACACATGTGAAAAAACACAAAGTATTTTGGTGTACCCTAAAATCATTATTACATATAAAATATAATAAATGTATCTGGTGCATTATTGTGAAATAATTTGATTTACTTCCGCAAACAGATCTCTCTCTTTTTTTTTAAGTTTTAAAATTATATTTTATTTTACAATAATTAATATGTTTAAATGCGCTAAAACGCAGGCAATGGAGAAACTAAGTACAAAATGTACTATTAATTGGCTGAGCGCTTGTGCATAAGCTTAAATAATTTTAATAACCTTGTAAATAAATTATATTATTAAATATAATAATACATAAACTTATCCGAATAAATAAATATATTACTCTCCCATGCTTAATGTTTATCATTTTTTAATTACCAATTAATTTTTCACTCAACCAAACTACTACCCATTAAGCCAAGTCATTCTATCAATATTATGTGTGTTGAACAAGTCACCTTGATAAATTATACTAAACTATTTTAAATTTCCAAAAATAAACAAGTGTTCTAGATTGGTCATACTACTCCATAGCGTTAGTCCGGTGGTTGCCAACCTTTTCTAAAGTACTGAACACTGTTGCGAGGAAAATTTTTAGGCGCAAGACTTTTTTTTCTTAAGTTAAAATAAAATAAGTTTGCCATCAGTTCTGCAGTTATAAGTTCAAATCAGTATTTATTGTTATATTTTAATATTTATTGAAAAAATTATAATTATATAATTATAATTTATAATTAAAAAATATTTACAGAAAAAAATAGTTTTACTCAAGAAACTCATTTAATGTGAAACTTCTGCCTAGTGTTTTTTTTTTTATATATTTCTTCTATTTTGGAATCCATACACGACAAGACCACTCTCATTTTTCCTATAACCTTTCTCTCTTTTTAGTTTTTTATAATGGTTAACATAGAAAACGCTACTTCACAAAAATATGTAGTTGAAAGACATCATAACATTTTTAGTTTTTTTTTAATATTTGTGGATAATCTTGTTGGACAGAAATACAGAATTCATGAATACTCATTTCAGCTGTTTGATTTTCAAAGTGCAGTCAGATGACAAATTTTGTTGCGCGAGTGTACAGATATGACCTTACACTACGAAAATTTTTTTTTTTTTTATTACCAATAATTTCTATTAAGTAAAAACAAAAATCCTATTAATTTTAAAAATAATATGCTTTTGATTGTCATAAGTAGATTGTTTGATAAATTAGCAAATTTAAATTCAAACTAGCAATCAGCCCTTGGCACCATCATTATTTTTTAACTTTTGTATTTTAGAAGTTATAATCTTTTAGCATATAGTATAATTCATATTTCTATCAATTTTAGGTTTATGGAACATGTGGTTTTTAATTAATATTTTTTTCAATTTGTCCTTTACTTTTTCTGTTTAAGTAGTTTAAATTCATATACTTTATTTCATATGGGCATATCCTTTTGATTGTCACGAGTCGATGGTTTAATAAACTAGCAAACTTAAATTTTATTTTTTAAAGGTTGATATAAATTTTGATAACTAATGTTAATTTAATAATTTAAAATATTTGCATGCCTTTTTAAAGTCACGTGATTATAATATAAGTAACTGTATGAAAATTGCATTTTAGTTTTAAAATTATTGCTTAAAATTGTTTTTTATTATTAATGAAAACTGAAAATTGCATTTAATTTTTTAATCATATTAGATTTCTTATAACTACAAAAAATTGTCTTTTTTTTTAATTATTATTGATGAAAACTGCGATTTTCTAATATTGATGTAAAAGTCTGATCAAACCAAGTTTTTATTTTTTAATTCTTAATGAAAATTATGAATTTTGTGTTTTAATTTTTTAATTCCGTGATTAAATTTCTTATAACTATGAAAATTGTTTTTTTTTTTATTTTTATATTTTTGTTGACAATGGTCAGATTTTGATAATGTAGAGTGATCGATGTCATTTATCGCTTGGATGTGTCAGCCTGGATTTTGCTTGGTTCTTATAATTCAAAATGGGCATGTGCACATACTAAATCAGTACCTAAAAATATTTATTTTATAATAAATAAAATGCTGAATAAAATGCTTATGGTTTGTTAGTGCTCCAGTGTAAGAATTTAACTGCCTTTAATCAAATTATAAATTATCCGTAATTTGAAATAATTTTTAAACATACTAGATCAATATCAATCTAAAAAAATATTTGGATAATATTTTTTAAGAATGGTACTATCATTTTTTTCTATATGTATATATAATGGAATATCACAAACTAATTAAACAAAATATTAAACAGTATATAATATTTGCATAAAAACATTACAATAGAAAACAGTGCTTAGAAAATATATTGTTTCAGTGAATATATATTATTAAAACGTGTGTGTGCACAAGTATGAATTGGGCAAAATGTCTAAAATATTTATTATTTAAGTATAGATTCAACCATCTATATAAAAACTACTTGTATTCTATGTTAAGTGAAGTATATAGGATTTGAACAATATCTAGAGGAATATTAATCCATTCTTGATTCAACACTTTCAATTATCTAAGAGGTGTCAGTAGAGAATATTATTTTTTAAATATATAACAATGATTTACATAGCCCCATTAAAACTTGGAGATAATTAAAACATGTATGAAAAAAAATATAATATAGTCTACAAACATTAAAGAAGAAAGTGAATTCATTATTTAATTACAAAAAAAATACTTTGCATAAAAATACAGTATTGAAGAGAATATTATATCGTATGCACGTGTTAGTTGACAATTGTGAACTTTGATCATACCTGTTAAAATAAAAATGACCATATATTTCATGATTTATAATTAATATATTTTATATTAGTTTTCTCTCCAGTGAAACGTTAAACATGGAATCAGAAACTTTTTTTTTTAGACATGGACCAAGTTGAGAATTTCTACTTATTACATATCCAACTCTATTTGATTTTTAATAATTCAACGTTTTCGTAGTGGATTCTGGAAGTTTTATATTCTTTATATATATTTTTTACATTCAATTTGTGTTACTATAAGTAACTGTAAAAAAAAATTAGGAAAAAACAAATTTTGTTTTGAGAATAAATATTCTCTCCCATACCTAAAATGCAATGCAATTAACTATACAATAATTGAAAACTATATTATTTCAGCCTGTGTTTGAAACGTATAAAGCTTTCACAATACTTTATTTTTATAAGTAGTATATTTCTAGCAGTAAGTTGTTTTATATAAAACATGGGTACACGCACACACACACAACACACATACATGTATATATATATGGTTATATTCTTAATTTTACAACACACAGGAATGCAAGAGAATGGTATCAAGGCGGTGCTGATAGTGGTAAAGGTGATTCACCTGCAGACCAAGAAGCAAACAGACATGGCAGAAGTGGCGGTAATTGTGAGAAGCGTTATATAATCGATACTATGGGCAAAGGAAGAAATGTAGAGTGTAGTCTACCAAAGAATAAAAGAGGTTGGAACCCATAGAAAAGACAGTATCAATAAAATCAATCAAAAATATTGTTGAGTATTTTTTTTTCTATATGCTGTGGTAATGTTTTGAATAACTTGCTAATATTTATTATCTTTATATATATATATATATAACACATATAATAATAATGATTAAATGAGATTTCTAAATGAAAATCTTATCTTAATTTTGAAAATATTTGGGAAATTGCTATATTTTTCTTTTTTAAGCATATAAAAAGCATGCCGAAATCTGATTTTTATATTGTCTTAAGTAATAAGTTAAAAGTGAATTCACTTTTATATTTAAAATAGTGTAACAAATACTATTGCTATATGGTATAATTTCATTTTGCTATACCTATTTTAATTGATATTTCGATTTACTATATCATAACTGAAACGTGTCTAAAAATATAATGAAAAATCTTAAATTATTATCAGTTAAGATGTATGAACCCTGAAATTCTATTTACATTATCCTTAATGTAAAAACTGATTCAAATTTTTGGAAAAATATCAGTTGAGGCTATTGATCTTTTATTCATTCAAAAATATTATTTAGCCTCAGGTTGCTAGCAGTAAGTATTAATTTATACTATATCTGATCCTATAATGAGTGGTTTCTTATTTTGAAGAATGCACTAACACCCATACGATTGTTAATTTTCAAACGTTGAGTAGTTCATTTATTATTTACTTTGAATGCTCGAGTTAAATGACACTAATAGTGTGACTTCTTTTAAGTTGAAGTTCAATATTTTCCTCATGGATCGCTGAGTTAAACTGATGAAAGTTTATCGATACTTTTTTCTTCAGCATTCAAATTGGGTGAGTAATAATAATACTATTTATAAAATAGTAGAATAAATGGTGACTAACTCAACTTATATTATTTTGGAATAATAAAAACTCCAACCAGATGTTTCTGTAATATCATCACACACCTGTTAAGCAGAAAAAAATCAATTTATTTTGATTTGAATTTATATACTTGCGTATATAC
Organism: Epiperipatus broadwayi; assembly: GCA_028023455.1. Lineage (NCBI taxonomy): Eukaryota > Metazoa > Onychophora > Udeonychophora > Euonychophora > Peripatidae > Epiperipatus > Epiperipatus broadwayi. Next base: position 4,094,921 of record JAQFVV010000079.1, on the reverse strand, counting down.
ATTGAGAATAAAGTTATTCTCAGTCCCTGTATAAAGAATATTAAATTCTCTCCGATGTTTAATTATAGCGAAATCAGACAAAATGAGTTCCTACTTTGCCTGCAATCCAAGTGTTTATATCAAAGATTCATTAGGAGGAGATTCATTTTATCTGAATTACAGACAAATACTGAAGTATTGAAGTGAATGTACTAATGAGCATATCTTGAAATGTAATCCACTACTTTAGAAATTTCAAACGAAAGTAAAATTATGTCATTATATTTAGCTTCAATAAATCATTTTTTAACACATCTCGATTATTTTATTTTCATAGAGAGACACACACACATGTATATATATAACGAAACTTAAATATATTCCAAACAACGGTAAACAATTTATAATATAATATAAATAAAAACTCATAAAGAAATTTTTTTTTTTTTTGAAAGTTGAGTGAAAAATGATTATGAATATAATCGAAAATATTTCTTTATGAGTTTTTATTTATATTATATTATAAATTGTTTACCGTTGTTTGGAATATATTTAAGTTTCGTTATTGTATTATTAATATTAGCGGACATTTATTTTGTTATATATATATAAGTAATGCTAAGTTTTTTTTTTTTTAAGTAATGCTAAGTTAAAGGCATTTAATAACAGGATTTAGAGAAATAATTACAGTATAAAAACATAGCGCTATATAAAATAATATCTCATTATTTATGTTTAATTTCAACTAAAGAATGACGTATAGTAAATTGTAAAAAGTTCGTAAGCGTAAATGTAATTTAAAGTGATTGCTTAACATCTTCACTCATTTCCATACGCTTAAGATTTGCCCATACATAAATGGTTGGGTCGAAAGGATGGGTGGATTCATTCCATCTTTTCAAAAAGACTATATCTTGTGTCTGGAAAAGTGAGAGTATTCATTTATAATTTATCTTTAAAGCACATGTGCATTGGCTTAATCGCTATTACCAAAATAATCCTTGTAAATTAGGCATTTATTTATATAGCGCTATGTTTATAAATTGTAATAAACTAAAGATAACATTCTTAACGCGCATGTACGTTAGCTTGAAAGGCTGATCTTTAGTTTATTACAATTTATAAACATAGCACTATATAAATAAATGCCTCATTTACATATGTTTAGTTTCATTTAAGAGTGATGTTTCATAAATTCTAGATAATTTCGTTGACATCATTCATTCAGACATAGTAAACAGTAATTAAAGTGATTGATTTATCCTCACTCTTTCATATCCAGTACCTAAGATTTGCCCATATATAAGCATTTGGGTTGAATGAATAAGTGGATTCATTTATTCTTTCACAAAGACTTTATCTTGTGTTAGAAATGAAAGTATTCATTTATTAGTATTAACATTCATAAAAAGCATATGTACATTAGCTTGAAAGTCTGATCTTTAGTTTATTATGAAATAATCCTTGTAAATTCCTATTTCCTAATCACATAAATTCAATTTCTTGTGTAGTGCACTTTCAAAGTTTTTTTACACTTTCAATCAATAAATTATAATAACATAACATATGCAATTAATATCCATATTTTTTAACATAATTCAGTACTAATAGAGCGAAAATTTATTGCACTTATTAAATATGTATTTTTTCCAACGATACTCTTGATCTTTTCTAGTTTAATTCTACATACTGTCTTATTGTAATAAAGAATTTTATTTCACCCTTACTTTGTAAATTAATGAAAAGCTAAAATTAATAACTGAGGTGAAACTATAAGTTTATTATTAGTAAGCTTCTATTTTATGGACTTAGCGCTTTCGGAGCCCTTACAGCTCCATAATCATAGTCCTTTTTACAGGCTGTCGATTCTATGCCTATCTTTCAGAAATATGTGTGGTTGTATACATATTTATGCAGTATAGTCTTAAAGCTAATTTTGCAGATGTACTTGAAAAGACAGTCCTCAATCATATCAAATATATGCTATTCTAGCAATCTACATTGGTATTCCATTAATATTGTTAAATACAATGCACAGTTTAAAAAGGTTTTATCACTAATTCTACTTCATATAAAATACAGGGTGCAAATTTAGTACGCGATCTATCGCCATTTTGAATTTCAAAAATCATCTGACACATGTAAGTGATAAAAAAGTACGCGAAAACAGAAAAAAATTTAGAACTTGGGTCACGTGACTTGGAAAAACCCGACAAAAACACGAAAAATTAACATTTTCTCATTTTAAATTATTTTAATCAATAAATGCTAGTTAAAAAAAAAAAAATCCAAAACACGAAAAATATATTTAGAACTGTGGTCACGTGACTATAATGTCGATAAAAAGCAACATATATAAAAAAGAAAACTATAAAAAAAAAAAAAAGCGGAATAGATCGCATAGTTAAAAAAAAAAAAGCCCAAACATGAAAAATTTAGAACTGGTCACGTAACGATCTGAGAGTGCAAAAAAATATAAAAAGCTAATATGCAACAATGAACACAGATTAAATAAAAAGCATTACATATTATTAACATATAAAAAGCAGATATTTAAAATATATATAAAAAGCTAACATGCGTTAGCAGGTCACAAAATCAACACTTGCATTTATAACTTGTAAAGCATTATATTTTTGTAAACATTTGAAAAGATCGATCGAAGGTATATATATAAAAGTCAAACTTTCATTTTACAATTGTATTTTTTCTTACCAGAAGATAATGTTCCCATTTTGTTTGCAAAATTTCAGATTATGCCTAGAAAAACATTCAAAATGTACAACCCCTCTTGTCTTGCGTTGTTAGCCGAGAGGTATCGCAGCTGCCATGCAAGCAAGTAGTTGGTTGCAGACAATTGTGGGTTCGCGTCCCGGCCGATGCTATGACACATGGAAAAAAAAAAAAATGTACAACCCGGATCACTTGATTCTAATATCAAATAAAAGCTTCTTGTTTTTCTGCCTAGAAAAAACAACAACATTAGATTCCACTATGTGCTAATTACCTAATCCATTCGTAGAACAGCCACCCACCCCCCACCCCGCAAGTAAATCGATTTACACTTTTTTCTTACCATACATTTTCTCATTTTAAATTATAAATCAAATAATTTATATAGAGAGAGAGCAAGATTACTATATTTAAATCTTAATCAATAAATGCTAGTTATCATTGTCTAAAAAAGTACATAATAATAATACATTTTCTCATTTTAGATTATAAATCAATTTTAAATTTAATACATATTTCTTAGAATCTAAACAATATGCGGTGTTTGATATGATTGCGGGGGGGGGGGGGAAGAGAAACTTTAAAAGAATAAGTTTTAAATCTAAGAAGAGCAAGGCGGAACAAACAATTTAATTTCCATCCATTATTCAAAGTAAACTATAAGAAATCATTTTATAACTTTTTATAGATTCCAAAATTAGAGAAATAGTTAAGCCAGTAAATATATATATAGCCTAGTTTACAATATTAATTTCAGCTACTTTATTAAAGATTATTTAGTTTTCATATGAATACCGCTATTATAGGCTGCTTACTTATACACACACACACACACATATATATATGCAATGTCTTTATTTGCATTTCATGTCTATTAGATCTCTTGAACATTAATACACCAATCTATATATCTACTAACATTGAAATGAGTTTTACTAGCAGCAAAGGAACAAAAAATAAATGTGAAAAAAAATTATTATTTTTTTTAAAATATTTATTACTTTAATTTATATAAGAGAGATGGGGATGCCTGAGATATCACGGAATAGCAGCCACATCAAAATGCTCATTTTCCCACCTTCCACGTCGAAGTGATAAAAACTAAAAAAAGGGTTAAAAAAAGTTTGTTTTACTTATGTTACATATAATCTAATAAATTGAGAAAAAAATAATAATTGATCTTATTCATAAAAAAATTAATATAGAAATCATTTTTTGTTGGAGAAAAATGTGGTACATGGCCATCGAAAGAGGAAAAAAGCAGAGAATGTTAGTATAGCTGCATGCATAATTCACTCAATTCTTCTCAATTTAAAAATATATATAGATTCAATCTGATTTATATTAAATAAGATAAACACTAACCTTTTCACTGTCAGAAGGCATCCTTCGCATCTTTGAGAAATTTAATAAATAAAGCTCTCTCCTTTAGATGCTTTTTGTCCGTCCGCCAGCAAATTGTATCCAAATGAGTTTGAAGAAGCTGTGATGATGTGTCTCTCATCTTTTTTAATATTTTATAAAATGCAATAGTAAAATCCGCACACATTTGTAATAGGTGCGTGTGTGTATATGACATCTTTCTAAAGCTAAAATCTAAATTATTTAAGATAAGCATTTTACAGTTAAAAGAAACATAAAAAAACTGAAAACCATTAAATAAGAATGTAAAAGTAGACAATGGAAGAAGGAAGAAATATAAGTGCGTGCATCTTTATCCACAAAGGCAATCTCGAAAATAGCTACAGTCAAACACACCTTTGGATGTTCAAAGGTGTCAAATGTAAAATAAAACAAAGAGCAGGAAACCAAATGGTCGACTTGTAGGTGTGAGGAAGTAAAGAGCAAAGAGTACTGTAATAAAAATAATGGATTCGAAATCCATTAAGTCAAATTAGAAAATGTAACCCCTAGCAAAATTATAGCATGGGGCTTTCTTTGGGATTATTCGCTTATATTTGTATTTATTTTTTGCATATAGTCCTAACCTAATAAATCATGTATTGTATGTTATTCATTAACTCATATTTACTGGCTTAACTATTTCTCTAATTTTGGAATCTATAAAAAGTTATAAAATGATTTCTTATAGTTTACTTTGAATAATGGATGGAAATTAAATTGTTTGTTCCGCCTTGCTCTTCTTAGATTTAAAACTTATTCTTTTAAAGTTTCTCTTCCCCCCCCCCCCGCAATCATATCAAACACCGCATATTGTTTAGATTCTAAGAAATATGTATTAAATTTAACCAAGGATGGTAGCATATAAATAATTGATTTATAATTTAAAATGAGAAAATGTATTATTATTATGTACTTTTTTAGACAATGATAACTAGCATTTATTGATTAAGATTTAAATATAGTAATCTTGCTCTCTCTCTCTATATAAATTATTTGATTTATAATTTAAAATGAGAAAATGTATGGTAAGAAAAAAGTGTAAATCGATTTACTTGCGGGGTGGGGGGTGGGTGGCTGTTCTACGAATGGATTAGGTAATTAGCACATAGTGGAATCTAATGTTGTTTTTTCTAGGCAGAAAAACAAGAAGCTTTTATTTGATATTAGAATCAAGTGATCCGGGTTGTACATTTTGAATGTTTTTCTAGGCATAATCTGAAATTTTGCAAACAAAATGGGAACATCTTCTGGTAAAAAAAAATACAATTGTAAAATGAAAGTTTGACTTTTATATATATACCTTCGATCGATCTTTTCAAATGTTTACAAAAATATAATGCTTTACAAGTTATAAATGCAAGTGTTGATTTTGTGACCTGCTAATGCATGTTAGCTTTTTATATATATTTTAAATATCTGCTTTTTATATGTTAATAATACGTGATGCTTTTTATTTAATCTGTGTTCATTGTTGCATATTAGCTTTTTATATTTTTTTGCACTCTCAGATCGTTACGTGACCAGTTCTAAATTTTTCATGTTTGGGCTTTTTTTTTTTTAACTATGCGATCTATTCCGCTTTTTTTTTTTTTTATAGTTTTCTTTTTTATATATGTTGCTTTTTATCGACATTATAGTCACGTGACCACAGTTCTAAATATATTTTTCGTGTTTTGGCTTTTTTTTTTTTTAACTAGCATTTATTGATTAAAATTTATTGATTAAATTATTTGATTTATAATTTAAAATGAGAAAATGTTAATTTTTCGTGTTTTGGCTTTTTTTTTTTAACTATGCGTTTTGTCGGGTTTTTCCAAGTCACTGACCCAAGTTCTAAATTTTTTCTGTTTTCGCGTACCTTTTTATCACTTACATGTGTCAGACGATGTTTTTGGCTATTTTTGAAATTCAAAATGGCGGATTTTATTTTTGAAGATATCAATAAAACGATCAAATTTAGACTCTATAGTGACACAACATACAAATCTATATATATATAAAGAATTCACATAACTCCAAATTTCTGACCATGAGATGGACATGGCATCCTAATTATACTCAATGACTAGATTTAAATATAAATAGTCGAACTCCCAGAAATGTTTTTAAATTGCAAAGTATTGACAAATATAATTATGGTATATTTAAAGATTATGACTAAATATTAGTTACTGTCAATGATGTATGGGTATAACATTTCAGAGATCTTATTTACTATGTTTTGACAAGCAATAAATGACATCACCCCAGTTTTGAAACTAGTATGTACTGTAGATATATTGATGACCTGCTGACAAATGGTTAAAACTTTAAAGATCATATTGATTTTTTTTGAGTAGTGATCCAGCAATTATTTTTAAAAAGGTGAACAGGCTCACACTTTACTAATTTTTCTGAAGTGTCTAAAAAGAATATATATTTTTTATAATCAGTTCACTGTGATTACTATTAAATCTCAAGAATTTATAAAAATGTGTTCAATGACATAAATATTTTGAATGCTACACATTAGCATGCAGTTATGAGCTGACATAACAATAAGATTTGGCACATTTTAGTTCACCATCAGATGTATTTATTAATTCTTACCACATTTGTATACCTGATATTTATATGTAGATAACTATAAAAGATAGATATGTAATTCCTCTATATAAATACATAATATAATGTGATATTATAAGGTCATTATGTATTGAAAGTCAAGAATCCCATAATCTAGATAAAATTATATGTATATACTGTAAAGGATGGAAAGATCTACCCTTTCTATCTTTAGTGCCATTGTTGTTTTAAAAAAGGAGAAAATCTTTGATTTAGCTTTGATATAGGAGTTTGTATATTGGTTGTTGTTTATTATTGTTGTTATTGTTATTTAGTTCATTATATTTTTTCTTGGTATATGCATTTGTTTATGGTTGTAGGACTTGAAAATGGTAGGGGAAATATTATGACGATTTATATATATATGATGTACATTTTAAGATAATATTGGTTTATATTAAAGTATTTGCCTTTATTAATAGTAGTAATTAAAATAATGGCATATACATTTACTAGATGTGTTTACATCATAATTTTTTTTTGTTTTTAAAATTATTTGTGATGTGATCTTTTTATTTATTACTTATTTGTTGATGTATTTTTTTAATCTAAAGATGTAAAGCATATTTTTATATGTAATTTTATTTGAATATTTGAAGATCAGCAATTGTTATAATAAAAATATTGAATAAGCAGCATATGAAAGACTGAACTAAAACAATAGAACCAAAAAATACCATAACAATAAGGATTCATAATCGCCATTAAAAAAAAAAAAGAAAGCAAAAACGTTGCTGTTGTCTTTTTTAGCATAAATACATTTATTGGATTTGAAACATCATTAGAATGGTAGAAAAAAAAATAATTTTAAGATTTAGGAATCAAACCCTATTGTGTCATATTTCATTACAACAACTATTTGAAATCATGCAAATTATTGATAAGCAAGTATATGGAAGTATAAAACCAACTGAATGAATGCTATTTAGATACAGGATCCAAAGTAATCATAAACTAAATGGTCAAATCGGTTTATCATTTTAATTGATTCATCATAATTTAATCCGGATAATAATGCTATGAATTAATCACTTAAAACAGAAAGTTCATGTATTCTGCCAATTTAAACTGTTTTTCAAATTATTTTAGCCCAATCCGAAATGGACAAAACAAAAATGCCTTAAATAATTAGTGAACTGTGAAATGACAGGAAGGTAAAAGATTAAATGGGTAACTAAATTGATCTTAACTAAAATTGATCTTTTTTAAATTTATTTTCTTTTTGTAAAATTGATTTTAACGTTAAATATTTATATGCATATAAAATAAGTTGAGATTTAATCGGTCGTTATGTTTAAAACCTTATTAATTTTCATAGAGTATTAAATTTTATATCTATCGTAATTCACATGCAATATATATATATGTTAGTACATAATGTAAGTAAATTGTTATTAAGTTTTGAATTTATTCATATGAATAATAAGAAAAAAAAAACATTATGCCACTTATTATTAAATTTTTTTTTGCTGTTTTTTAATTTTTAAATCTTATATATATGAACGTTATATAAACCAACTGATTTTAAACCTCAACTTATTAACAAATGATTATATATAATAGATATTATTTGTCAGTAAAATACTTATCGTTTAATTTAAACGCATTATATAAGCATGTTATGCATCTGGTGTACGTAATGTAGGCTGGAAAATACATTGATTGTCGTTTGTTTACTTGGGAATCATTTATAAATATATGCATAATGTATTATAATGTATTTACACTTTTATTACCTTTTGATATTTTTCTTCAGAATTTAATCCATAATCTCATCATTAGATATGTTTCAAAAGGTAGATCACGCTGTAAGTACTTGGTGTCTGTGTTGTAGATGCATCTTTCCTCACCCATCAGATAGGTGTTGTCTATATATATTATCTATAAAGGTTTCATACACTAGGGGATATATAGTCTGTGATAAAGATTTATTAAAATCCTAGAAGTAATAAAGGTGTAAAGGAAGATATTGAGTTTATGAGCCATGATAGAAGTCCTATTATAAATAATAAATACAAAGAATTTGTACTTGTAATACAAAAGAGGAGTACAATTTGTAGTCGAAAATGAATTGATAAATGCCCAACCCAGTGAGAAAAGTAGTCTTATATATTTTTTTGGTTATGTGATCTAACCTTGAGAAACGTATCAATGATTTTAAATTATTAATTTAAGAAGCTATTATGATTTCATCATTTCTTCTTTATTATATTTTTTGTGTTTTAAATAGTAAATGATTCTTAGGCAGACACAAATGTCATTTCATACAGATTACTATTACATATTGTTCATTTAAATTATACTGAATTAAAATGGAAACTTCAAAGGTAAACAAAATATTGTAAATGTTTACTATAATTATTGCTATTTTAAAAGAAAGTCAAACTATAGTTAAAATAAAGCATATATCATTTGTTAAAATGAAATGGCTTTGTGATTTATTTGAAATTTATTGATATCTTTTATTTTCTCTTTTCAGTGCGGAGGTCAGTAGGTAATGCTTGAGACTTATAATCACTTGAATGATAATTTTGTATTTCGTTAATATTCAATTTCATAACTATTTATTTAAGCCATCATTAATTGGAATCTTGTTTTACCTATAATCGTTTTTTCTCAGTATAGGTTGGATTTAATAAAATTCCCTTTGTCACTATCTTATATTTTGGTGAATAATTAAACCACTGATCAAGTTAACCCTGAGAATAAATCGTTTAATGTCTCTTTTGTTATTGCTTTTTGATATCCAGGTATATTTTATGCATAGCTAGTCGAATAAGCAACATCGTAATTGTTAATCAATGGTTAAACCATCTTTACTCATGCATAATATTTATCTTCTCATTCAAGGAGGCTGTTTATTATAATTGCTGCCCAAATATATAGGATCATTAAATAAAAGTTTAGCATCATAATCCAGTCCATTACAATTGAAATTCAGTGCCTGGACTAATTTATATTCTATTATAGGTATATTACAATGGAAGAGAATTGTCCATTACAATTAGCTGCCAACCATTGGGGTGACTGTATGTTCCATTACAATATGTTGTAATGATGGAATGGGAGGGTCTACATGGGATGAAAATCATCACAGAATAAATGCAGAGAAATAGACAAAGCAACAGATCAAATGCAACTAAACAAGCATAACACCTATGGAAAATAACATCAAGAGTGATCTTTTGTGAATTGATTTAAAACTGGAATAATATAAAATCTGAAGTTAATTATCAAATCGACATCAAACTTTAGATATAATATAAAAGCAATCATCAACATTTCTTGAAGCATTCATGTATATAAGTACTAATAAGGACTATACAAGTAAGCTTACATCAAAAAATGTTAAGACCATTATATCAAAGCTGATTACCATAAAAGCTTAAGCCCATGTGATAAACATGACTATACTGGCTATCAATAAATTTTTATCACAATATATAAAGTAGTGGATATGGGCTTTAAAGGTGACTTATTCCTTAGCACCATTTAAAATAATTCTAAAGATAATTATAAATATATACATTAAATACTATCTAACACTATAGTAGTAATAATAAAAATTCATATAGACTAATAAATAGACCTCAAAAGTTCTATTTCTTAATTGATGAAACTATGGTTGTGGACGAATTTTAGTAAAGTTTAGTTTTTTGGCTAGTATTGTAAAGCTAAAAGAATTCGTGTATATATATAGATTTATATATATCATTAATCCAGAGCTACTTTCAGATTTCAAGAGCCCTGATAACAATATGTGAATATTAGCATATATATATATATATATATATATATATATATATAATTTGTTTAAATCTTAATTAATAATATGTAATAAGTTTTGCATGTCTATGTTGATAAGATTTATGAAGTGTATAATTATTCTTTTTTTTTCAAGATTTTTCCACAGCACTCAAAACATATTAAGGTGAATGGAAAATCAAAAATCTCAACGAAAGAAAAATTATAACTTCATAAAGCTTTTTGACATATATATGTAAAATGTATATATACATATAAAAATATCCACTAGAATAATTCTGTCAAAATTAAATATATATATAAATTTAATTTATTCAAGCATTAAATAAAAATTAAACTATTGAAATAACTTAAAATAATGATTAATAAATTTATTAATTAACTAGAATTAAAAATAATAAAAATGAAATTAAAGTTTGAAAAGTATTTAAATAATATCACATGATCACTATATCTTATACTAGCACATAATTGTTAAAGTTTGAAAAGTATTTAAATAATATCACATGATCACTATATCTTATACTAGCACATAATTGTTATAAAACAAGGCAAAACTCTTTATACAGTAGTGCTGCCCTGTGCCAACCAGAGTAATCAATGGCATCCATTGATTACTCTGGTTGGCACAGGGTGGCACTACTGTATGGAGAGTTTTGCCTTATTTAAATAATACAGATTATGTATCACTCTGATTTTAACTTACAGATATTAAATAAATATTTCCATAGATTGAGAAAACAATAATATAATTTAAATTGCAGTTTACAATAATAAATACATTGTGATTGGTCTTAAACATATGTATGCACATGTGTACGTGTCTAATAATACAAAATATTCCAATCATTAAATTCCTATTAACTATCCAAGCTTATATTACTCTGATTTCATTATACATGTTTATTTATGCATGTATTTGTATAAATAGGCACACACATTGTACATATTATTTAAAAATATTGCAATTTTAATAATAAATTCATTAAATTTATAGGCCAACATATTATTTAAACTATAAATAAATGATCTTATATTATAAACATAAAATCATTAATTCTTAATTTTCTTTAATCTATAAACCAAATTATTTTCACATACCACTATATTAAAACTCAATTCCAAAATGTGAATTTTCAACTGGCATTAAAATAAAATAAAAAAAAACATTTGATAATTTCATTATATTTTCCTAACACTGAAATAAATCTTTTATAAAATGACGTAGTGAAATTCAAAGAAAATATACCTAGAGTGTCTATCCTCGAACGGTTTTAAATTTATCTGGGATTTTTACTGGTTAGTCAGGCACTTGTTATTTTTTGCTGGAGACTTTTTTCATTAATTGAATAATTTGTTCAATTCATTCAAAAATTGTTTACTCTTGAAACAAATTAGTACAGAATACATGAAATCCTTCTTTAGACAGTAAAGAGAAATAGATTTTTATTAACAAGAGTGTTTGCAATTATAAATCAATATTAGTATAAATCTTACTCACTAGTCAATTTTTTGTATATATAAATATCAGTAGCAACATAAGGAGTGTTATGTCTAAATCATAAACTGGAATCTCTTAAGACTAGGATGACATCATATAGATTGTTTGTCTAACATTCTGTTTAAGTAACATTGATGGTCTTCACTTCATCTTCCAAAATATCTGAACATTGGATATAACACGTGCCTACAATACACATATTGGATTATGAAATATCACAGGGAAGACATCCTATACTTCTTTGGACACTCAAACTTGACAATATGGAAACCAGTAGAAATAGCACTTTCTAAAGCTATCAATAGTTTAATAATTACTAATTAATCAAAAGGTTGATTAATTAAAAAGCCTTTCTTAATGTTTTAAGTCTTCTGCAATGTTATATTGCTAAGACTACTAATACATGGTATGGCTGAAGATCTCTCAGCCTCATATAGCTATTTGAGTTGGTTAGCTGGGTTTAAAGACATGTAGGTGTCTGAAAATTTCAGATTTTCCATTCAATAGATAACTTGTAAATGCTTGGCTTTGGGTTAGTGTTTTTAGATCTAGTGTCTAACCTACCCTAGCACCTCTCTGAGGAGTGCCAGAGCATGAAACCATGGTCAAAGGTTTGGGGGGATCCTGAGAGATATTTTAAATGCTTTCTCTAGCTAGGCATTTATCACAAAGCTTGTTGAGGAATTGGAAATCCTCATTGTTTATAACTTACAAGCTTAAGAGTATAGGGTCATGTGATATATGACTCTTATTTTGACTAATGTTGAAATTAGTTTTAATAATTAAATTTATAAAGTGCATAGCATAATCATTAGTAAAGTAATATATATTAAGGCTATAATCTTAAGACCATGCACTTGAAAAATGACTGTAGGGACCTCTACAAATCTTAACAAGATTTATTTAAAAGGCAAGGTCGCTTTTGTCTTTTACATAAATCTTGTGTTAAGATTTGTAGAAGTCCCTACTGTCATTTTTCAAGTACATGATTTTAAGGTTATATGGAAGTTTTGTACATTAAAATTAACATCTTTGTTTTACACAAAAATAGACTCTTTTTATGTTAAAAGTTTTACATTTGTGCCAAAATCTGAAATAAATCTAATATAATATTTGTATCAACTAAATACCTGTTTTCACATGTTATATATTAATGTTCAATTACCCATAGTGCTTCAAAAGTATCAAGTAATATTATTATTACTTAACCAATATTTCAACCATTCAAGAATTAAATTTTATCAGTCTTAATTTCTTCCTTTCCCCTAAACTTTAAATATAGTGGAGCAACAATATCTACTATTGTTCCAAACCCCCTCATATACATAATATAAAATAGCTTACTTTTTGTTGATAATCTTTAATTACAATAGAATATATTTTGTTTATGGAACTGCAAGTATACAGTGATTTTTCAGCATATGAATGTCCAGTAACTCTCCAACATGCATAGATCTCATGTAAAAATTAAGATTATAGTATAAACACAATTAAATAATAATGTAGTTATTAATAATAAATTGAAAAAGTAAGTTAACATATTTATTTATTGCATATGCGCTTATTCATTCACTCAAACAGTTTAAAAACTGAAGGTAATAAAATGAATTTCAAAGTTGGACTTTCATCATAATTAAATATGTTCTGACCAATATTTTTCTAAAACTTTTTTTCTATAGATACATAATAGCTGCCTGATTATCGGTGACTATCCTTTCTCTAGTTGTTATGATATTTTTAAGTCCATATCAAACATTATGAATGCTTTTAAATTTTATAATTTTTTTAGCATTAAACTTAGAAAATATTTTATTATGCAAAATATTGTAAATCAAGTTCTGAAAGAAAAATAAAATAAAACTTTCAACAAAAGCCAAAAAATGCATGTGGTGGTCTGAGACAGAAAGTGAATATGGTCTTTTTGGAGAATATATTTAATTTTCAAAATTTAATGTCTTGTTTTTTAAATGTGATCCTGTATGGTGCCTCAAGACAGAAAAAGCACCACTACCATTTCATAAAATGTATTGACTTTAAAAATTTTAATATTCTTTTGTTTGTTTCCACATGCTTATTATTGCAGTACTGAATTGTATTTAAACTTGGAAGAAAAATGGCCACTATTCTGAGATTCCTAAAATTTAAGCATGGGCCAAATTTTGTGCAAACATAAAACTTGAAATCTGCACATGGCAGGACTACCTCTACTGTGCAATAGGCTTATGATATTTTTACCTTATTAGCATTCTGGGAATTTTTCTTTCAGCTACACTGTTAATAATTCTAGAACTTTTCTCTATTGGTGCCACATCATCATAAATGGACTTGATCTACAGACCCATCTGCCGATCAATACCTCTGTGAAGAAGCAGCTTAACCAAACAAATACAATCAGGAATTTCTACATGTACTTATATAAGAACACATATCTTTATATTTTTCCTACTCATCGTCACTCAACATGTACTGAAATGAATGAGATGATTATTATTTTCCATTAATGTCTAAATATTTATTATTTTTATTTTTCAACTTCATATGATCACTATCTCATACTAGCACATAATTGTCATTAAACAATTCAAAACAAAGCAAAACTCTCCATACAGTAGTGCCAGAAACTAGTCTGGGGATATTGGATGAGTAGGCACTAGATAGGGATTTTTTGCACAAGCCTTCTGGCATCCATTGATTGCTGTTGTTGGTACAAGATGTCACTACTCTATGGAGAGTTTTGCTTTGTTTTGAATTGTTTAATTTTTCAACTTATTTTACATGTTTTATTCTAAGGTTTTTATCTATTTATTTTGTCTTTCTGTGCTGTTTAAATTACCCTTAAACTCTTGGATTTGGATATGGTAAAAATTCTTTTTACTCCTTTTCATTAGAAAATACTTTTTTAATCATGTAATCTATCATTATTCTAAGATCAAACCTGCAAGTTCATCTGATTGCTAAATTAGTTTTTATCAGGTAGTTCTTTTTTCTGATATTTTCTGGAATAGCCGCTTGTGCATTTTTATATTGTTTTGACTGAGGAGATCTGAGTCACTTCTGGCTTGCCTGAAAATTTTGGTTCTTCAGGACTACAGGAAACCATGTTTTTTCAATCCACTCAAAGAATTTCTTTTAGGGCCACATTTCATAGTAATTATTGTTGGGTCATTTGTTTTATATTTAAATTACTAATCTTTGGCCTTGTATCTATGTATGGTGCAATTAAAATCACTCAGAAATTTAGCCATCTACTAAACTGTCTTCCTTTCCATTTTGATAAGCATTTGATTGACATTATGAGGGAAATTTTGCCACAGTAATCTAATAATTTGTTGTTCAGATAGTGGGCTGTCTATTAATGCACTAATTTTGTTTATTTTCAGAAGAATGGAATAAAAGGCTCTGCAAGTCGCTATTTATCTTGTGACACCTGGTGCCTAATATTCTCATGTTCTTCTTCACTCCAGTAGCTGATTATAGGGCTTGTTTATATTCATGAAAAGTTATTGGTTTTATAGATATGGAGTCCCACCAAATCTGAGAAGCATCCTGAAGATGGCTGCAGATGATCACAATCATGGTCTCCTCACCTAGCTGGTTCAATATGAAATATCTTTTCAAGCTACTAATATGTTCTGTAAGTCTCCCTCCCACATGATGTAAAATATTGTTATTTTCAGAATTGGTTGATTATTCCAGAGTTATTATTTAAGTATAAATAAGATTTTTTTTTCAATTTTTTTAGTCATTTTATTCTTTCTATTTTAAGCTCCATTGTATCTATGTTTTCAGCTAAATTATTTATTTCTACCTTCATATTCTCTATTCTTTTATTTTTTAGTTTATTATCTGTAACTACTTCCTGTAACAGATTTTTTTTTCTTCCAGCACTATTTTAATTTTTTCAATTTTCAGATAAGCTGTCTCAATTTGACTTTCTACTTATTTTATATTTCCACTGATTTCTTTCATGATTTCTCCTTTCAATTTTTTTGTAGTATGATTTAATTTGTTGTTCTAATTTTTGAAGCATTTCAGCATGACTTTATAATTTTTTGGTGGTGTCATTATATTGACTTTTAAACTCATTACTTGTTATTCAGCTTGTTTTTCAGTTTACTCATCATGCTCATGATGTCACTGTTTTCTAGCTTGTTTGAGATTTTCTGCTGTTTTGTTTGATTTTGTTGATATATATCTTAGCTTTTTACTAAAAGGAAATATGTCTGTGTTTGAAAAGAAAGATTTTTAATAAATGTGTTTTACCAGTTCTTACTTATGGATCTGAGACTTTGACACTTAATAGAAGAGCAATACAGAGACTTCAGACCACTCAAAGAAGTATTGAGAGATGCATGTTAGGAGTAACAACAAGAGATCGGAAACACAATATATGGGTAAGAGAACAAACAGGTTTTTTCTGACCTCATTGAAAAAATTAAAAGACTGAAATGGAGTTGGTTTGAACATATTGCTAGAAGAGATGATAATAGATGGACAGCTGAAATCTGAAACTGGAATCCAAGAGATTGTAAAAGACCGAGAAAGAGATCACATGTGAGTTGGATGACTGAAATAAGAAAGTGTGCAGGAGTGATGTGGAGATGAGAAGCTAAATATTGGAGAAGATCCTGCATTGGATTGATGATGATGAATTGAAATTATATGCAATGAAATGGAAATAATTGTATCTTTCAGTGAGTTATGTAACAAATAAACTATTAAAGCACAGAATGATACTACTTGTTCTTTAACATTTGTTGGTATGCTTAG
Source organism: Epiperipatus broadwayi (assembly GCA_028023455.1). Taxonomy (NCBI): domain Eukaryota; kingdom Metazoa; phylum Onychophora; class Udeonychophora; order Euonychophora; family Peripatidae; genus Epiperipatus; species Epiperipatus broadwayi. The sequence continues at coordinate 4,078,165 of JAQFVV010000079.1, read as the reverse complement.
TTTATTTCCATTTTGAAAATGAGAGATAGAGGTCACTATTGATTATATATATGTATAAAAAGTAGTTACTCTCTAAGTGCTAATATTTTAATGCAATGCCCTTTATCTTGCAGATAAAAATGAATTCATATTTATCTGTCATCCATGATCTTATATGGATATAAATTAAAGCATGTACAGTTGAAAATGCGAAGGTAGGGTCCTCTACAGGTCTTAACCGCAACCTTACACATTGGAAGAAAAGGGAAAACCCTCTTTTCTTCCACTGTGTAAGCTTGTGGTTATGACCTGTAGAGGTCCCTATTCCCCTCTTTTCTTCCAATGCGTAAGCTTGTGGTTAAGACCTGTAGAGGTCCCTATCTTCGCATTTTTAACCGTACATGGTTTAGGTCTTATATGGATAATAGATGAAATAATTGCAGTTATTAGGAAAAATATTTGATCAATGGAAATGTCCACAAAATATCATCAAAAATAGCTTACAATTTAAATTCGTAAGGAGAGAATAAAAAACCATAAATTACCAAAATATTATTATAAAAAAGAAAAATATAAGCCGGTTTGATAAAATTCTGCTTGCTTTTATTTATATTCTTAACCAAGTTTATTATATTAAGGCTTCCATCCTCTCAAATGGGTTGGTAAACTACACTCTATGGTTGGTCCTTTTCCCATAGTGTCAAGTATATAACGTCTCTCACAATTTTGACCACTTCTACCATATCTGTTTGCCTCTTGGTCTGCTTCTGAGTCGTTTGCACCACTATCAGCACCACCTTGATACCATTCTCTTGCATTCCTGTAAATTGTAGAATTGTAATTGTAATCATATGCTTGCCATTTATATAAAATAAGTTATTAATATATTTATATTACCTGAAAAAATTTAGCAATTGTCTAAAAGACTTACATTCAGCATAACATATGTCAAACACTATGGTTCAATAATGAAGCATTCAATTCACAGTCATTATGGCATAGTAAAATTATACACAAAGAGTAAAATTTTAAAAACATTTATTTATAAAAAATGTTAATATATTAAACAATCATGATTATGCATATTTATTCACATGGAATGTAGATACCTGAAATGCATATTGACTCTCAACTGAGGACGATATTTAAATATTTATCTTCAAAACAATAGTTCAATGAAAACAATGATGGTATATCATCTTACAATCAATTAGTTTTACGTTCATCATCATAATATAATAAACGTGGATACAGACTAAAATTTATACAAGAAATTTCTTTATAAAACATATTAATTATTAAAATACAAATCAATTTATTTATTGTCAATTCTGTGGAAGCATAAAAGTAAAAAAGTTAGCCATTCTGTGCTAAAACTTTTTATTGACAAAAACAATGACATTAAATCATCTGATATCCAATTATTTTTATGATTGAAGTGTATACCTAAAATTTGACAATTTGTGAATAAAGAGTATAATTTTTTGGTCAAGCATTGTTAGCTGAGAGGTCAGCGCAGCCGCCTTGCAAGCAAGCATTTGGTTGCAGACGGTTGTTGCGGGTTCGTATCCCGGCAGATGCTATGACATATGAAAAAAAGAGTATAATTTTTCTTATTTATTGCTAATGAAATAAATATAAATAATAAATTTTTGTCCTCCTTAATCTTTTTAAAACAATATCCTCTCAAAATAAGGATTAACTAATAATTTCCGCTTAATTACTTAATAAATTAAGTTTAATTTTGACAATTAATATTATTTCATATTTTTAAAAAATATTAATAATCTTTTTAAAACAAAGAGTACAGGAATATTATTTTGAATGTTTTTTCCCCCATTACAACCACTTGAAAGATTTTATTGAATTCCATGAAATTTCTGAAAAGGCCCAAAACCCAAAGATTTCAGAATAACAGCGATTCACTCGTAGTAAATTATTACATTGACAATAAAATAAAAAATCCTTAAGCATGATTGAATTCTGATTTATAATAGCTAGATAATCGACACACACACATATATATATATATATTCCAGTTTTTATTTTAATCAATGCATCCCTCATCTTAACTCCACAAACATATCAACATGTGTGTGTGTGTGTGTACGACGATCTATTACATTATCGTACAATATATAAATGAAATAAAACATGAAACAGATTAACGATAGCACTTAAAAAATTGATCAAGGGTCCTTTCAGGGCATATTTCACTTATAAACCATAAGTTGATAAATTGTAATTATTTATTAAGCGCACAGGAAGTATATGTAAATACTTTTACGACAGGATTTAACCTGTATCGGCAAAATAAAGATATTGCTTGACTATTATAAATTTCAAGGCGAATTTGATACAGATTAAAGCCTGTCTTAAAAGTATTTATATAAGTTGATAAGTGATATTTTATCATTTATTACAGCTATTTTTTCTGAAATCATATATATTCTCTTTTTATGCATTTAGAAGAAATAATACAATGATTTATTGCTCAGAAGTTCAAAATAACTTCGAGTTTTAAAATCTGCTATTCTGTCATTGAACTAAATCTCACAGGACACTGTTTCTAAAATTACAGAACGGATTTAAACAATTGTATTTTATAAGTGTTACTGTTATCCTTATGGCTTTGAAATAAATTATAGTGTTATTGTTGTATAAATGCTGCTATTAGCTTGGTTCACAAGTGAAATGTATGACCAGAAAACTTTTATGGTTATATTTTTAGAATTCCAATACTAATTAATAAGAAAGTATAAAATATGTTACATTAAAGATTTATGTGATACCAATAGATGTCATTTTATTGTAATTAACTATAAGGTTTATGTTAATAAACTGTATATCCGTGTGCTCACCGATTATATCTTATGCAACATTGTTCAAACGGAGACATTTGTTTAGATATGGAAATAATTTATTTTTAATAGTGCCTATAGAAAACAATACATTAAAATTATAATAATAAAAAACTTAATAAATATACTTATATTTAAATCTGTAACATCCGAGTACACGTTAAAACAAAATGTTTATTTTGAAATTAATAATCGATATTAATTAAATAGATTTAGAACAAAGGATATTATATACTATTAATCAACGGGGTGAGTTAATTTAAATGAAATTTTATTTTAATCCAGAAGGCTTTATTAAACATAATTAAATATTATTTTGAAATGATTTAAAGGCAGAAGATAAAAGTGTTTCCAAATAGTTTAAAACTTTAATATAATTTAGGACTTTTTAGATAGTTGTAGGTATCCAAAGCAGTCAATATTTTCTCATCCGAGATAAAGTCTGTATCATATTAGTTTTGTATTTTTTATTTCTAAAACCAGAACAAGAATGTCCATTTAACTAAACCAAATTTATACAGGTAGATGTCTGTGTACCAATGGTAATGTGAGTTAAACAAGGCTGATTGATTTTACCTGAACAAAATATTCAAAGCTTTGCTCAGCGAATATTTGAATGGAAATCATAAAAGAGACAATCAGATTCATTAATCATTACATCATCAAGTTCTTATTTTAGAAAAATGACTTGCATACAAAATAGTTAGCGATACTAAGGTTCAGATATTTTTAATCATATACAAAATAACAGAAAAAATATGACTTGGAGAAAAAAATGATAGGGCTGTTTTAAAAAAGTAAAACAGGAAGAAAACTTTACTAAAGATGATAGTTGATAAAATGATCTCATTAAGTTCCATATTTATCTTTAAAATATTTATAAAGTTTTATTATGAAAACGTAAATTGCTTCGTTCTCTATCAAAATTGTTAGAAAATAATAATGCGGTCCACATATCCCACAATTCACTATTCAGTGCTATAAATAACTTAGTTGTAGGAAATATTTGAGAATGTGAAGTTTAAAATAGCATTTCTAAATTATTTAAGGCAAGTAAATAATTTAACGAAATGTACCGTAGATGTTTGTTTACAAATCTAATGCACTCCACACTTATAGGAAATTATTGTATATACACATCATCATCATCATCAACCATTATCAATACACTGCAGGACGAAGGTCTCTCCAAGTTCGATTCATCTTCTCTGATCTTTAGCTTCTCTTCTCCACATCACCCCTGCACATTTTCTTATTTCATCCATCCATTTTACATGTGGTCTCTTTCTGGGTCTTTTACAATCTCTTAGAATCCAGTTTAAAATTTCAATTGTCCATCTATTATCATCTCTTCTAGAAATATGTCCATCCCAATTCCACTTCAGATTTTTAATTTTTTCAATGAGGTCAGTAACACCTGTTTGTTCTTTTACCCAAATATTGCTTTTTGGATCTCTTCTTGTTACTCCCAACATGCATCTTTCCATGGTCTGAAGTCTCTGTGTTGATCTTCTAGACTTGGACTACACATAGAGGACAAAAAAGGCATTAAATGAAATCATCGTAAAAAAAAAAAAGGAACACCTGCAAGTTATTAATATTAAGACTGGTCAAATAAAATTTGTAGAATGTAAAAATAGTCAAATGTATAATATATACAAAAATAATAATTATATAGAGAGCTATATAGAGATATATGTCGGTATATAAATTACGATTATAAGATTATATATATATATAATGTAAATTATATGCTCGTGTATTGTGTTTGTTATAGTTATGAAAAAGAGTGCTGGTGCAATTGTAACTGTTAATAGTGAGTTGTAAAAAGCATTATAAAAAGATAATAAAGAATATAGATGGTATTAAAAAATAATATATTGATCTTTAATAAAAATTTAAACTATGTGAATAGATCAAATTATAATAGTCTTAATTCATAATAATTGCTAATATATTACAACGAATGAATGCAGGAAAAGTGATTAATACATCGAAATTTGAATAAATTATGCATATTACTGCATTAACCTTAAAGAGAAATATACTTATAATATAAGCTCGTAGGACATTATATTTATTTGAATCCAATTTGTTTTATATTTGTAACGTTTCAATGAAAACAAAGTCCTTAAATAAATGTTACAAAAAATAAATAGTATAAAATCACTGGGAGATAAAATATATTTTGTTCAGTGATGGCTAATGAATTATTGATATTAACAAAATTTAAGTTTTCACTTAAAACATTCACTAAACATTATGTACTTTGGACTTTTTCTATTGTCATTAAATACCTTCTAGAAAAATTCAAATAAACTTTTCAAATACAGTGAAGCTGTGAACAAACAACAAAAGTGAAAATTATGTTAATATTAAAAGGGAACATATTTTTTAAAAAAGAAGTTGGCTAAAATAGATAATTATAGAAATAGAATGAAGTTAATTAGTAAATTGTTGGAGGATATTAATAAAAATGGAAGAGATGGGAGTAAAAAAATTGGAAATATATTAAAAGAAGGAATGTAGGGGAGAGAGAAATGGTATTACTAGATATTGAAGGAATAGAGGGTAGTTTTAGAGAATTAGAGAAAATCTTAAATAAATATGTAATGGATATAGAAAAGATGTTAGATCTGAACGACAGAGTGATAACAAACATGAAAACATATAATAATGGAAATATTAGGTTTACAGAAAATGAATTGAAAGAGGCAGGGAAAAAATTGAAAAGTGGAAAGGCAAGAGGTTTAGATGGATGGCCATTAGAGATGGTGATGAATTTAGGAAGTAGGACAAAATTAAATCTATGATATGTTTTAATAAGATGTCACAGAAGAGAGAATTTCCAGATGGGGATCATAGAAATTTAAACAATTACAGACGGATAGAGGTAATATCAGTGTTGTATAAAGTTTTCACATATATAGTAGCTGGAAGTGTTGCAAAATGGATGGTAAAAAATAATAGAATGAAAAAAATGCAAAAAGGTTTTCGATACACAACTTATAGATATGAGTAGAAATACAGATAGACAGTTATATATGTTTATAGATATAGAGAAGGCATATGATAGAATAAATAGAAATAGATTATGGGTAAATGTAGTAAATTTGGGATGAATGGAGTTTTAGTGGATGGTATTAAGGGATTGTATGAAAATAATTACTATACATATCAATTAGAAAATATAGAATCAGTTAAAGTTAAAAATGGAGTAGGACTAAGGCAAGGATGTCCTATGTCACCTATTTTGTTTTTGTTATATTTGAGAAAAATGGAGAGAGAGCAAGAGAAAGACTAGAAAGAGGGATAGAGGTACAATTAATAGATAGCAAGGTTGTATATACATTATCGGGTTTTTTATTTGTGGATATCTTCTTGTGCACATAAATTAGGGAAGATATGGAAGTGAAGACATGCACAAGAGTGGGTAAAGAGATGGGAATTAAATTTAGTGAAGAAAAAAATCAAAAGTATGATGATAAATATGGGGAAAGAGAAGAAAAAGAATTTTTATTAAGGGATATAAAGTTAATTCTGGTGAATAGGTATAACTATTTGTGAATCCTCTTAAGTAATCAGAAAAATTGCTTGGATGAATGAGAGAAAAATTGATAATTGAAGCAAAGAAAAGAAAGGGACTGATTAAGCAATTAATAGTGTTTTCATATAATAATTATGATGTAGTGAGAATTGTATGGAAGGGAGTGGCAGTAGCAGAGTTAACTTACGGTAGTGATGCATTACATGTTAGTTAAAGGGGTATTAGATTACTTAAAAAAGTACAAAAAGAGAAATAAGAAGACATGCATTAGATGCAGATGTGTGGATGGCAAAGGAGGCAATTCAAAGAAAAATGGGGTGGTTAAGTTTTTGTAAAAGAGATGCAAAAAGCAAAATTAAAATGATTGGTAGATTGCAATTTATGGATAATAGAGAATTGTCAAAATAGTATTTAATTGTATAATGAGTAATGGGCAGACAACAAGATGGGTAAGAAAAGTAGTATGGTATGCAGAAGATTTTGATAAAGAATATATGTTAGTATACTTATAACAAAAGGTGGGATTATTGTGTTAGGGAAATTGTTGAGTATTATAGTTGCAAGGAATAGGATAGAAGAATAGAAGCATTAATAAAAAATAGGGAGTTTGAGAGATGAAGAATTAGTATGGAGAGAAGAAAGAGTTTACACATATATAGAAGTAAACAGAATATTGGGTGTGAGTTAATTTATGATAATAGCAAGGAAACTAATTTACAGTTTAAGGCTTGAACAGGATCTTAAACAACAAGGTAATATACACATAAATAGAAAAATATGGGTGATTTAGTCTGCATGTTATGTAAGAAAGGCATAGAAAATATTAAGCATCTGTTAATTGAATGTAAATTTTTGCAAGCAGAAAGAGTACAAATACTAAAAGTTGTGGGAGAATAAATACAAACAAAGTAATTGTACAGAAAGTAGGTTCTTGGTTTTTATGCTGGTTTTGAGAAAATAGAGGGATTTAGATATAAAGGCCATGGAATTGACAAATATTATGTCCTGGAAATAGGATGGAGCAGGATAGAGAAGAATATGGAGAAAATGTAGAGTGGGGAATGGAAAGTTAAGATAAGGTGGATAACAGGTTTCTCTGGGCGTAGTGACTGAGAATTCCTGACTCCAAAAAAAGGAGAAGCCACAGTGCATCACTTCACATCAACATCAAATATATGATTTCAATTATATACCATGAAAAAAAAATGTAAACAAAAATGAAAATAAATAAACAAAAGAAAAATCATTAACAGTTGCAAATTTTATGTTATTTAGGCAGTCATTCAGATATTTTTCCTTGTCTGAGTGCCCTATGCAACCGCATTTACCAGTTATGTTTATTTCAGTTTGTAAAACTGTACCAGTTATTTTTCTATTGATTTCATTCAAATCGAAACTCTTTTCAAACTATGTTAATATTTTAATCACTTTGTAAATTATAATTTAAATTTATTGAAATGTTTCTAAAGATTTGTAATAAACTTTGAATAGGGTATTTTCCTTAAATATTTTTGATTCTATAGTTTTGTATTAATATATTTTAAATCTCACTAATCAATGATAACTTCCTGTGTTGGATTCATTAAGAACATTACAATCTTGAAATATTTTAAATTGTCCATTAGTCAAACTATAAACCAATTCTGCTGTACCTTCATTTGGATGCTTCCTTGTCCATTTCCATTTAACGTTTTTCTTAAAGAAAGAATTCATAAAATCCTATTTTTCTTTCTCTGTAAACTTCACCAATTTGTGTTCTCTCTTATTTCTATAACCATAACCAAATTTACCCACAGTATGTCCATTGTTCACTTGTTTATTAATTCTAGCATTAATTTTTGTGACAATTTTAAAATATTGTTAAAAAGCTTTTGTACACCTATATAAACGAGTTCTCCTTCTTCAGTAGAAGGAGACTTTGTTGTAGCATAAATTTGAATTATCTGTATTTGGTATCTTCCATTAAGTTTAATAAATAGTTTTGCCACTATAACTCTTGTTCTTTGAGTTTCTATTTATAATAAATTCAATTCCTCGTGTGCTTTCAATATTTGTGCCTTTATAATAAAGAATGGGACCATTTTTTAAATCAATTGTCTCTTCACTTCCTCTGCTAATTTCACACATTTTAACAATTACCCATTTAATATTAGACAGTACTATCAATTCTTACACTATTTCTTCATTTGAAGATGAGCTACAATTGGAAATACTAAACAAAAAGTCATAACCAAGTGGGAGTCGGAGTCTGCAATCAGAGATTCTTAGCTCACTCCAATATTTAACTTCTAACCATTGCTTTGGCTGGTGATTTTATAACTTTCTGGGAATAAAAGCCGTGATTTAGTTTTATCTCACATGATTGTAAATATGTAGTAAAAAAGAAATGTTCATCCACATATACATTCATTTTGACTTTAAAAAAACTCAACTGATATTTCAGTCTGAGAACTATCAGGCAACTGAAAAGTCCAGGATAATAAATTAAAAGCTAAAAAGCCAATAAATCCACTACAAAGTCTGGTGGTGAGAAGTACTGGTGAACAGCCCATCAATGTTCTTATACTACATCAATAATCCTATAGTAATAACAGTTGCAATGTTTGTCGTGCTCAATTCCTTTAAGGCATCAAAAAGGAGAGGGTTTTCTTTCAATCAACAGCAAATTCATTTCTCCAGTTTAAGTAATATGTATCGAGTTACATAATAACCTATGTTTAAATTATCTTGCAAGATCATAATTTACTGCCAGCCAAAAAGAGGATCCATCTTTCATCTCATTTAAGCTACATTCTCTCTCCCCCCCTCCCTCTCTCTCTCTCTCTATCTCTCTCTCTCTCTATATATATATATATATATATATATATATATATATATATATATATTGTACTGGGTTCATTCCATTGAAGATCCCAATACTCTACTCACTAGGTTTAGCTGGTTTTAAACCTTTATTTATAATAAATTTATAATCTTATATTATAAATGATACATGAATGAAACGGCCATTTGAGCAGAGTGGAGAATATTATTGATAGCTGAGCTGTCAACAACACCCACTATCAGACCGAGCTATGCAATTCATAACATGATCACATTTCCAGATCGTGGCCCACCTTGACTGCTAGATTCAAATCCCTACCATCCAAACACTATTTGTTTTGGAGTAAACCTTGGGCACCAGCTAGTTTCAGAACTAACATGTTTGGACAGTAGGCCCATAATACAGCGCTTGAAAAATCCCTTAACTAGCTCAGCTACTAATCAATAATAAATTATTGTTTCAATTAGTGGCAAAAGAATTGACCGACAAAATTAAGCTTTAAGTTTAAAAGACAATTTATTTTAATTAGCATTTATTATACTAATTTTATATACTTTTATAAATCTTAGTTAGCTAATATAACACTGGTATAATGATCATGCACATTCTGAATTCACACACTATAATATTATATAACAAAGCATTAAATAATATTTGAAATTTAAAACACACACATCAATAGTTCGTCTATGTATGCTATAGAGTTCATATTACTTGACTCTGGAAGGCTTCAACTAATGCGATGGCTACTTTAGAAATGAGAATAAGAAAATGTTATTATCTAGAATTTTAGAACATGGACTTCTTCTTGCTGTTTGCTGTGAATCTTATTTTTATAGGATTTTGTTTTCTTCCTGGTTGCTGGTTTAAGTGAGAATATTTCCAGCTGGCTGGGACATTTTCTTGAGGAGTTTTATTATTATTCTTGGCACTATTCTTGGAGACAATTAAATATTGACGATGGATTTCAAGTTGTTAAGCAAGCATTATCCTTTTCTGGGCAAGTTGGATGTTCACTGGACTCAGGCTAGAGAAAATCGTATAATTCTGATGTCAATTAGCACTGTATTTTTGATTCTGGATACACTGATTGATTGACTGATTAAAGAACTCAAATCAACTCTCAACTGATTGTCTGGTGAAAAACTAGACTATTTATACTTAAGGCCTGTTGTCATTTTGATGTCTGCCAGCAATATCTGTTGTCGAAATTCCTTCCTTGTTTTTAATTGCATTCCTTGAGATAAGCTTTTAATCCTGTTGTTGGAGATGTTAATTAGCAGCCATGGCAAACGTAGTGTTGTTTTTTGTTTAACTTAAGAGCCATCATTGTGTTTTTTTTAATGATAATTTTCTATACCATTTTTTTTAATACTATGCATACATTTATTATATTTATAATCACACATATATATTTTACTAACAGACTCATATTAATTTGTCATTTATGCACATATATAATTTAAAATCAATTCACTATTTAGTTTTAAGATGATCTTTTTTTCTTTAACTTAAATAAAAAGAGATTTATATTTTTAAACTTTAAGTTATATTTCAACTAATAATAATAATAAAAAAAACTCTTTTATAAAACTTTTAGTTTGAAGTTTCTAAAGCAAACCCCCTCCCCTCTTAATTAATTAATTGTAACTTTTACTTCAAAAAACTCTTTGACTATTAATTTTACATTTTTCGAAAACAAACTGCAATAAAAAAAACCTCTTAAACTTTTACATATTATTTTCTTTCAATGGGTTTTATATTTTTACATTTAATATATATTAAATGTAAAAGTATAATACCCATTATAAAAAGTATTATATATAATATGTAAATAATTTAACGGTAAAAGAAATATTATATTTCAAATTATTTAGTAGCGCTTTCAGTTATGTAGTAATCCTCATCAGCTTTAACTGAATTGCAACATTTTTTTTATTTTAATGTTACATAAATTTCCATAAGCTACTAAAGAATTTGAAATTTAATATTTCTTTTACCGTTAAGTTATGAACTAACTCAAGGAAAAATAAAAATATAAAAATACTAATAGAAAGCACACACTTACTTCTCTATAAAGCTGCTTTAATATTTCAACCAGCAGATTGGTTTTTATTAAAAAGCACATCAAAACAGTTTGCTGATTAAAATCTTAAAGCAGCTTTATAGGGTAGTAATTGTATATTTTTATTAGTATTTATATTGAAGCAGTCGGATCTGAGTTCGATCCTAGCTTCATGACATCTATCCATAAGCCCACTTCAAACCCTAGTATTAACCTTAAATTTCCGATGCAATGGGGCTTTATATGTTCAATCCATAAAAAAAAACTTATTTTATAAATGTGTATTAAAATTAATTCGTTTGAGTTTAAATTAATCAACGCTATTGATAAATTCATGATAAAATTATTCATGAATTTATATATATTACAAATGCGTGGATCGTGTGTATATATTTATAAATATTAAATATATATATAATTGTTCTAAAGTTTCATTGCATCGGGAATGTTTTAATTTTACTTTAAATAATTTGTTAAAATTTTTAGTGATTAAAAGCTACATTCTTTTGATAAGCTTTCAGATTTTCCCTTTCCAAAAACAATGGGTAAAAGTTTTATTAATTAGAAAAAAAGAGTTTGAAAGCTTTATCGAAGGAATGTATCTAAAAACAACTAATAGATTTTGTGAGATTGATAATGAAAGAAATGCTAGCCTGAAGGCATCAAATACAGATATATAGCTCTGAAAAGTTTGGAGAAGGAGAAGCCATGTTTGTTAGAGAAAGTGCCAAAATTCTGTGCATTTCAAAATCATAAATTTAAATAGTGCTTCGATCATGGCGAAGGGCTAAAACATCAGGAATCTGGCTACGGTTTCTGAAGTTCCCTGAAATCTTCAATGAAGCTGCTAAATTCTTTTCAGATAAATCATGCTGCCAAAATCAAATAAAATGCTCTTCAAGTAATTGACTGAATGCATGCCTACATTTTACCAACCTGGACATGTAAAATAAGGAACCAGCCCTGGAAGAAATGGGTAATATATTTCCATAATGAATCTTAAACTTTCTGGACAGTTTCCGAACTTTACTTTACACTCCCTTTAAAAGCTATTTTCATTCTATAAATGTAATACTCTATGTAAACCCTTTTATTTATGCGATTTTAAATTATATAAATTCTCTCGATCTCTAGTCTTTAAATTTAACTTTCCTTTCTTACGATGGTGGTTCATTTATTATATATATATATATATATATATTTTGTGTGATTTACTAATGTCGTTTATTTTTAATTATATGCCAATAATCTTTCGACTCGATGAGCTCCTTTGTCCCATTTGCTTTGTGCAAATAATATATTAATTCTGATAGTGATTCTCGCCCATTAGAACTAGGTTTATACAGTTCTATTAATCATCGAGTCGAAAGAAATTATTAAATGTTTGTTATTTTTATAAATGGCTAATAACAGATTAGTAGCTCTGTTTCTAATCTATACCCAGCTATTTTTCATATTCACAAATATGTATTTACTCATATATAATCTGAAATATTTTTGCAAAAAGGGTCGATAAAGGAATCAAATATATTCTAATTCAAATTTCAGTTACTTGCTATTTAGATTCAGGAAGGGCACGATGTTTGGGGCATAATTACTATAATTTACAAATGCTTTAAAATAGTTTTTGTTAAAAGCTCATTTGACTTTAATTAATTTGACCAAGTCATCATGTAGAGCATTCTTTATACAAATGGATTTTATTCATTAACCATGATGATTACCAAGTCATCATTTTCCTGAACATTGCTGACACGAGCCATCTCTTGTTTCGTAGGCTTATTCTTGGTGATATTATTATTACTTTAATTCCATAGGAAGAAAGTACTTCCTCACTTGCTCATATTATAATTGGAACACCAAAGGTTCATGGCTATGAACCGGCCTGGTTTTCCCCCGTGTTTCATGTCTCCTCATAGGGCATTAAAGACTTGTAAAACACAAGCTGCCCTCTTTCTTAAATCACCGGCAAGCCATTATCTTCATATTCATTTTTTTTATAGCTCATAAGATGTCAGTACCATTTACTTCTCAGTTCCAGTAAAGCCCGTTCTAATGCTTGTAAATCGTGATGAATTGATTTTATTAAAGTCGAACAAATTCATATTCATTTATAATTAAGTTTCCTATTAAATATTAAAGATGCCCTAAACACGTATCTTGCTCTTCATGAATGGATTTGCGAATGTGAAAATAAATCTCACATTCTTCTGTATAAAATAATAATCTTAATTTCCTTTACAACTGAATATCTTTATCTGCCTTTAGTTTCTTGTTGGGGGCATAGACATAGAATTCCACCATTGCGTAATACTCATTGGCATATGATAAGGACTGCCACTCTTATTATAATTATGAACTCTGTTAAAGGCTAGAAGTGATTAATATAATCATCATTTAAAATTCAAACAAAACTATTACTATTATTATTATTAAAATATTTTATAAACACTTGGTTTCTTAATTCTCTTATTCAATAATTATTTAATGTTAAGGCTCACTGTCTGTGTTGGAAACCCGAACATATACATATGATTTGATTTAAAATTATCTTTAGTCAGTATTATCCGATATTAATGTCAGTTCAGGCCCTTGAGCTAGTTCCTTGGCGCATACCACTGTGCCGTTGATTTAGATTTCTACTATATGAGCTGGTGAGTTGGGTTTGAATTCAGTTTGGTTCAGCTGAGTTTGGATCTGACTTGCAGTTTAGGTGGTGGGTTTTTCCACTGGTACAATATATATATATATTGAAACAGATATTCTGTTCCTCATATAAATATTCAAAAGACCCCCCCCATTTAAAAACGTCTAGCGTGATTCAGTCTAATTGGGAACGCAATAAATTTTGATTTGTTTAAAAAAAAATCATATTTTTAATTTTGAGATTGATGAATTTGAATAAAATGTTATATCGTCTTATTTTTTTTTATCTGTCTCAATAAAAAAAAAGAAATTAATTATCCAATCATTAAAAAGAGGGAAAAAAGATACTTGAGTTAAACTGAGGCAGTATTCAAATTAGGCACGTCGTTAAAAAAAAAAAAAGAACTTTTCGTCTTACACAGAGAAGCAGAACATATTGAATTTTTCTTTTAAAAAAGAAAGTGTATTATTTAATCCTTTTGACAAATTAAAATATAGCTTTAACTAAACGTGAAAATGGAAAAAGAAAACTTCAAAGAAGATGGAGTAGGGTCATGGTGTGGATGGAGAGAGAAGCTTATTAAAGTTGAAATTAAAAAAATACCATTAAACTAGAATAAAATATTGATGAAAACCAGATCAAAATCAAAAAAAAATGATGAATAGAGAAAGCATAGAGGATCCTCCAGAGAAGCTTACTGATTCAGAAAACAAAGGAAAAATGGTAAACATGGAGGCTCAAAAAACAGAAAAGATAGTTATGATAGCTCAGATAATAGAAATTATAAAAGCAGACCAAAAGAAAAGAGACAAACAGAGAGAAGAAGATAACCAAAAATGGGATAAACAAAGAGAAGAAGATAACCAAAAATGGGATAAACAAAGAGAAGAAGATAACCAAAAATGGGATAAACAAAGAGAAGAAGATATCAAACAAAGAGAAGAATATAACCAAAAATGGGATAAACAAAGAGAAGAAGATAACCAAAAATGGGATAAACAAAGAGAAGAAGATATCAAACAAAGAGAAGAATATAACCAAAAATGGGATAAACAAAGAGAAGAATATAACAAGCAAGCAATAGAAGCAAACCAAAGAATAGAAAAACGAATTAAAGAAGCATTCAAAAATCAGAATGAAAAGTTAAACCAGTTGATAAAGGAAATAATTCAACCTAAAAAATTGGATGAGGAGGAAACTTTGGAATTTCCAACCAAAGATATTTTAAAGGAATCACAAATTGAATATCCTATTACTGATGAAGCAAAATTTGAGATTGTTAAGAAGGAAGAAATTGAAATTACGAATGGTGATCTTGAAATTATTGGTCTACCTTCAGAAAAAAGTCTGATTGTGGAATATGCCTTTAAAATTGAAAAGAAAGAAGTATATACAGAAGCTGAAAATGAAATTGTATCAAATACAGTAAAAGAGTTTCAAATGGATGAAAATGAATCTAATAAAGCAAAATTAAAGTCTTCTGATCTTCAAGAAGATGAAAAACGTGAAAATGAACATAATCAAAATATAACAAAGGGACTATCCAATATAGAAGAAAATGTTTCAGAAAAATTGTCTGATATATGCTATGAAATAGTAACAAAGATAGAGAAAGGAATCATAAAATGGAAAGAAAAGTGTGTTAGTCCTCAGCCATATATAAAAATTATAAACAAAAGCTTAATAAACTCAAATCAAAAATTGAGTATAGAAAAAAAATATATAAAGACAGTTATTAAAAATATAGTTACTTACGCAGGAAAAGACACCAAAAAGGAATCTGAAAACTCGGGATTTATCAGTATGAAAGAAATTAAACAACAAGAAACCTTTGCAAATACCAAAAAAATAATTACTATGGCAGAAGAACCATTTAAAAAGAAACTTTTATATAAAAATGAAGTACCACCATGGAAGAGGAACAGGAGAAAATTCACAGATGGTGTTCATGGTCCATATTGGACGTGTATAATTAGAAGATCAAACAGTAACAATGATCTCCAAAGAAAATACAGAAGTGAAGAAGCAAGACATCACAGTAATGTTAAACATGATGAATTTTCAACAAAGAGATGATCCAGAAGTATGTCACCTCATAATACAAAAGAGGACTATAGGAGAACTGATCATGATCCTCAGTCTCCCAAAACAGGTTGCAGTTATGATTCAGAATAAAATAGAGATAGCTGATGGAAAAAGTTTGTGAGTGTGGTGTAGTAGTGCATGAACTTGTGTTCTTCATGTTGAGATGGTGGATGATTGAGCGGAGCTGCTTGGATGCATTGTGTTATGATGCTCCGAAGTATATGCTCGGCACTATCCCGACCTGGATGTTGTGCTCCAAGAGTAGTCCAGCAGTGCGTATATATAGGTCTCATGTATAGGCCTTGGTCTCATGGATAGGCCAAATGATAGCCCCTAAGACTCACCAAAGCTGAGCAGGGTTGGCTGAGTGCCAAATTGATTTTTTTTCTCTGGCTCCTATTCTTGGTTGGATGATACTTCTAGGTACAAGAGAGGTAGTGCTTAAAAATGAGATATTTTCTCGTGACGTCATGAGGCGGGGTGTACTGGTAGTTTGTGCTTGGCCATCTATTTGTCCCAGCATTGGAGGCTATGGTTCATGTATTCACTTTTTCAGCTCATCTTACCCATTCAGCATATCTAAAAACAGACAGTACTGAGAAATAATGTGTATAGTATGTGGAATGAAATCGTATTTCCAGGCGATTTCATCCCAAAATTTGGTGAGGGGTAATGAAACAGATATTCTGTTCCTCATATAAATATTCAAAAGACCCCCCCCCCCATTTAAAAACGTCTAGCGTGATTCAGTCTAATTGGGAACGCAATAAATTTTGATTTGTTTAAAAAAAAAAAATCATATTTTTAATTTTGAGATTGATGAATTTGAATAAAATGTTATATCGTCTTATTTTACTTTTTTTTTTATCTGTCTCAATAAAAAAAAAAGAAATTAATTATCCAATCATTAAAAAGAAAGAAAAAAGATACTTGAGTTAAACTGAGGCAGTATTCAAATTAGGCACGTCGTCGGAAGAAAAGAACTTTTTTTTTTTCTCTCTCTCGTCTTACACAGAGAGGCAGAACGTATTAAATCCTTTTTTTTTTAAAAAAAAAGTGTATTATTTAATTCTTTTGACATATTAAAATATAGCTTTAGCAAAACGTGAAAATGGAAAAAGAAAACTTTGCTAGAGGAATGATAATAATAATGGGGTAATTTAGCGGCTTCACTCTCTCCACGCTGTGCCATGACTTTCCATCGATGAAATAACCCGCCTTCTTTTGAGTAAATTAGACTGCAAAACTGGAAGGTAATTTTTATAAAATATTAAAACATATTTATCATACGTTATAAAGTGGAATTATGAAATAATTACATAGAATTTGTTTTGTAAAATATTAAAACATGTTTATCATACGTTATAAAATGAAGTTATGAAATAGTTATACGCAAATTTATTTATAAAAATATTTGAACGTATTTACTATATAAATTAGAAATGCTTTAATTACTAAATGATAAATGCTCCACAAGCCAAACAGAGTTTATGTATATGAATATAGTTTTATATTTGGCTAAATTATAAATGCCTCAATTATCAAATGATAAATGCTCTACAAACCAAGAATTGCTGAGTTCAAATGTCTACCAATCGGTAATAATTAATAAAATGATGAAATGCTGTATAAATCATAAATACTTGACTGCTTCTAAGCTTCTTATAATGTAACAGAGTTTATGTGTAAGAATATACTTCTATATTTGGCTAAATTATAAATGCCTCAATTATCAAATGATAAATGCTCTACAAACCAAGAATTGTTGAGTTCAAATGTCTACCAATCGGTAATAATTAATAAAATGATGAAATGCTGTATAAATCATAAATACTTGACTGCTTCTAAGCTTCTTATAATGTAACAGAGTTTATGTGTAAGAATATACTTCTATATTTGGCTAAATTATAAATGCCTCAATTATCAAATGATAAATGCTCTACAAACCAAGAATTGTTGAGTTCAAATGTCTACCAATCGGTAATAATTAATAAAATGATGAAATGCTGTATAAATCATAAATACTTGACTGCTTCTAAGCTTCTTATAATGTAACAGAGTTTATGTATAAGAATATACTTTTATATTTGACTAAATTATAAATGCTTTAATTACCAAATGATGAATACTCCACAAACCAAGAATTGCTGAATTTAAATGTTTACCAATCAGTAATAATTCATAAGATAACAAAATGTTATATAAATCATAAATGCTTAACTGCTACCAGGCTTCTTCTCATAAAGGAATACAAAAATAAACTATTGTTGAATTGGAATATTTCCAAGCTTTTCCTCATAAATGAATTCAAAATGAATTATTGTTAAATTAGAATATTTCCAAGCTTCTTCTCATAAATGGATTCAAAATGAATTATTGTTAAATTAGAATATTTCCAAGCTTCTTCTCATAAATGAATTCAAAATGAATTATTGTTGAATTAGAATATTTCCAAGCTTCTTCTCATAAATGGATTCAAAATGAATTATTGTTAAATTAGAATATTTCCAAGCTTCTTCTCATAAATGGATTCAAAATGAATTATTGTTAAATTAGAATAATTCCAAGCTTCTTCTCATAAATGGATTCAAAATGAATTATTGTTAAATTAGAATAATTCCAAGCTTCTTCTCATAAATGGATTCAAAATGAATTATTGTTGAATTAGAATATTTCCAAGCTTCTTCTCATAAATGGATTCAAAATGAATTATTGTTAAATTAGAATAATTCCAAGCTTCTTCTCATAAATGGATTCAAAATGAATTATTGTTGAATTAGAATATTTCCAAGCTTCTTCTCATAAATGGATTCAAAATGAATTATTGTTGAATTAGAATATTTCCAAGCTTTTTCTCATAAATGAATTCAAAATGAACTATTGTTGAATTAGAACGTTTCCAAGCTTCTTCTAATAAATGGATTCAAAATGAACTATTATTGAATTGACTATTTCCAAGCTTTTTCTCATAATTGAATTTGTAAATGAACTATTGATAAAAAAAAAGGAACTGCTTCTAACTCTTTTATAAGTAAAATAAAAATGAGTTATCATGTGGATAGAAATGAATTTCGTTAGAAATTGCAAATTAATTGTTATTTAATAAATTTTTTTTGTTACTAAAAATTAAATTGGTTATCCAGTTGTTCAGTTTTGTTTGTTTTATCGCATCACTCACCAATTATAGCACTGGTTCATGAGAATCTCATGCATTCCTGAGCTACGTCTGACATAACTAGACCCAGGCCAGTCAGGTTGTAGTAAGACGGAACTCTAATGGCGCTGTTTGGAAAACCAAACATATAAATGTTTAGATGTTCACAGTCTCTATAGTACTACATCCTCTGATGAGCAGGAAATATTGTTGTAGGAGGCATTAACATCTGCATTAGGAATGTCAATTGATAGTTCCTTCCTACAGCATGCTCATCAAAAAATAATTACAACTGATGTGATAAAAGGGTTGTACGCGGGTCCGGTTACAATATATATATATATATATACTAGAGTGCACTTGAACTAAACAAAAAAAACACGATATAAAAATGCAAAATGGTATAGAGGACATCTTATAATTTCAATCACAGGTCACATAATCATTACTAATAGCAGCCAATTGTAAATGAGCAATACTTTTCTATTTACCGAAGGGAGAGGGATGAGGAGAAGACAAGAATAACATTTGAAATAAAATTGTCAATAATTGCATAAATTCAAAACCAATCTTTAAATTAAAAATATCTCATTGTTATTTAATAAATTTAAAATTTTACATGCCATTTTTTAACTGCTTCTGCAACGAATATTGTTGTTTGAAAATTTTGTTACTTAACCGAATATTAGATTCATGTTGTACTTTATCTTATTTCTATAATCTTAATTAATGCAGTTAATACAGACCGTCTAAATATTTTTGTGTTAATTTATACAACTTACTATGAGATCTACATTATTCAAAAAACTTTTCTCTATATTTTTGTAAATATCTTTTTAGAAAATCGGTTAATCTTCAGTGACTATGCATTGTATAAAAAAGAGGTTCTCATATAATATTAGTTTCAATATAAGCACATTTAACAAGTCTAAAAACATATAGCTTGGTATTATTAATGCTTTTAGAATATTAAAGGGAATACTTAAATAAAATTTCTTTTTATCTTTATGTTATATCCAATAAGGATATCTTATTTTACTCCAATACAATAAATTTAGTAGAATAATCGTCCTACATATAGCTAATTTGAAGAAATTTTTATATTATTGGAATTAAAGATTTTATCTTTTTAACTTTGAAATTATAATAGCAACACAATGGAGTTTGTTCTGTATCTGAATACCTAAGTTAGCTTTTCTAACTAAAAACTACTAAGCTAAATATCTGATCCACTTTCCCAAGCTAATAGCTATATCAAAAATTGGTGAAGAGTGCTTTCTTGAACGCAAACTGAAAAACACCTTAAAATAATTGAACATTAATTATTTAATTCATTAATTCCATTTAAAACTTTAAAAACATTTTGTATAATAATTATTATAGATGAAGTCAGAACTAATACTTAATCATTATCTTTATATTACATCTGATGATTGACATATAAAGCTAAATATAAAAAGTTCCAAAAATCAGTGATATAAATATAAAATAATAGAATTTCTATATTTCTCTATTAGTTAACGGGGTTTCATTTCAAATGCGCAGATTTTTCTCCCTTGGTAGTAATTCATTTTCTCATACAAGTTGTAACAACTGTATAACATTAATAATTTTCTATGAAAAAATAGTTATTTAACATTAAAACAAATCCTTTTGACTGAATCAAATGTCTTGTGGAACACACTAAAACAGTCTATAAATCATAATCATTGAAAATTTTTTTTCATACGTTTGCCAAAAACATGTCTTTAGTACATCATATTTTTCTTCCTCATACATCCTTTTAAATGATTTAATACAATAAATAGTAAGGCAGTTGGATGCACTAAGCACTGATCTATCTATCTATCTATCTATCTATCTATCTATCTATCTATCTATCTATCTATCTATCTATCTATCTATCTATCTATCTATCTATCTATCTATCTATCTATCTATCTATCTATCTATCTATCTATCTATCTATCTATCTATCTATCTATCTATCTATCTATCTATCTATCTATCTATCTATCTATCTATCTATCTATCTATCTATCTATCTATCTATCTATCTATCTATCTATCTATCTATCTATCTATCTATCTATCTATCTATCTATCTATCTATCTATCTATCTATCTATCTATCTATCTATCTATCTATCTATCTATCTATCTATCTATCTATCTATCTATCTATCTATCTACCTACCTACCTACCTACCTACCTACCTACCTACCTACCTACCTACCTACCTACCTACCTACCTACCTATCTACCTACCTACCTACTGCCGATATGTGCGTCCATCCTCGTCCATCCATCCATTTATCTATCTATTTTGTGTTAGAGGAAATTATAACAACTATACTACATCTCATAGCAGGAACATTAAAAATAGGATGTGGTAATTATTAGATTTGTTGAGATTAATAAATAATTATTAAAAAAATTAATAGTTAACAATTACACGAATGAATATCCTCGTTAATAAAATGAATATCTAATGAGATATTATTTTATATAGTGCTATGTTTTAATACTGTAATAGTGATATTAGCGATTAAGCCAATGCACCTGCGCTTTAAAGATAAATTATAAATGAATACTCTCACTTTTTTCCATACACAAGATATAGTATTTTAGAAAGAAGGGAATGAATCCACCCATTCTTTCAACCCTAATATTTATGTATGGCAAATCTTAAGTGTATGGAAATGAGAGCGTGATGGTGTTAAGTAATCACTTTAAGCTCATGTGCATTGGCTTAATCATTAAAATTAATATCGTAAATATTCGGTTGTTAAATATATAAACATTTACTAAATCATTACATAATAATTCTGTAACATTTCTATTATTATAAAAAAATCACAATTTACAAATATATAATTTATATAAAAATATTTTTAATAAAAGATCGATCTTTAAATTTTTTTTCTTTTAATAAAAAATAAAAATACCCATGTTAAACTGTTAATAAAAATAGTATTCATGTACGCAGATAAAATTCAATTCATTATATAATAATTAAGAAAACAGATTAAGTATTATTTAATGACAACAAATCTTACGAAATAATCTCTGCAACTTTTTTGCCTATCCACCCACAGCACTTTTGGGCATCATAATTACCCCGACAGTGGAAGTACTTGTCGCAGTTTTTCCATCTCGCATTTCTCATATCATTATAAGCAATATACATTTGTGCTGCTGCCGTAGAAGCGCTTAGACCAGGTATATATTTAATAAGTGTTTCCATCCAAGATGGAAGAGAATCTCCAAGAGTCACAACGCTCAGCATTACTAGCATTACGAAACCTAGTTTGAAAGGAAGATTCATTTTAAGGATCAGAAAGAAATGAAACTTGTTGTCTAGGTTTCAAATTTATTTAGCAATGAAATAAATAGAGTTGTAATTCGAGATAAATAGGAAGTGAAAAAAAAAAAAATAATATTTGGAATTTTATTTCATTTTTGACTAAAAAAAAAAAAAAAAAATGTTTTGAATATAAATTAATAACTCTTGCTTACAAAAATTCTGATAAATTATTTATGAAATTTGTTCGTTAAAAAATATAACTGACTGCTTTAAAGCTGAAAGTTATAAGAATTTTTAATACGGGAAATGTCAAACTGAGTCCGAATCCGCGGGCATTAAATTCTAGAATCTGCCGCACTACCACTAGGATTAAACCTACATAGGGCAACATTTATTTCTTAATATTAAATCAGTAAATGCAAAAGTAGAAATAATTTCACTTTATTATAGGACATCAAATGAATGTTAATTCTTGATGATGATGATGATGATGATGATGATAATAATAATAATAATAATAATAATTTATTTATTTATTTATTCATTATGAAACAAACAATAAATGTATAATACAGTCAGATAAATTCCATACAAGAAAAATCTTGTGTGAGGAATTTAAATGTAACAACTAAAAACACTAATAAAATACACACAAAAAAAGTATAAATATAACATAAAATATTAAAATCACACAGATATTGCATTTGGCAATTCAATCACAGTAGTAAATAATTACAACACAACATACAATATAAACAAAAAAAATAAACCAACAAAATAAAACTAATGCTTAGCATAATATAACCAGTGCCATAAATGCTTTTTAAAAATCAAATAACTAGTGTTCATTAAATTCACAGAACAATCTCTTATAAACATATTAAATAATTTAGGACCATTATAACTAAATTGCTTCCTACTAGATGTTTTAGGAAAATTAGGTAAAGCTACCTGATATTTACTAGATAAATGAGTATTTTACAACAGAAGATTTAGTACCCAAATGAAGTTTCCTAGAATAAATATCAAGAATCATTCTATATTTATACAAATGGAAAAGATCTAGTATATTAAACGTGGCATAAATATCTTTAACAGGTATGTGATCTACCAAAAATGATATGCATTGTATAATTCTGTAAAACAGACAAAGTAGTCATTGCAAAAGTAGAACAGTTTCCCCAAACTGATATATTATAACATAATAAGCTTTGATAAAAAGAAATATATAAAAAAATCAAGGCTGAACGAGAAAAAACGTAAACTAGAACAAAGAAAGTCAATATGGTTTGACCAGGATAGTCTGGAGTCAATAAAAACACCTAAATAATAAGTATTGTCAACAAATGAAAATAGTAATGGTAAGCGAATGAATATTTGACTTATAAGAAAAATTAATAGCTTTTGTTTTACTCAAATTAATTGATAAATTATTAAATGCTAACCATTTACTAATTAGGATTAATTCATCATAAATTATTTTTTCAACAAAATTATATGAAACTACAGCATAAGATAAAGCAATATCATCTGCAAAAACATAAATCTTAGCTTCTAAAGGTAAAGAAAATAAATCATTTATATAAATTATACATAAAATGGGACCCTAAACTAAACCTTGTGGTACACCATGGTTAACGGTTATAAAAGAGTTTACAACACCAGAAATTTTGGTTGCTTGTTTTCTATCCTTTAAGTAACTTGCAAACCATGAAATAAATCCACCAAGAAAAACATATGAATATAAACGCTTAAGTAAAATTTTGTGAGATACAGAGTCAAATGCCTTAGACAAGTCTAAATAAATAGCAACAGTTTTAAAATCCTTATCTAGTGAAGTTGTCAAATTGTTTACATGACTATAGAAAGTGTCCAAGGTACTTCTACCAGAAATAAATCCATATTGATGTTCAGATAAAATATTATTTGTAGATAAAAAATGACATCATTTTCTCTTTAACTACCATCTCTAACAATTTGGATATTACAGATATAATAGAAATCGGTCTATAATTGTCAAGCTGTGCAGGATCACCCTTTTTAAAAACAGGTGTAATAAAACCAACTTTCAAACAAGTAGGAAACAATCCAGCATTTAAGGAAAAATTAAACAAATAATAATAATAATAATAATAATAATAATAATAATAATAACAACAACAACAACAACAATAATAATAATAATAATAATAATAATAATAATAATAATAATAATATCTTCTGAAAGACATGATTTTTCTAGCTCTCCAAGATACATTGAATATTACTGACTATTGGGGATATCTCATTCCAAATAATTACTAACCTTTCCCTATTTCTTTCACCATTAATGTTTCCAAACACTATAAGTGTTTTAGTGAATTAAATCATCTTATAACAAACTTGTAATTGTTTATTTGTGTTTCAGATAAAATTTTAGATATAACACGATTAATCTATTCTTTAATTTCTTTTAGACTACAAACACAAAGTTAAAAAACTATAACTTTACCAATTCTTCTATGTGAGCCATTTATAACTTGTAGAGAAATTTGTTTCTAAAGCCTTGTATCAAAAAATATTTTTAAAGCTTTTTATTGCAACCTAGAGTCATTTATTATTGGCAAATGATGTAAAATGAAAATTAACTGGTAACATCTTTTTACATCATCTTCTCATCAATTTTTAAAGTGAGATTCATTTTGTTGATTGATAATTAAATATAGATTTTTTTGACAAGAATCTAATGCTGTTTGTCTAGTAGTTGGAAAGATCTTTTAATAAACTCATATAATTGTTTAACCTAGCATATTTCTAATATTGCATATTTGAAAAGATTTTGAGCTTTGAAGATTTATTAAAAATAAATACTTAGTGATTCTGTTTGGGAATTATTTAAATGAGTTATATGTAGCTAAGTTTATTTACTTCCACAGTCAATGATGTTTCAATTTCACAGTTAGATTGTGTAAAACTTTTTGTTTTCTATATAAGTTCTTTATAACTTCAGGCGAAGTGAATCTCATTTTGCTAGTATTATATATATTGTTTTTATAAAAACACCTTAATTTCTGTATTTTTTTTTACCTGCAAATGGTAATCAATCTTTCACAATCTAATCTTGTTGCTGAATAACAATATTGAACATGTTTTAATTATTTCGATTTCAAAAATCTTCTGGAAATATTTCTACTATTGTAAAGCATATAAAACCAAACTATATCGCATAGTTACATCTTATATATGCTTTCAGAAGTAACTCGCTCCAGTTAACTTCAATGACCCATTTATTATGAGTTTGAAAAATCAGGGAACAATAGATTGTAAGGCTTATTAAATGCACATCTAGAACTGCTATAAAATAGAGTTTCTTCCGTAAAACGGGCACAATCTATGGTAAAGTGATGTTATGTTTGGTTTTGTAACTGTCTTAGAAAGGATGAAAGTGAATATAGTTTTGTTACTTTGCAGGAAAAATAAATTGGTTCCAAAACATTTAAATGATATTGGATTATAGATTGTGGGGTGGTTTAAAAGACTGCTAAATAAAAAATACTTTAGACCAGCATTTGTCAACTGCCGGTATTTTAATTTTTTTTTTGTCTATCTGTGCGGCATTGTTGCAAAAATAAACCAATCATGTTAATTAAATTTGTATAACGATTAACACAAGCACACATCTGACGGTATCTAAGTCAGAGTGGTGCGTAAATTAGCTAGCGCCTGGAGTAGAGTGGTTGTGAATGCATTGTTCGATCAGTTCGTTTATGTAAAAATAGCAAAAGTGTTGTCTTCTTAAATCTGTCGTAGAGCAGAATTTAAAAATAAATATTTCATGATTTTTATTTAAACTTTTCATTTCAATAAAAATTTTATTAACAATAAATAGTGATTACATACTAATAAAGGATAAATAAATAAATAAATTGTACAATAATATGATTATATAATGTTCTATTTGTCATCTGTCTAGATTACGTTATGAGAGCACAATGTTATACTCTTATGTGGTTAGGTATAGTGAAGAGATTCAAAGAACTTGTTTAATGGTATTAGCATTTTTAATATAGACATGAATATTTTCTTTTATAATTGACTATTCTATAATGCTGGGTAGGTGGGAATTGGTAATCAGGAAAAGGAAAGAGCAATTAAAGACCAGGTGTCAGCAAAGACTTTACTGGAGGCAAGGAGCTGGTCACGTTTCTTGATTTTTTTGAGCGTTTGATAAAACAATGGTATGATTTGTGGTGGGGGAAATTTCATGAGACTTTTGCATCTCACTATCCATATGGAATAAAGGACAAAGGTAGAAAGCCTTATTATTGAAAAAATCCGTTATGAATGGCATTTTCAAGTAAGAAAATCATATCAGGTCTTATGTTGGAATTGATTATAATTATATCTTTCAGAGTTTTAAGTCTTGGGCACCGGTGTATAATATGGTCTATGGTTTCATCTTCATGAGCACACAGGCCACATATAGGGTCAATGCTGGTAAAACCTCTTCGGTGATAAAGAAACCAATTCGTAGGTAGCGCATTAAGATTTATTTTAATGATGAAGTCAAGGAATTTGGGTTCCAGACTCCATAAGATTTATTTTAATGATGAAGTCAAGGAATTTGGGTTCCAGACTCCATCTTTTGAAGTGTGTAATGAGTCTTTGGTTGGTTACTTTTAGGCTGGTTTTAATGGGTTGTTGATTATAGTTGATTATATTGTATGCTTCCCATAAGGTGATTTTTTGGTTAAGGTTAAAGGGTATTATCGGGTTATAAAGTTGTAGGTGTTGTATTAGGGATGCTATCCATGAACTGGAAGAGGGTGGAGAATGATCTGTCGGTGTAATTTTTTTAATAATGTTAAGTATCCACAGGAGAGGATCAGATTATGTAGAGTGTTGTGGGTTTTCTGTAAAATGATTGCTTGTATTGAGTGGAATGACAGTCCATTGAACCTGCGTGGTCGTTGGATACCTCGCAAGCTAATAGCAACTGTCCTTCCTCTCCAGAGAAGTTTGGTGCATAATCGGTTAATTTTATTTTGAAACTGTTTAGACATTTTAATGAATGGAAGATAATACGAGATTTTTGGCATTATGATCATGTTGAGGAGGCCAACCTTTCCATATAATGAAAGGTATACACTAGAGAGTGAAGTGGTGATGGCTTCAGTTGAATGGAGGATTGCATCTTGAATCTCTCTTGCCATTGCAGTTGGAGTTTTGTAGATTGGAAAACCTAGGTATCTTTGGGGTTTTGCAGAAAAGGGAGAGTTAATTTGTTTACCAGACATTATCTTCCAGATGGAAGATTTGTTAAAATTTATTTGTAGGCCAAGTTTCGCTGTATTTCTGTTTAATATGTTCATGAGATGGGGAAGGTATTTAATGGTGGGAAGCACAACCATGATGTCATCTATATATGCAAATACATTGAAGTTTTTATTGAGAGAGGGAAGGAAAATTCCAGGGAGGTTTTTTTCTATATCCGTCAGAAGAGGGTTGATGTATGCTGTGAAGAAAAGGGCACTGAGTGGGGATCCTTGAGGGATCGACTTGTATGGCTTGAAGCCTGGTGTGATCTTGCCATCAAGAGAGAGAAAAATCTCTGTTGTTGAGCAGATTGCTGACCATCTGTACAATCCCAGCTGGAATGTCGCATTCCAACAGAATATCCAGGAGAGTGTTTATCTGGACTGAATCAAATGCTGCCACAATATCCAGCTGGACAGAAATAGGTTTTGATTTACGATGTTCTCTGATGTAATTGAACAGTGCAGTTACATTGGACATAGCATGTGAGGTTGATGATCCCTTTTTTCCGTATTGGTTCAACGAGATATGGCTAAGAATTTGAGTTTGGATTTGATCTTTAATGACTGACTCAATTATCTTGATAAGCAATGGGGTCATGGAAATTGGCCGGATACTGTTAATGTCGTTTAGTGGTTTTGCTTTTTTAATAAAAGGCACGAGTGCCACTGGGTAAAGATCTGTTATATTTCTGTTGCCAGAGGCTAGGTGATCAATCATTTTTTTAATAATTGGCACAGTGAATTGACTGAGATGTTTGAGAAGGAAATTTGGAATGCCATGAAGGCCAGGATGAACGCCGTCAGGGAGAGATGTTATCTTCTTTTTGATTTGGATTTCCGTGATGCCATGTTCGCCGGGGTCACCAGCATCCAACCAGCTGTTTATAGGAGGAGCTCCATCTTTTTGCATTAATTGGCAGAATTGTTTGCTGATGTGCTGCATCATTGGAAAGCCAATAAGATTGGTTCCATTAGTATTAATGGATAAGGGAGTGATTTGTTTTTTATTGTATCCCAGTGCCCATCTGAGATTGTCTCTCGTCCAGCAGTGTTGTTGTGCTAAGAAACATTTGGCTCTTCTGATGGATATATATTTTGCAAGGGACTTTTGCTTGATTTTGTAGAGATTTTTAAGGAAGATAATTTTTTCTGTATTTGTGAAATTTTGCTGTGATGCTTGAAGTTGTATATTAATGTCTGTTAGGTCATTTAGAAGGCCATTAGGTCCTTTGATTTTCCTGGTGTGGTGATTTAATATGGACTGAAGTATTCTGATGAAGGAAAACCAGCCCTTCTCAGCAGGAAGGGAAAGGATGTTTATTTTCTGGAAAAGGATGTATGCCTCAGACACTATCGCTTCGGTCATATTTGATTGGGTGATCATGCGCATGGTTTTACCTGGTCCATCAATAGGTGTAGGGATTGCAATAGGTGTAAGTTGTAAGATTAGAGCCATATGATCAGAGAAAGCAACAGGGTCCAAGGCTGCATCAAGGTTGAAATGGAGGTCTGGCGTGTAGAAAACCAAATCAATCAGGGACTTTTTAGTTTTAGTATAGAAAGAGTAGGCTTCAGGAGGGAAGAAACCCTCTCCACACATTAATCTGCGATTTATTAGATGCAAAAATCTCTTGTTGAAGTCGTCGTATGTGATGTTAAAGTCTCCCAGAAGAATAGTAGGGGAGGCTCTGTTAGCATTGATGGCATTTAGGATATGGATTATTTTTAGATATTGAGAGGTGTCTTTGGCTGTATATATATAAGCTATGATGATCGGATAACCCCAATGGTCTATTTCTATGACAATAATATTGGCATCTAGGAATAGAATGCTAAAACTGTTTGGTGGTGTTGACTTGCTGAGAAGAATACCAACTCCACCTGAAGCAGAATGGCCTATGGAAAATCTAGTAAATCCGAGAGCTGAGAGAAGAGATAATATTTATGATCAGTCTTATGGTGATATTTAGTTTCACCCATAAGAAGTATATGAGGGGAGCAGAGTGAGAGCCAATTTTTAATAGCTAGAACTCTTATCAATTGAGTTGATGCTGCGAATGTTAATGCCAGCAATTTTGCAGAACATGATAGATTAATCCAAACCGTCCTCAGCAAAGTGTACCAAGTCAATGTGGGACATCTCCATGTTAATGAGTTCTGATGTTGTTTGGCAATCAGAGTCTTGTGATTGAACTTGTGGATGGATTGGTGATATATTTGTTGGTTGAGGAAACGCATCCATGAAGTCTTCGGTGTCTGATGAAGTAGTGTAATCTGTCTGAGATTCGTCAGATGGATCAATGGTATCGATGATTATAGGATCCATGGTTTTCCTCTTTTTTTCTATGGATTTGCAAAGCTTTGTGCTGGATATATCTGAAATTTGTTTGTTAGCAGGTGGTGGTGAATAATGTATTGGGCGGGAGCTGTCATCATCAGAGCTTGATTTATCTGAGCGAATTGATTTTCTTTTAATTTTCTTATTTGTATTTTGGGTATTTGTTGTGTTGGTTTTTTGGGGGTTTTTAAGTTTAATAGTGTTGTTTTCTTTTTCCTGTTCTTTTGATGAAAGTGTTTTTTTATTGTTATAAGAATTTGATTTAAATTTTAGACCTGAGTCATTTTCGGTTTGCTGTAACTGTTGTGAAGCATTAATTATGCTGACTTTCGGGTTGAGTGTTTGATAAGTCTTTTCATCTGGATGGTTAATTATTGCAGGCGTTGAAGAATTGAGGACAGTTTGTGGATCACTTTGTTTAGGTTTGTTAGACTTAGCTGGTCCGAATGATGATGCATCTTTGGTTTTAAGCTGGGTGGGAGTTATTATAGATGAATTGTTTTGAAATTTTTTAAGTGTATTTTCTTCATCACCTGGGTTTTCCTTGCTCTCGTTAGATGGTTTGGTCATATTGTCTTCTTTTGTAGAGTTTGGCCTAGCATTGTTTCTCGGGGATTAGTACAATATGTATTGTATGAATGATCTTGAGTATTATTGGTTTGAGAGATTGGTTTAGTAGCAGTATATGTTATTGCTTGGTTCTCTGATTCACTACTATTAGAGTAGAGGTTGGTGTTTGTTCTTTCTTGAAGATTTTCATTTTGAAAGATAGGTTTGAATGTGCAAGGGTTTGTTGGAGGATTTATTTGAATCAGATTGTCTGGGTTTGTGAGGTTGCTGTTTGAATTAGTCCCATGTGGTGATTGTCTATTTAAGGATGTGATAGCCATATTAATAGGTCTATCAGGGCATCTGTGAACTTTATTCTTTTTAATACCACAGTGTGTGCATAATCTTGCTGCACAATCTTTAATAAGGTGTGTTCTTTGAAGGCAGAAGAAACATTGTGGCTGTACTCCCCTGAAGGTCAAAACCATAGGAGAGCCTCTTGCAGTAATAATGGTGGGTATGTCAGTGGGTATAATGTTTTTCTTTAATGTAAGTGTGAAGATAACTGTATTAGACAGGATTTGATCTTCGAAGTGAGGGTTTAATAGGTGTTTAAATTTGCGAACTGAATCATAATTAATAAGGATGTCTTGTAGTTCTTGTTCTTTCAAGTGGGCAAGGCAGTTTTGAATTCTGCCGGATAGTGTAACTGGACGGTTCATATCTATGGAGCATAGTATATAATTTCCCAAAGATCGGTAGTTATTTTTAAAGTTCATACGGTCCGCCCACGTTTTAAACTCAACGATAACATAGCAGTCATTGGGATGATTAAGGATCATGTGAATGCCTCTGCCTAATTGATTTTGATTGATTAGGCTGTATAGTTGTTCTAGAGGGAACTTATATAACGCACATTGTTGATTTGTTATGGCTAAGATTAACGACTTATTGCTGTAGTAGTTTGTAAACGATTTATACAGTGGGTTGGGAATCGTTTTGTTGAAATCATTATTTATTTTTAGGAACATGTCGTCATTAAGATCATTTATATTAAATGAGACATTTTCCAGAGTGTTTGATTCTTGTTCTGTGTCTAATTCTGAGATATTCAAATATAGTTCATTGTAATTATGGCCTTAATATTTTCGGAGATGCTCTCAGAATTTTTAGACCTTATGATATTTGCGTACGTAGAGGAATTTTTCAATATTGGAATTGAGGAAATTGGTTTAGATTGCAAGTTGGCTGATGTAGCAATGGATTGTTCTGTGTTATAATCTTTGTTTGTTTTGGAATGAGATTTATTAGTTTTAAAATTTATTTCTTCTTTTTGATTTTTAAATTTACTGTTGACAAACTGTAATGTGACAGCGCTGGTTTTGTTGACCTCTGGTGGAAAAGTTTTAACTTTAAAAAATTCGCCGAAATCATCTTGTTGGAAATTTTGTCTATTATTTTCAGATATGGTTTTCAGGGTATTATTGGGCAAAGGAAATTGCTCATTAGAGTCTTCTGAGGGAGCGTAAAGTCTTCGGAGATAAGATGATTGGTTTTGCTTGTATTTTTAAGGATTTCAATAGTTTCAGTTGATGAGATATTTGTGCTATTGTTTATATTAGGGGTAAGTTGAATATTTTCTAAACTTTTGTTGATATTTGCGATGGTGTTTTCATTTGATTTATTGGTTTGTGGGTTTTTATTTGTAGTAGAAGTTAGTTTAGTTGCATTTAGATTAGATCTAAGGCTATAATATTTACGACCGATGACTGCATTGCTAGATTGAATGCTGAGATCGGGGTTAACATTAATTTGAGAGTTATCGATTATATTATCACTTCCCATAATATATAATGATTAAAACCGACTTACCTTGAATAAAAAACGTAAAGGTAAGGAGACAATCGTCCCTGTCTTCTTGAAACTGAATCACTAAGGGACGCTTTTAATAAGACCAGTTGCAAAGATGGCTGCCAAAAGCGGAACTTTTGAGGATATTTTATTTAATGTTTTACTAATTATTATTATTATTTTTTTGTATTTAATTAATTTGATTTTTTTAGTTGTTTGTATGATACAATAAAAAAATAAAACTTTTGCAAAACACATTATTTTGTAAACTTGCAGGTCCGCAAAATTTTTCTGTTATTTGCAGGACCGCCAAAGAAAAGGGTAGGGAAACACTGCTTTAGATTCCAATATGATCTCAATGAATTAGAACTGCTCAAGCCGACAAGCTGTAAACTAATCTGGAAATATGTATATGTAATAATTAAATAATCCTACTACTTTCCTATCTCTTAATTACTCAACCTTATACTAGGATAGCAGCCCTATAATATAATGAGCAGAACAGCTCCTATAGAGTACTTATTATCACATTCTTTCGCAGATTACATTACTAAATCCATTTTCTAATCACTTTATTTTAGATGCATTTAGTATTAAGATTCCATTTTTTCAGTTTATTTATTTCCACTATGCATTTTTGTCTTTTTTTGCATGACTTAGTTCATAGTGAATTTTGCATTTTTTGATGTTTGGTGGCCTAGCGGTTAGCATAGCTGCCTTCCAAGCAGCTGGCCCGGGTTCGCTTCCCGGTCAACGTTTTGACATATAAAAAAAAAACAGTAAAGTAAAATAAATAAAAAAATATTTTATCATTAACACATTGCAATGAAAATATATAGTGGCAATTTCTTTATAGTATGTATTGCCTAGTTATTCTATATTAAATGAAATTTTCTATTGCCTTTACATTATAATAGGAAGTCCAAACCTCACTTTTACACCATAAAATAACGGCTCTATTTAACTGCATTAATTATTTCATTGTGATGAAATGCTCTTTATTTAAGAATGCTCAATAAAATTCTAAATAATAGCTAGATCATAACGCCAATAAATGATATCTTCATTGGATTAGACGTGAAATTAACGTATATTCAATTACAAAGCTTTTTAAAAAATATGTTATAGTGAATTTAAAAATAGTTTTTATGGAATAACCATATGTAATTTAAGTTGCAAAAATGATCTCAAAGATATTATAAAAAGTGTAATATAAAATTGTTTTCATTTGTAATATATGGCTGAAAATGAAATGTATTAGAAAACTATAATTATACACGTTTATTTCTCAGAAAAAAAAAAGAAGTTTGCTACAAAAGAAGTTAAAAAGACATTCTGCAAATATAAAAATAAACCTTTGATCATAGCAGATGAAAGCAAACTGTTTCTCTAATGCATTTTTTATTTGGCGTTGAAATAGCCACTGGAATTTTCTGTTATTGTTGCTGTAGATAACCCTATACATTTATAAGTATTCCTAATTTGAATGCGTAAATCTTAATTCAATATTATAAAATGCAGAAGTTCCCAGATGATGCCTATGCTATACAGGATTTTCAAAAATATCTAATTCACATTCTGTATACTTAAATGGATATATTAAGGTTGCATATGTCAGAGTGACTTAAAGTCGACATGGGGATGACAACAATATTAGCATTAATAAGAGCTTTGAAAGGTCCAGCATCAAATTTTCAAGAATATGGATGGCTGAAGGGATTGAGAAGATTGAAGTCTGTCCATTAAAGTTTGAAGATTTGCTATCTTAATATAAACTGAGCACTGATTACATATATATAATAAAACTTAAATATATTCCAAATAACTGTAAACGACTTATAATATAAATAAAAAGTCATAGAGAAATGATTATATTCATAATCATTATCAACTCAATTCAAATTTCAAAATGGAATCATCTACTACTAACCGGAAACACATGTTGATTTAAATATCCCATAATTCATTAATCTTAACATTTGCTAACTGTCTATGTATTATTGTATTTTTAAATCTACTAATAAAAAATGTCTCATTTTTTCTCTTTTCATTATCTTGACCTAAAATTTCTATTTTTTTTATATCAAAATCAAATTTAAAATTACAATTCCTATCATGATTGTAAAAAAAAAAAACAGATGCAGTATATAACTTCACTTCATTATTTCCATCACTACATATCTGCACATTTTTCAAAATCCTTTTATACAACAATTTATGCTCGTTAATTCTCTTCTCTATATTACACCTAGACTCCCCCACATATGATAAGTTACACCCACAAAAAATTCTATAAATTACATTACTCAAATTATTTCTTTCTAACTTATCTTTTGAATTATTAATTATTCTATTTAAATTATCAGATCCATAAAATGAAAAATTATATATTCCATTATAAACTTTTTCCATAAATTTCACTTTATTATTATAAAAAGGCAAAAAAAATCCATTTCTTACTCTCAATTTTTTCATCACCTATCCACATTTCTATTAAATTTCTTATTAAATTGACAAATTAGCTGATAAATTTCTTTTATATTATTACCACACTTAACAATTCATTTACATAATTTTCAATATTTTTCTTCTTATCACACAAATATTTACACAAAATATTATTTCTATGTAAAAAAGATCTAAAACCAGCCACTTTATAATTATGTGGCACTTTAGATAAATATGAAATATACCCTCTCGTTTCAATAGGTTTAACAAACAATTTATAGTCAATCATATTATTGTTCCTTGAAATCATAAAATCTAAATATTTAATACTATTATTATATTCTTTATCCATAATCCATTTAAGATCTTTAATTCATTAAATTCATCAAAAAATGTATCAATCATTTTTGAAGAAGCACATACAAAAACATCATCCACATATCTTGTATATCTTAATATTTCCCACAAATATAAACTTGTTTACAATTTTTTCTTCATAATAAGACAAAACAAAACTACATAACTGTGTCATCATTGGTAATCCCAATGACCATCCATTACTCATTTTATAAAATTTATCATTAAATGATGAAACAATATTTTGTTCAATAAAATTTAAAGCCTTCCTCACAAAACATATTAATTGATTATCAACTTTCTTCTCCAATAAAGCTTGATGAATTATTTGAATTGAATCCACTCTATCAATAGAGCCATACATCTCAGATGCATCCAATGACTCTAAAACATCATCACAGTCCAAATTTAAATTTTTAATATTATCAACAAAAACAAATGAAGACACTACAGAATATTCTTCAAATCCAAGTAAATCCTGTAAAATTTTAGCTATATATTTACTAGTCTTATACACAAAAGACCTTTCAAAATCCCAAATTATTCTATGCGGATAACCTTGTTTATGTAATTTTACATTAGCAAATACACGTGAACAAATAGCACTTGAAGGATATAATGAATAATACACATTATCACTTATTTCTTTATTCTTTGGCTTTAATAAAATGTTATTAATAAACTTCATCCTTTCTGAATCAACATTATATTTATCAATCAATTCAAAATGTAACATCCATTTGTAATATAACTCCTCGAACATATTCATTATTTGACATTATTTTTTTTATATTTATATTATAAGTCGTTTACCGTTATTTGGAATATATTTAAATTTTGTTATTGTATCGTTAATATTAGCAGACATTTTATTTTATATATATATGTGTGTGTGTGTATGTTTGTGTGGGAGACGATGATCTGGACCAACTAATAAGTGCTGGGTCAGCATGAAATACGTATATTGGAGATCATTTATTTTTTCACATGTATGTGGTCATGTATATCGGTTACATAAGATGGAGTGGATAACTGATGGAAATTTAAACGTCTGTGTTCAAATCCTCTCTAATTACATATAATTATTATTATTTCTTCCAATTAAAATATATGTACGATTAGTAGTAGATAATCAGATGAACTCATTCAAAAGTCAAATATTGGTTTTATTTTAAAATTATTTATTAATTTTTAAGTTGAATTTTTTTTTTATCTATTCGTCAGCTGACTTAATCAACGTTTATAATTGTACAAATGCTGGGAAAATCTTTCTTACTGTCGTAGTAAACAATGCTGCAATTATTCCAAGTAGTTAAAAAATCAATAAAATAGTTTCTTGCTTGGAAAGTGACATTTGACACTAAAAGTGCTAAAGTTAAGTGTTATTCGGGGATTTTTAATTTTTGAGTCTACATTCAACCACTGTATTAAATTCTGAAGAAAAAGACAATTGAGTACTTTGGCTAGAAAGATCGTATAATATTTGAACACTGAAGCTGTTAGAATTGGATTGCAATTTAGGCACATTTAGCTCTTAAATTTTATTATTTTGCTAATGTACTAAATCACTCAGAATATCTAAATCATTCAAGCTAGTTTAATTAATTAATTAATTAATTGATGAACTTTTTTTTTATATTTAATGAAAGCTTAATAACTATTGTTTAAAATCTGCATGAAAAAAACCCATCATTTTCAGCATTAGCTTGAAAAATGTTTGGAAGTATATTTTATATTTACTAACAATGTTTTTTTTCTCATATGTCATAGCATCAGCCGGGAAGCGAACCCGCTAATCCGGGACAACTGCCTGTAAAGCAGTTGTCGCTGACCTCTCGACCACCAATGCTTGACTATTTACTAACAATGTTTGAATAATGAATTAAACTTTTATTCTAAATTTAACAATAATAAAACTCTGTTTTTTTTTCATGTGTCATAGCATCGGCCGGGAAGCGAACCCGCTAACCCGGGACAACTGCTTGTAAAGTAGTTGTCGCTGACCTCTCGATCACCAATGCTTGACTATTTACTAACAATGTTTGAATAATGTTTCAACTTTTATTCTAAATTTAACAATAATAAAACTCTATTTGTTTTTTTTTTCATGTGTCATAGCATCGGCCGGGAAGCGAACCCGCTAACCCGGGACAACTGCTTGTAAGGCGTTTGTGCTGACCTCTCGACCACCAACGCTTGACAACTCTATTTGTTTTAATTGCAACACATTCAAAAATGTGAATTATAAGATTTCCCTCTCCTTTAAATAGTCAGAAAGAAAAAAGTATGAAGATTATTTTATAAGTTAGCACATCACTTTATTACAGATATATAGCCATGGAATTTTATATCACCACGCACGGACATGCTTTATCATAAAAATATTTTTTAAACAACGAAATTATCTGCATTATTAACACAAAGAAGTCATGCCAATTACTTGATAATTATAATTTAAAAATGTGAAAAAGTAACATCTTTCCAAATCAGCTTTTACCAGTACGGTTGCTTTTTAATATAACGTTAAGTAAGAAAAGATAATGTTTTGTTCCATCATCACACAATGGAATAACTACTTATCAGATAAAATGATTTTACTGCATATTTAATAATTTATCTAGTAAAGTGTGTCCTGCTATGCTAGGCAAGTGTGCAGTCTCAAAAACCATAGAATCCATTTATAGAATAAATCATTAAAGATACTGCACCCCCCCCCCCCAAAGATGATTACTGAAAATCTACTAAATATAGTTACTTTATAGAATATAAAAATTGACTTAAATAAAAAAATCGAACATAATTCGTTATCCAGCAAAAGTGCTTCCTAAAATTCTTACAGAACTACTAAATATCAAGGATA
Source organism: Epiperipatus broadwayi (assembly GCA_028023455.1). NCBI lineage: Eukaryota > Metazoa > Onychophora > Udeonychophora > Euonychophora > Peripatidae > Epiperipatus > Epiperipatus broadwayi. The sequence continues at coordinate 4,039,995 of JAQFVV010000079.1, read as the reverse complement.
TTAATTCATATTTACTTACGTATGAACTCGACAGGGACATTGCAATTGATTCGACATGAAAATATCACGAATGAATTATATCTTTACTTTGAATCCAATTCACAAGATCCAGAGGAAAAACAAAGTCTAAAAAGTTTAAATTACCAAAAATTTATTAGAAAATACCAAAACAGCCATTCGTAATACATTAAGATTATCATCATTTATCTTCAAAAAATATTTTTATGCTAAAAATTCCTAAAAAGAATTATTCCCATGCCAAACTGTACAGAATGACAAAAACTCACCCAATCTTGATCAAAATAGCAAACTGTCTATGTAAAAAATATAAGTACTCGAAAACAAGTATTATAAAATAAGTGAATATTTATGATACAGAAATTACAGTCATTATTTATTGGCTTTCCAAATATTTCCTCTTAGAAACTGATATATTATAATACTTTCTTATTTGAATATTTAATGAATATAAAGGAAACTGTAATAGTTAATGTTCAATCAAGATTGGGTTTAATACAGGCTGCAACATAATTAATATTCATTTATTAATTATATTAACAATTAAATTAAATACTAGCTTAATAGTTTCAATCCTGCAGCACTTAACTTCTACTGTATTAAATACTTCTATAATAACAGTTAAGCAAATGTAAAATAGTAAAATCCAACTAGCATTTTCATAATAAAAATGGATCAAACAATTTGATGCTAACAGTATGCTTTTCATTGTTGGGCTTCATATTCACCCAAAATTTTTGCACTTATCAAGAAATCCTCACTCTTTAATTATAATAGATTTTATTTTTTATTCTTAAATAATTACATCTCGCAAGCAAACAATTATTTCAGAAGTCTTTTTTGTTCTTTCTTCCATTTTACCGAGTACTGAAAATATTCTTCCTTGAAATTCTATACTTCCGAATTATATTTCCACAATATCCTTTGATATCTTCCATGGCAGGTAATCTAATCTCACATTTTATCTGAAAGTAACTTTCAAAATCCAAACACAATTTACAGTTATATTTAATAATATAATTGAAATTCTTGTAATATTAATACTAGAAACAGTTCTTTACAATATTTACATTTGTTTTAAAAGAATTCAATATCAATCCTGTTAAACAAGGCAAAACTTTCCATACATTAGTGCCACTCTGTGCCAACCAGAGTAATCAATGGATTCCAGAAGGCTTGGCATAAAATACCTATCTAGTGCCTACTAATCCAATATCCCCAGACTAGTTTCTGGCTTGTGGCCTTCATCAGTGGGAAGCCTTGGATCTGAGAGCACTGCACCTAGGTTTTAGGATCTAATGCAACCCTCCAGCAGCCACCATTTATCTCTACTTAACTACAAAACTATGAGAATGAAATTGAAAACAATAATATTTTCAATCTAAGCTCAATAGCTTATATAGTCATATGGGTCTGAACTCAGTTCAGCACCTGTACATTTTGGTGTCTTTGGCTCTTTAACAACCATAACCACCACTATTCTATTAGGCAGGATTGGTGTTAAACCACTAAACATCACATGATCACTATCTCATACTAGCACATAATTGTTATTAAACAAGGCAAAACTCTCCATACAGTAGTGCCACCCTATGTCAACCAGAGTAATCAATGGATAATAAATGTAATAAATGGTGGCCACTGGAGGGTTACATTAAATCCTAAGATCTAGGTGCAGTGCTCTCAGATCCAAGGCTCCTCGCTGATGAAGGCCACAAGCCAGAAACTAGTCTGGGGATATTGGATGAGTAGGTACTAGATAGGGATTTTATGTACAAGCCTTCTGGCATCCATTGATTACTCTGGTTGGCATAGGGTGGCACTACTGTATGGAGAGTTTTGCCTTGTTTAATAACAATTATATGCTACTATGAGATAGTAATCATGTGATCATTCCTGTTCATTAATATTTCATTAATAATTTGCTGGATTCATAATGCCATTAAAAGAATTAAACATGCTCTGTAACAAATAGTAAAAACAATTCTCCGATTCATTATTCACTCAATTTATCGTGTTTTACAGCAAAATTTCAAGATGAAACTATGCACATTAACTAATATATCTATTCAACAAAAATCAAAAATATCAACATCTGATTCATACAACAAATTGAGAGATTCCTATACTGGTCTTCTCTAAATCCAAACATTTATGCTCTTAGATATTATTAAAGATTTTACATTGATTATCATGAAAACAAGATTTCATATAGCTATTACTATTTCCAATCCAAGCTTCAAAACCATGCATATCTCTATTGAAAATCTTTTATTTGGGTTCTTATTCAAAATAACTTGAAATCATTAAATAAAAAAAAAAATTTTAAAATATATATATTTCTAGATAGTATATCTAAAGATACATGGTATATCCAAATTTCCACTTCGCATGTTTAAGACATAGTATTATTCCTATCATTTATAATGTAATAAATGATTTCTCTATTTAGATTTATCCTTATCCATGGAAGGTTTTGTTTAGAAAACTATGATGTAATTTTCCCGATCTATTTTTTGTTAAAATATTAGAGGTAAACATATTTTAAAACAATAATTGACTATATAAAATAATATAACCAAGCAGTGCTAGCTTATTAAAATTCAGTTCAATATTTTTTCGGCCTTGTTTCAAATCTCATTCAAAAACTTTTCCAATTACTTTTTGATTTTATTTTTAACTCCTTTTGTGTATTTTATAATCATTGTATTTCAAAATTAATTACTAAGTATAAATAGTATTAAATTTTCAATTTTTTTCTGAATTTGATCCTATAATTCCATTTTATAGGGCTTTTCTTTAGGCAGTTGCCACCTATCAATCCTTTTTTAATGCACTAGATTCAAAAATCCTTCTTATCAAAAAAATCAGTACTTTCTATGTGAGTGATCTTCTCTTCTTTCATTAAAAATTACCCCCAAACTTCTCTTCATATTAGACCACATTTCAAAGAATATTTACTTCAATTTAATAAAAATAATATTAACAATTTATTTATTAAATTATTTGAATTGTTTATCCAACTATCTTCTAATATATTTAGATTAGCATTCAAGCACAACTATTACTATTCATATACAAAACATCCTCTAAATCAGTGGTCTTCAACCTTTTCACACCTGCGGACCGGTAAAAATAAGGATAATGTTTCGTGGCCCGGCAAAAATAAGAATAAGGTTTTGCAGACCGGCAGAAGTCTATAGATAAATTTTCTTAAAGATGTAAACTGCTTAGCTTTAGATGAGCATAATTGTTATAACTGATCAAAACAACAACTTAAATATACAAGACGAAATTATATATATATGGAGTTTGTAGAATAAAAAACTTTTTCTTTTAATTTTGGATTTTTTTAGAAAAGTAATAAAAAAATTAATTTTACCCCCCCCCCATAAACATCTGTGATAACTAAAAAAACAAAAACAAATTAATTTATGTATGATTGATTAGATTTTGTTTTCGTTCTGTTTCTTTTTTTTTAATTGGGTAAAAATGAGATGAAAAAATAAATAAAAATTGTTTATATTAATTAAAAGTTTAAACTTTTATTATTTTGTTATTACATACTTTCCTGCAGCCCAGCAGAAAACTTCTGCGGCCCGGCACCAGTCAGCGGACCAAGGGTTGAAGATCACTGCTCTAAATTATCTTTCTTATCTGTCATATTAAGTTGTCACTAATTCATATTCTTATTTTCTTTAAATTAGGATATTACATAGTCATTATTAACTTTTTTTTTTATTTAAAAAAACTTTCTATCTAACAGTTTGGAACAAAAATAGAGTAATTATTTCAATCTATACAAAATAATTATATATTGTATTTATTACAAAGCAAATAAAATATGTGTTTAAAGATATATGTTTAAATCTAAAAATGCATTATGGACAAAGTATCACATAAAAGTACACTTTTAAAGTTTAATCGCTTTCTCACAATGTTTCCGTGAATACCCCCCCCCCCCACAAATATTTCCACTCCTACATACTTTGTTGTATCCTTTCCAACTTTTACAATTCTATTATTTTATTACATTCACTTTAAAAAAATATATACCTTCTTACTAGAGTAATTCCTAATTCAACTGTTAATCCAGAAAGCAAAATTTACTTTGAGAACTGTTGATGTCAGCAGTGTGTTGCTATCAGGAAATATAGTACTGTAAAACTGATTTCTCAATTAAACCCTGATTATTGATTATCAGTTAGAAAACTGCATTACTTAGTGTTGTAGTTATACAGAGAGGCTAAACACTTCATACAATAGCTCCACTCAGTGCAAGCCAGAGTAATCAATTGGATGAGTAGACACTAGATTGGGGGTTTTATGCACAAACCTTTTTGCAAACATTGATTACTCTGGTTTGCAATGAATGGTGCTAATGTATGGAGAGTTTAGTCTCTGTGTACAACAGCTTGTGTAAGCATAAAGAATGGTGATCATGTGATGTTTAGTGCTGTAGTTATAACTATTAAAGTGCAAGTGTAAAGTGTGTTAAATATGTCTCTAGCAAGATCAAACCGATGATCAAGTGTTGTGATCCTTCTGACTATTTATTAAATCTGCAGTTGGGCAACCGATTATATATATATGTAATGATAAATAATATTTTAATAATGAATAAATATAACGTCATGTGAAAAATTTACCAAATCTATTTTAAATAATAATTTAACTGCCCTCTAGCTGCCAAGTTCGATAACTTTTACAATAAGAGAATGGACCACCTCTTAATGTATTTTAGATCTTTTTATGTACAGCTATCTAGAACAATAACAGCCAGAGTGCTAATTTAAATCAGTCTTTGTATCTTTTAATGTAAATTGATCTTTAAATAACAAAGATTGATTTAAATTAGCATTCTGGCTGTTATTGTTCTAGATAGCTATATATAAAAAGATCTAAAATACATTAAGAGGTGGTCCACTCTCTTATTGTAAAAGTTATCGAACTGGGCAGCTAGAGGGCAGTTCAATTATTATTTAAAATAGATTTGGTAAAATTTTTACATGACGTTATATTTATATATATATTTAGCAGGCCAGACTGATACTTTACCTATTAACTTATGTAAAGCAACCATAAGTTAATTTTTCATAGCGAAATTATAAATCATTAAAATCACAATATTTTTTTTTACAAATAACTCGATGTATATGGCAGGTGTATGGGAGCTTCATATTTACAAAACGATTAGTGTAATATAGGGGATTTAACACAGACTTTAAAGCTCCCTTGAGCCATTCACTATATCTCATACAACCTTACACAAGACCACACACATGTGAAAAAGATAAATGATCTACAATATACCTATTTAGTGGTAAACAGCACTCATCAGTTAGGCCAAATTATCTCCCACACACACATATAATTAATGCTCATTTTACATTAAGATAGCCAGTATTCCATTTTCATTGACAGCTTCAATTTATTACACTCCCAAACTGTTGGAATGTCCAAATCCCTTGTTAATGCCAATATTATTGTCATGTACATGTTGACTTTAAGACATTCTGACCCCTCACGTATAGGACCTTATTCAATTAAAAACACAGAAGAGGTATGGGCAGGATAAAAGTTGAATTTGTATTATTTTAAATGCAAGTATATTTTTTATACTAGGAGTCTAGATATAATGTAAGAGATGTGAACACAGACTTTGAAGATCCTTTCAGCCATCCACTCTATCTCATAAAACAAATACACATGACCTCAACATGGGCTTTATAATAATATTGTCACTAACAAGAGATTTGGGCAATCCATCATCAGATTTTCAATGGCATGAACGGCTGAAGAGTTTGAGAGGGGAGTAGATTGAAACCTGTCTATTAAAGTGTGAATATTGGCTATCTTAATATAAACTGACTTCTGATTACATATATATATATATATATATTTGTATGTGTGTGTGTGGAAGATGATGATCTGGAACAACTGATGAGTGCTGGTTCAGCACGAAATACGTATATTGCAGATTATTTACACATGTACACGGTCATGTTTATCGTCGGTTGTATGAGATAGAGTAAATGGCTGAAGAGAGCTTGAAAGTCTGTGTTCAAATCCCTTATTTTACATCTAGATTCCAGGTATATATAAAATATACTTGTATTTGAAATGTTATAAAACTATTAATAGTTGTTATTAGACTCATTATCAGATTTTCTTAGTATGATTCGTATTTCTTATATAAATAATAATTTTATATGTACAAAATCAATTCAAAACACGATCAAACAGGGAATCTATGCACCCATCAGACTGTCCATCTTCTTGACCTTCACCTTATGGCTAACCAGATGCAAGTTAATGTTTGGACATTTTAAAAATACTCCACTTCAGATTTACATCAAGCTACTCACACAGGCTAAAGTCAGAGACTCAGCCCTTGCACCTCAGCTGTTACACAGAGACACCTGGGAAAAGATTGAGTTTCCAGATGAATAACCCACCATGAATATCAGGACTGTGCAGAATGTGTCCCCCCCCCCTTTTTTTTTTTTTTAATCTGTATTTTTTAGATACAATGTAAACCTTTCAGTGTACAAAGAAAACTTCATGTTTAAATAAAATATTTTTTTTAAAAAAAAGAGTGAAATAATTAGCGACGTAATTTCAAAGCACAGTATTTTTTAAAAAGAAGTATTTTGGTTACTTTATATTTATCGAATTAAAGACAAAAAGCTGTCTTCAAATCGAGAAACTTCATTTTTCTTCGTCAGTAATTGTAATCATGAAACTTAACCTGAGGTTCATCTTTCATTTATCTGATATCGCAATTTAGAAAATAAAAATAAAACAAATAAGAGTTCGATGAATTCTAATTTGCTTACTTTCATGCTGCAAAAAAAAAAAAGAAAAGGTATGAAATTTAAAACGAAAGAGTAGTAAACACTTTCAGATATTTATTACCAAAAAGCATTCGATTAAAAGTTGAGGAATTCTCGTGTAATGTTTTTAATTTACCTTAATATGAGTTGTTTGTGATGTCACGACTTTTACCATTAAAACGTTTCAATGAAATGATTAGTTTTGAATGATAATAACAAGTTTATAATTGAAATATATAGTATTCGATTATTTTCGCCTTAAAGTTAGTGAATAATTTGCGATTTGTACATGAAAATAACGCAAAGTTTATAAATTATCTATTTTATTATATATTTCAAATATACTCATATATATATAATTCAAATATAATGTCCGTTAATTAAAAAACTATTGTAGTAACAATAATAATAGTAACTATAACGGTAATTACTGTTATATGTATTATTTTCATTGTTATATATATATTATTTGAATTTTAAAATTAATACATTCTGTTATCAAGGTCGTTCCTTGGGTTTGTGCTACCTGGTTGAAACATTATTATGCCCCTTTCGATTAAAAAAAAATCTCGAAATACAATAACAACGTTACGAATCATTTTATTAAACTTCATATTATGAGGAGGAATGAATATTAAAATACTGAGAAAAAAAATCTAACAAATAGTAAAAAGCAGACATCTTTATTCCTTTCTTATAGAGAAGTCCTTTAATATCTTATAAAACTCACTTGGTACACATTTCATTTTCAGTAGTTATTATGAATATTTTATTGAAACCTTTCTTATGACCATACTTCAACATAAATGATTTTTTTATTGAGTTTAATTTCGAAAAGGCTTTTTCTTCTGAAGCTATTGTTAATGGGAGGGTCACTGCATGGGTAAGAGAAGCATTTGTGGAAGTTAAATTTCAGCACCCCAATATCATGTAAATTAAAAGAAAATGAATTCTATAAAATTTTATTCAAAAAAATATACAGAAACAGTAAATATTAATATATATATATATATTATATTATTTACACTTTTTATTTACATATCAATTCTCCTGGGTTTGTCAATCATAAAATAAATGTCAGAAATAGATAAATAATGATAATGTGAGTTTAAAAAACCTGTGACTAGACTAATCTTTAGGAAAATCCTCACTAATTACTTGACTAATAAAATTTTTAACTAAATTTTTTAAGTTTGATTGCCAAGTATTGGAATAATTAATATTAAAATTTAATGCAAATGAAGAAGTTCCAGGGCTGTCACTCTCAAAATCACAATTTTCATCAACTTCTTTTACTGTTTTGAACTCCAGATAATTTGTCATTTTGATTGTCTTGTTATCTTCCACTGGGAAGAATATGAAAAGCACTTAGGATACAATAATTCAGTAACAAGAAAAGATAACTTAACATTTGTTTAATATGACTATGTCAGAAGCAGAAACCGGTCTGGGGTTGAGAATATTCTCAAAGCTTGTTAAGAGCTTGTTTTGCGAGCTCTATATATAACATTTGTAAATATGAGCTTTATTAAAATTAAGTCATGTGACATGTGACTTGATTTTTTTATCATTTTATTTTTCGCTATTAAGGGTTTGGTGATTTTATATTGCTAAAGCTATTAATATATGGTGTATCTGAGCTTAGTTCAGTTCCATATGGCTATTTGAGTTAGATAGCTGGATTTTTAGACATGGATGTCCGAAAATTTCAGATTTTCTTCTCAATAGTTATACATTAGATAAAGTGCTGGGCTTGTCCTAGTATTTTTAATCTAATGAATATCCTGGCAACTCACTGATGATGCCAGAAACAGAAACTGGTATGGGGTTGAGGATATTCTCAAAGTTTGTTAAGAGCTTGTTTTGCTAGCTCTATATATAATAATTATGCCCATATACAATGGAATTAACATACATATTAGGAACTGAATATACATACAAATAGAAAGTTACACTGATAGATATAATTATTATAAATCTACAAATATATATCTAAATGTTATCCGGGTAAACCCTTGTATGATATATATATATATATATATATTGTGCCCTTTTGTATGGGTCACCATTTAATTTTTGTGCTAATCTATTAAAAATTTTAAATTTAAGATATATTTGAATATGTGATGTTAATTTTGCTTATAGTAATATTTCAAAAGGTTTAATTAAAGCAATCTATGAATGTTTGAT
>JAQFVV010000079.1:3603713-4030451 GCA_028023455.1 Epiperipatus broadwayi | reverse complement strand
AAAACCAAAACAATTAACTAGGACGAGTACTTTCGAGGTTTTCCCTCATATTCATGGCCAACATAAGTTATAAATCATTTATGTAATGTTGCTAACTAATAAAATATGCAAATGAGAATGCAAATTAATTTGTCCATTTTTTTGAGATAGAAAAACACGTGTCGCGTCTATTGATGGCATTGTTATCACTGATAACAAAATACGCCTTCTTGATTTTTCTTTTACAGTCATTGGCTTCAGAGCATACTAACTTGGGGTTGCCGGGTTCAAACACATGGCCAGCCTGCTTCTCATGTTCGAAGAATATTGAGAAGTTATCATTGTTCTTTTTTGCTCTTCTGTAAGTATAAATGTGCGGAGCAGCTCTATTATGAACAGTGGCCTTGGTTTCCCCGTAGTATGTGGCACTGCATCCAGCCTGAGGGCATGAAGTACTGCATACGACTTGGGGTGTCTGAGATGGAACTGTTCTATCCTTCGAATTATTAATAAGGCTGTTAGTATTAGGGGGAGGGCGGAAGCCAACCTTAAATTCATTCTAAAAAGAAACACCTAAAAAAATCAATAATTAATATTTATTTTATTAAAAAAAGATCTGCAAGTGTATATAAAAAAGCTAAGTCTGAAATTCTGTGGAATGATGAAAGAACCTTCATTTTTTATTTTATTTCAGTTTTATTTTAGTTATTTAGGATAAAATATGTCTAGAGTATTTAACTGTTTTAATTTTAAAACTAACATATCTAAACGTACTGTTTGTGAATAAATTTAAATACTAAATTCTTTATTTTTTTTTGATAAATATTATATTTTCTTAGTTTAACTATTTTTATAATATGACAATTGCTTCTTCAACAAATGCGTAAAAAATTAATATGATCTTTTCAGTTATAAACCAGTTAAAAATAAAAATTTAATTAATGGTTGCTATGAAAGTTCATAAAAAAAAAATTCCATGCTTGTATTCAAAACAAATTTAATTTAAAAGAAATCATTTTATTTTTTTTACTTTACTTAAAATCAAAGAAAGGAGTAAAAGAGGGAAGAAATATAAATCAAAAATTTCTGTAAATTTGATTATGTTTAAATAACTTGGAATTATTAATTTAATCAGAAATATATTGTATCTTTATTAATTAATTTTTATGGATTGCTAATTTATTAAACATATTTTTTTGATTAATTTGATATTAACGCCAGATATTTGTGCAAAAAAAAAAAAGAACAGTTAGAGAGTTGGTAGACACAATAACTAGATTAATTAAAGATAATATAATATTAACTCATCTATGCACTTTATCACTGTTTCACAATGCTTTAATTATTATCCTGACAGTTTCGATTGCCCCAGCAATCTTCTTCAGAACTTTTATTTATATCTATTTATGTTTATATTTAGATATAAATGAAAGTTCTGAAGAAGATTTCCGGGTCAATTGAAACTGTCAGTGTAGTAATTAAAACACTATGAAACAGTGATAAAGTGCATAGATGAGTTAATATTATATTATATACATTTGGCAATGCAATAAGAAAGATTAGTTATTAATTAAAGATAGATGAATATTCTTCTAATGTTATAAATAATGGTTGACATTCTAAATTTTATTTTGATGATACTAAGGTATTTCATATGAAGGAAGCTAATACCATATAAATATATTTGCAATTTCCATATGTGAATCTAAAATAAAACTAACAATTTATTTTTCTCTTTATGTGAGTATTGCTAATTATATTTTAAATGATCATCATCATCATTGCTATTAACCATGTCTATTAAATTTTAATTACACATAAATTATGCACTAACATGTGGTTATATTTTTGTTTACTGGCATTGCCACTTAAAAGATTGTAAAATTTGAATAAGTGACATAAATTAGTTATTCAGTTCTGTTGATTAAATATGACACATGGAAAAAAAAAAAAAAAGAGCAAATAATTAATATCAATTCAACATCTAATGTTTTTTAACTATAACTAGCACAATGTAAACAAAATTTATTAGCATAATGCTGGTTGTACAGTGTAAGATATTTGTTAGTGTTGCATAATATTAAGCAAAATAACTAATCAATAAAAAGTAAAATATCTATATTTAATTTTCAATTTATTACTACAGAATTATATTAAATAAAATCTAGGAAATCATATATTTTACAATTAAAATAATATTTATTTATTTAAAAAATATCAATTATTTAACAAAAAAACACACCAATGGCAAATAAAACGTGCACAAAAATCGAATCTGAAAGAAATTTAAGCATTTATTATCGACTTTGTAATTCATATATATTGCTTACAATAACTCCCCTCATATACACTTTAATGCAAATTTTTTTTAATGACTTCTTTATTTTCCTGACAGTTTCGACTGTCCTGCAGTCTTCATCAGAGCTACAATATTGAATGATATAAACATATAACCATTACTTCATATACATATAAAAATATATATACATACATATGTATATCAAAAATATATACATATTCTCAAAAACTTACATATACAAATACATATATAATCCATGTATATACACACACATATATATATTGTGCCCTTTTGTATGGGTCACCATTTAAGTTTTGTGCTAATTTAGTAGAAAATTTTAAATTTAAGAAGTATTTTAAAAGTGTGATGTTGACTTTGCTTGTGGTAATGTTACCATAAGTTTAATTAAAGCAATCTATGAGTATTTGATATGTGAATTGTGTTGGTATTGAGAAGATATTTAAGATGATGATGATTATATTATAATACTGCATTAATAAATTTAATAATAAATGTTTAAAGCTAAAGTATTTAAAAGACAAGTTAAAATTAGACAAAGATATTTATTTAATTTAAAATATATGTTAAAAGTGAATAAAAATATTTTAAATTATAAGTATTTAAATTGAGATTAATATTTGATTTTAATCATATCAAATAATTATTTTAAAATCTGTTGTGATATCTTATTTATTTTAAAAATAAATATTTATTTTAAAAATGCAATTGTTAGTTTATTTTTAGACAACAGCAAGCGTTCTTGTGTTATAAAGAACAGATGTTATACACACATGCGTGGAAGTTGTCTAATAAAATTGCGTAATTATTTTAAAAAATCATGTTATAAAATTTATAAATAATACGTGAGTTATCACGAGATAAAAATAAAGATATTCAATGTAAAATATTAAAACTGGTTTTAAAATGTTGTTTTGAAATATGACGTATAAAAAGACTTGATTTATTTTAAATGATCTTATAAAAGTTAAGATTTAAATCCAGTAAGAGTATATTTTAAAAAGTGTTTAATAAATTTAAATAAATGATAAATATTGTTTTAAAAGAATTTGATAAAATATTAAATATTAAATAAGTCATTATTTTATTTTTAATAGTGTGTTGATAAATATGTAAATAAGCAAAGTTTGATTGTTTAAACGTACCAATCAGATGTGGAGTCTCTTCTAGTATAAAAGCTGGATTCAATTGTTGAAGGGCTCTCTGTAATTAAATTTCTAAGTTAATCGTGCTATTAAAAAAAAAAATAGCCAAGTAAATTTATAAACGCTCTTAAAAATCAGTTGTAAAATCATAAGAGTGTTATTGAATAATTTATAATATTTTTAAAATAATGAATATGCAGTAGTAATTTTAATATTCCCTATTGGTCTTCTCAATATCGAAACTCAATTTACGTACAAATAATCAATGGAAACATCACGTATCGGAGAAATATATCAGAAACTTTATGCTAGAGAAATAATAGACGCTGGATTAGTACATAAAACTACGAGATGGAGAAAAGTAGTATTTTGGACTATAAATAGTTTTAAAAGTTTAAATTACTATTGTCTATTATAAATAGATATTTAAAAGAAATATGAATACTTCTATAGAAAGAAAGTATTTTTGTAGATTTTAAAAGATTAAAATGTATATCTAAAGTAAAGATATAAGAAGTAGTAAGTTTTATAAATACTTGCCTTGTTAAGTCTTTGTGCTTAAAAGATTAAATATTGACGATTTGAAAGGGCAAGTAGATTATAAAGATGATTATTTAAAATCGTAATATAATAAGAGTATTATATTGTAGTAATCTAAAACGCTGGACGTTATAGATGGAAAAATTAATTCTTACCGGAATATGTTATTTATAAATGCGCAAGTAATACATGGATGTCCAAATCAAATCAAACTAAGCCAAGCATGCCAAATTGATTAAAAATTCAATTTAAATAATTTATAAACTATAAATTAATTTAGAAATAATAACTTTTAAACAATAATCTATGAAGAACTGGATCCAGAACTTATAAACTATTTTTTAATTTTATTTGTTTTCTTGTGGAACTTATTATTTTTAAAAAATAAACGTTATCATTTTTATTATAAACTTTCAAGAAACACGTGATACAACGGAACAGGAAATAGTGTTTTATTGACTTTATACGTAGGATGTTTGTTAGAACTTTTATGGTAGAACAAAAGTCGTCGCTGGAATATGTAATATAATTTTTATTTTATTTATTTAACATAAAATTTAAAATATTATTAAACTATTAAAGAGTAGGTTAGGTACATTTATTAAATAGTAACTTTAAAATAATATAATAATTAATTACATAAATTTATTTTTATAATTAATATAACACGGAATATTTTAGTGAATGTTGTGAATATGAATGTGTATTTTTTTTTGTTTTCTGAAGCTGCAAAATCCGAAGAATACTGAATAGCAGAACGGATATTATTATTATTGTGGTAAAAACATTGTATAGTGGTTTTGATGAATTTAATATGTTTTCTTTAGATCAACTAAATATTATGTTTTGTGGGATGAATGTGTAGATATTTTATGAAAACACATACATTATATTGGCAACGAACTTTATTAAAATATGCATAAGTTTTAAAGTATAATATAAACATGATACAACATTACGTAAGAAGCTTAGAAATAATTATATGATTCTTTCGTAAATAATTTTGATATTTTATTTATGCTTAGTATTAAAATGATGTTTATTATTTATCTTAATAATTATTTTATTTTTGCAATTTAGAAAAGGATTTTAAAGGTCTATATTTTTTTTTATATTTTGTTTATTAAATAAGTTAAGTTACGTTATGGGTAGAAGCTTATATTTAGATTGAAAAGTTTACTAAGTATAAACGATGTAGTATAGGTAATTTGGATAATGAATATTTTGTTTGAAGTTGATGTTTGTTTTTCCGGAAATTTTTAGATAAGTTTAGAATATGTTTTATAGATAGAAATTTATTAGAAAGGATTAAAATAACACATAAAGTAAAGTAGTGATTTTTACATAGAAAAGAATCATAAAATTTATCTAAGGTAATGCTTTATGAATTTGAAATTGATAAATGATTTAAATAATAGTATTTGAACAGTACAGATATGTAATGCATATTTGATAAAACATATAACAGGAATTACATTAAGTAAAGTATAATTACAGTCAATTATTTGTTTTACATTACAAAGATACATTAATTTTATAAAGCTATTAAGCAATGCTAATAATAAAGTAAATATATGATAATACATTATAAATGGTAATACTTAATTAATGTAGCTATTTAATAAGTAGAGCTACATTATGTACACATGCTACATAAATAGTCTTGACATATATTGTTATTTGTAGTAATTAAAGTACATTACTATTTATTTTAAAAAAATCTAAGTTTTGGAAAAACACACTGTAATATTATTAATATAGCATTTGAAGGAATGTAAAATTGCTTATTAAGTACATGAGTTAATAACAGTGTAAGCCTCTTATATTTGTATTTCTTATTTTTATTTTATTTGTTGTCATAAATTCTAAACTGTAAATAGTGTAAATAAATTTTATTTGAAGTTATTGTAAATAAATTTGTTAATTTGTTTTAAAAGTGTGTCGAGTTTCATTATTTTTCACCACAGCATTTTGACATCAGATGATTTGAAATAAACATAATATTTGCACAAAATTGAATTTGTTATTATTACTTAGAATTGAATACCATATTTGCTTAACATTATTTTATAAGAATTGATTGACATGAACATAAATATTACAATGGTCATAAGATGATTATAATGCACATTATAAGAATACAATATTGTTTATTGCCACAGATTATTAAGTATAAGATTTTGATCTATTTTAAAATGAAGATACCATATGAAATAAAAGATATACATATGATTGTTTATTCATTTAATGATTGATTATATAATAGAAATAGATAAGATTAAATTATACTCTAAGATTAGTATTATCCATTATTATTATTAAAATAAGTTAGGTGTATTTAAGTTTGATATAAAATCCCACATCATACTTATTTACATGAGGTATTATTATTTTAAAACAACTTAGAAGAACCTGAGATTATTTAATTATATTTTAAGTTAAAAGTTAGGAATTATTTTAGTATTATTAAAGATAATTTATTTCATTTAAAAGTCATAAGAATGCTATAGATGTAGTGGTAAGATGATAAGGTAGTGGTAGTATTCTTATGCCATTGAGACAGTATCTTGGGAGATATTGACTCAGTGTAAATCTGCTTATTACTTTGTAACTTTACTTCGCAGTCTCATAATTTTATTAAATACTTATTTAATTAATATAATCTAGAACTATATTGATTTTGATGATTGATAATAAATTTAATTAAGATATGATAATATAAAAGTATATTAAAGATAGATATGCAAATTTTAATTAAGCATAATAATGTAACTGAGCTAGTTGTATTTTAAACTATTTTATATATCAAGAAGTAAGGGTACAAAGGGTAGGAAGATTTTGGCGCGCAACGTGGTCGGCTATTGGTTATCAACCCGATGGTTGGAAAAGGAAGATTTTGGCGCGCAACGTGGTCGGCTATTGGTTATCAACCCGATGGTTGGAAAAGGAAGATTTTGGCGCTCAACGTTATTGGCATGATATGTTTAAGTAGGATTTAGATGTTCAAACGTTATCGGTTTGATATGTTAAAGTTACAATTTTATCAGCCCGATAGGTGGTCAAGAAAGTTTTTGGCCACAACGTTTTAGGCTAAATATTTAATTAAGGATTAAGATATATAATTTTAGGATTAGTATATGTTAGGAGAATAAAGTGATAAGTATAATTAGTATTTTATAATAATATTTATAATTGATTAGATGTTGATTATAAAATTAAAATAAAATTAAAATAAAAAAATTTATCAGTAGAGTATTATATTTTCATGTGGTATCTGTAATATGATTATTCTTTGAAGTTAAATACTATGTTGATTTTAAGTTAATAAAATAATAAATTATAGAAATGTGGCAAATAATTATATTATAATGTGACCATATCAATTCTTGAAATATTTTAAATGGATATTTAATATTATATATTATGTGCAAATTGTCTGTGGGTCATAGGTGTAAAAATAAATGATATGACACAATTTTGTTATTGAAATTTATATAATTATTTAATAGTAAGTAATGTAGAGTTTTTGAGGATACTATTATATGATTAGTTGTAAAAGTGAGTTGAGTGGAGATGGGAAGGTTGATGGGGAATTGTATTTTTAAAAAAGTATAAAATAATAAGTACTGCATATTATTAGGATTGAATTTTAAAAATATAAAAAAATGAATAATTGGGATAAAGATTTAGAAGTTGAAATGTCAAATTTTGTTGTAGAAGATAATAGTTGTGTGGAGAGCAAAGAAATAGAAAAATTAGCAAATTCAGAAATAGTATTAGAAAATACTCAAAATATGGATAGTGAAATAGAGGAGGAGGAAGAGATAATTTTTAAAACTGTAGGAAAAGAAGTAGTGAAACCTGAAAAAGATGTAGAGCATTCTGGTTTTGAGAAATATTTTAAAATAATGATGCAGAGTATGAGTTCAATGAAAGAAGATAATAATATTAGATTTGATTCTTTAAAAAAAGATATGAAAGAAATGAAAGAGGAGAGTTATAAAAATAGTCTTAAATTAGATTCTTTAAAAGAAGATAATAATTCTATTAGGAACGAGATAAAAAATATAAATATAAAAATGGATAGAATATAGTATAGACATAAGATTTGATAAGAATGAAGAAGTAATTGAGTCTTTAAAATTAGAAATACTAAAAGTTGATGATAGAAATCAAGAAAGGCTAGAAAGAGAATTTCATGAGTTTTCAGAAAACACAATAAAAGGTCTAAGAGATCAAATAGCTGAATCTATTGATCAATGTAAAATCAATAATAATAATTTAACCTCAAAAATTGAGGATTATAAATTAAAAGTTAATATTGAAATTGGTGATGTTAAGAACCAAGTTAGTAATCTTAATGAAGATATCAAAGATGTTAAGAGTGCTATAATTCAGACAAAAAGGGACATAAAAAATGAGATAGAGCAGGAATTAGTAGAGAAATTTAAGAGTATAGATGTCAAAAAGGTCGATGAAAATAAATATCGATCGAAAGTTGGAGAAAATATAAAACGTATTCAGAAAGATATAAAGGATCATGCAGGAATGATAGAACAAAGTAATGACAAATATAAAGAAATTTTGGATAAGAATCTAGATGAGTTCAGAAAAGAGCAAAAAGGATATGTGAAACAAGTGCTTGAACAGATGGACTTAGAAGGGAAATTTCAGCAAGTATATGATCAAATAGAAATGAAAAGTATAAGTAATGCCAAGGCAGAAATGTTTACAGGAAAAATAAGTAGTAAAGCATATGTTGACTATGTTGATTCTTCACAAATAAATAATATAGAATTAATTAAGCCAAGTAGTAATAATAATAATCAGTCAGACAATACTCTTGTGAAGGAAATTGACAATAGACCAACTAGAGAAGTAATTAGTCATGAGGGTAGTTCAAATAATTCTATGGCCTTAAGGTTTATGAAAGTTAAACCATTTAAAGGGGAATACATGGAAAATCCCTCGGAGTTTCTAAACAATTTGGATGAATTGTTTTCGATATGTTCTTTGTCTGAAAAGGAGAAAGTAGCCGTGTGTAGCAATCATTTATACGGAGTAGCTAAAGATTGGTGGCAATCTCTGTTCGAGAAACCCATGACGTATGGTGATTTCAAATGTTTTATTGTCGGGAGCTTTTGGAACTCCGACAAACAGGATTGCATTCGGTATCAAATTACCCAAGATAAGTACCAAGTTAGCAAAGGCAGCTACACCAGTTTTTTCAGAAGTCAAGCCGTTCGTTTGAAGACTTTGACTGCTTGTCCATTGTCGGAGGGACAAATTGTCAGAATAGTTAGACACAACTTACCAAAGCATGTGGAACAGTTGTTAATAGCTGCTGACCGTGGGACAATTGAGGAAGTCTCCGAAATATTAGATGCTCTGGAAGTAGCAGAGTTATCTATTGATAATAAGTTTAGGGTAAATAGGGATAAAAATAATTACCCATTAGCAAGTCTTAGTATCAATACTGGATTAAAATCTCCTGGAGGCTTTAAGAGAAGTTTTAGTTATAAAGGTAGAGATAGAATGTCTCCATATTTTAAGAAAACTATACAGTATAATACAAATAGAGATAGAAGTGATGATTTGCAAAATCAGCCTTCTACAAGTGGTGTGACCACAATTCTGAAGAGACCAGCTAATAAAACTGGTAGTAAAAAGTTAAATTAGAAAGGAGAAAGAAAATTAAAGTTTAAATTTAGAGAAGAATATATTTAATAATTAAGATAGGTAATTCTCAAAGAAGATATGTGTGTTTGATAATGTATTATGGCATTATATTATTTTTTTTTTTGGGCTTTGTAAAACAAACATAAGATATTTCTATGTTTGCAACCTTCAAAGTAAGGGAAAATGCCTTTATGTTAACCACACCAGATGGGGAAAAGGGAACTTATAATGCAAGGAGCCTAATTCCATTTCCATCTGAGATGTGAGTTATAATTTCAAAGTAATATGAATAAATATTTTAATGTAATGTTTAAATACTTGCTTTATTCACATAAGGAAATAATTTATTATATAATAAATTAGCATAGTGAATAAAGTTTTAGTTGAAGAAATTTACAAAAATATGTAAATGACAGTTTAAAAGAAATAAGTTTTGTCAGAATGACTAAATAAAAGTGGAATTAGCTATTACAATAGATATTTTAAAGCAAAAAGCTAAATAATAAGATTAGAGAGTATAAAACTCATATGTTTAAAGTACTTATAAGTGGATCTTATGAAGGATTAATGTATAATATGGTAGTGATCATAAAATTGATTAATCCTAAGGGATCAGGTTAATCTCTTTAAAAGAGAAATATGTAGATTTGTTAAATGATAATCTATAAGATTGCTAATGAAATTAGCAATAAGTTATAAATAAAATACATAGAGTAGTTTAAAATATAGTATTAACTATAATAATATGTATTTTTAGTAGCTTATGTAAAGGTGTATTTAAAAGAATTTAAATACTTGATATTTGTAGAAATATTAGAGAAATGAAGGTAACCTAATTAAAAGATAAGGAAGGAGAAGTGAAACTTAATCCATAAAGTAAAAGAAAGTCATTGTAGTTTATTTAAAAGTGTTTTCTTAGTGAGATTTAAAATGATATTTCAATGCTTTATAAAACTTTGTGATAGAATGATTTATTATAATGTTTAGATGATAAGAAAGATAAAATTGATCAATGTGGAGTAAAGATGATAAAGATGGATGTTAAATTTAAAATTTTATCCGAAGGAGGGGAATATGTGCCCTTTTGTATGGGTCACCATTTAAGTTTTGTGCTAATCTAGTAGAAAATTTTAAATTTAAGAAGTATTTTAAAAGTGTGATGTTGACTTTGCTTGTGGTAATGTTACCATAAGTTTAATTAAAGCAATCTATGAGTATTTGATATGTGAATTGTGTTGGTATTGAGAAGATATTTAAGATGATGATGATTATGATGTAATACTGCATTAATAAATTTAATAACAAATGTTTAAAGCTAAAGTATTTAAAAGACAAGTTAAAATTAGACAAAGATATTTATTTAATTTAAAATATATGTTAAAAGTGAATAAAAATATTTTAAATTATAAGTACTTAAATTGAGATTAATATTTGATTTTAATCATATCAAATAATTATTTTAAAATCTGATATAATATCTTATTTATTTTTAAAAATAAATATTTATTTTAAAAATGCAATTGTTAGTTTATTTTTAGACGACAGCAAGCGTTCTTGTGTTATAAAGAACAGATGTTATACACACATGCGTGGAAGTTGTCTAATAAAGTTGCATAATTATTTTAAAAAATCATGTTATAAAATTTATAAATAATACGTGAGTTATCACGAGATAAAAATAAAGATATTAATGTAAAATATTAAATCTGATTTTAAAAAATATTGTTTTAAAAATATAACGTATTTAAAAAGATTTAGTTTATTTTAAATGATCTTATAAAAGTTAAAATTTAAATCAAGTGAGAAAGAATATTTTAAAAAATGTTTAATAGATTTAAATAAACGATAAATATTGTTTTAAAAGAATTTGATAAAATATTAAATATTAAATAAGTCATTATTTTATTTTTAATAGTGTGTTGATAAATATGTAAATAAGCAAAGTTTGATTGTTTAAACGTACCAATCAGATGTGGAGTCTCTTCTAGTATAAAAGCTGGATTCAATTGTTGAAGGGCTCTCTGTAATTAAATTTCTAAGTTAATCGTGCTATTGAGAAAATAGCCAAGTAAATTTATAAACGCTCTTAAAAATCAGTTGTAAAATCATAAGAGTGTTATTGTATATAATTTTATAATATTTTTAAAATAATGAATATGCAGTAGAAATTTTAATAGTTCCCTATTAGTCTTCTCAATATCGAAACTCAATTTACGTACAAATAATCAATGGAAACATCACGTATCGGAGAAATATATCAGAAACTTTATGCTAGAGAAATAACAGACGCTGGATTAGTACATAAAACTACAAGATGGAGAAAAGTAGTATTTTGGACTATAAATAGTTTTAAAAGTTAAATTACTATTGTCTATTATTAATAGATATTTAAAAGAAATAAAAATACTTCTGTAGAAAGAAAGTATTTTTGCAAATTATAGAAGTTAAAATGTATATCTTAAGTAAAGATATAAGAAACGTAGTAAGTTTTAAATAAATACTTGCCTTGTTAAGTCTTTGTGCTTAAAAGACTAAATATTGACGATTTGAAAGGGCAAATAGATTATAAAGATGATTATTTAAAATCGTAATATAATAAAATTATTATATTGAAGTAATCTAAAACGCTGGACGTTATAGATGGAAAATTAATTCTTACCTGAATATGTTATTTATAAATGCGCAAGTAATACATGGATGTCCAAATCAAATCAAACTAAGCCAAGCATGCCAAGTTAATTAAAAATTCAATTTAAATAATTTATAAACTATAAATTAATTTAGAAATAATAACTTTTGAACAATATTCTATGAAGAACTGGATCCAGAACTTATAAACTATTTTTTAATTTTATTTGTTTTCTTGTGGAACTTATTATTTTTAAAAAAAATAAACGTTATCATTTTTTATTATAAACTTTCAAGAAACACGTGATACAACGGAACAGGAAATAGTGTTCTATTGACTTTATACGTAGGATATTTGTTAGAACTTTTATGGTAGAACAAAAGTCGTCGCTGGAATATGTAATATAATTTTTATTTTATTTATTTAACATAAAATTTAAAATATTATTAAACTATTAAAGAGTAGGTTAGGTACATTTATTAAATAGTAACTTAAAAATAATATAATAATTAATTACATAAATTTATTTTTATAATTAATATAACACGGAATATTTTAAAGAATGTTGTGAGTATGAATGTGTATTATTTTTTTTGTTTTCTGAAGCTGCAAATTCCGAAGAATACTGGATAGCAGAATGGACATTATTATTATTATGGTAAAAACATTGTATAATGATTTTTAATGAATTTAATATGTTTTTCTTTAGATCAACTAAATATTATGTTGTTGTGGAATGAATGGATAGATATTTTATGAAAACACATACATTATATTGGCAACGAACTTTATTAAAATATGCATAAGTTTTAATTTATAATATCAACATGATACAACATTACGTAAGAAGCTTAGAAATAATTATATGATTCTTTCGTAAATAATTTTGATATTTTATTTATGCTTAGTATTAAAATGATGTTTATTATTTATCTTAATAATTATTTTATTTTTGCAATTTAGAAAAGGATTTTAAAAGTCTATATTTTTTTTATATTTTGTTTTATTAAATAAGTTAAGTTACGTTATGGGTAGAAGCTTATATTTGGATTGAAGTTTATTAAGTATAGACGATGTAGTATAGGTAATTTGGATAATGAATATTTTATTTAAAGTTGATATTTGTTTTTCCGGAAATTTTTAGATAAGTTTAGAATATGTTTTATAGATAGAAATTTATTAGAAAGGATTAAAATAACACATAAAGTAAAGTAATGATTTTTACATAGAAAAGAATCATAAAATTTATCTAAGGTAATGCTTTATGAATTTGAAATTGATAAATGATTTAAATAATAGTATTTGAACAGTACAGATATGTAATGCATATTTGATAAAACATATAACAGGAATTACATTAAGTAAAGTATAATTACAGTCAATTATTTGTTTTACATTACAAAGATACATTAATTTTATAAAGCTATTAAGCAATGCTAATAATAAAGTAAATATATGATGATACATTATAAATGGTAATACTTAATTAATGTAGCTATTTAATAAGTAGAGCTACATTATGTACACATGCTACATAAATAGTCTTGACATATATTGTTATTTGTAGTAATTAAAGTACATTACTATTTATTTTAAAAAAATCTAAGTTTTGGAAAAACACACTGTAATATTATTAATATAGCATTTGAAGGAATGTAAAATTGCTTATTAAGTACATGAGTTAATAACAGTGTAAGCCTCTTATATTTGTATTTCTTATTTTTATTTTATTTGTTGTCATAAATTCTAAACTGTAAATAGTGTAAATAAATTTTATTTGAAGTTATTGTAAATAAATTTGTTAATTTGTTTTAAAAGTGTGTCGAGTTTCATTATTTTTCACCACAGCATTTTGACATCAGATGATTTGAAATAAACATAATATTTGCACAAAATTGAATTTGTTATTATTACTTAGAATTGAATACCATATTTGCTTAACATTATTTTATAAGAATTGATTGACATGAACATAAATATTACAATGGTCATAAGATGATTATAATGCACATTATAAGAATACAATATTGTTTATTGCCACAGATTATTAAGTATAAGATTTTGATCTATTTTAAAATGAAGATACCATATGAAATAAAAGATATACATATGATTGTTTATTTATTTAATGATTGATTATATAATAGAAATAGATGAGATTAAATTACACTTTAAGATTAGTATTATTTATTATTATTATTAAAATAAGTTAGGTGTATTTAAGTTTGATATAAAATCCCACATCACACTTATTTACATGAGTTATTATTATTTTAAAACAACTTAGAAGAACCTGAGATTATTTAATTATATTTTAAGTTAAAAGTTAGGAATTATTTTAGTATTATTAAAGATAATTTATTTCATTTAAAAGTCATAAGAATGCTATAGATGTAGTGGTAAGATGATAAGGTAGTGGTAGTATTCTTATGCCATTGAGACAGTATCTTGGGAGATATTGACTCAGTGTAAATCTGCTTATTACTTTGTAACTTTACTTCGCAGTCTCATAATTTTATTAAATACTTATTTAATTAATATAATCTAGAACTATATTGATTTTGATGATTGATAATAAATTTAATTAAGATATGATAATATAAAAGTATATTAAAGATAGATATGCAAATTTTAATTAAGCATAATAATGTAACTGAGCTAGTTGTATTTTAAACTATTTTATATATCAAGAAGTAAGGGTACAAAGGGTAGGAAGATTTTGGCGCGCAACGTGGTCGGCTATTGGTTATCAACCCGATGGTTGGAAAAGGAAGATTTTGGCGCGCAACGTGGTCGGCTATTGGTTATCAACCCGATGGTTGGAAAAGGAAGATTTTGGCGCTCAACGTTATTGGCATGATATGTTTAAGTAGGATTTAGATGTTCAAACGTTATCGGTTTGATATGTTAAAGTTACAATTTTATCAGCCCGATAGGTGGTCAAGAAAGTTTTTGGCCACAACGTTTTAGGCTAAATATTTAATTAAGGATTAAGATATATAATTTTAGGATTAGTATATGTTAAGAGAATAAAGTGATAAGTATAATTAGTATTTTATAATAATATTTATAATTGATTAGATGTTGATTATAAAATTAAAATAAAATTAAAATAAAAAAATTTATTAGTAGAGTATTATATTTTCATGTGGTATCTGTAATATGATTATTCTTTGAAGTTAAATACTATGTTGATTTTAAGTTAATAAAATAATAAATTATAGAAATGTGGCAAATAATTATATTATAATGTGACCATATCAATTCTTGAAATATTTTAAATGGATATTTAATATTATATATTATGTGCAAATTGTCTGTGGGTCATAGGTGTAAAAATAAATGATATGACACAATTTTGTTATTGAAATTTATATAATTATTTAATAGTAAGTAATGTAGAGTTTTTGAGGATACTATTATATGATTAGTTGTAAAAGTGAGTTGAGTGGAGATGGGAAGGTTGATGGGGAATTGTATTATTAAAATATAAAATAGCAAGTACTGCATATTATTAGAATTGAATTTTAAAAATATAAAAAAATGAGTAATTGGGATAAAGATTTAGAAGTTGAAATGTCAAATTTTATTGTAGAAGATAATAGTTGTGTGGAGAGCAAAGAAATAGAGAAATTAGCAAATTCAGAAATAGTATTAGAAAATACTCAAAATATGGATATAGAAATAGAGGAGGAAGAAGAGATAATTTTTAATACTGTAGAAAAAGAAGTAGTGAAACCTGAAAAAGATGTAGAGCATTCTGGTTTTGAAAAATATTTTAAAATAATGATGCAGAGTATGAGTTCAATGAAAGAAGATAATAATATTAGATTTGATTCTTTAAAAAAAGATATGAAAGAAATGAAAGAGGAGAGTTATAAAAATAGTCTTAAATTAGATTCTTTAAAAGAAGATAATAATTCTATTAGGAACGAGATAAAAAATATAAATATAAAAATGGATAATATAGATATAAGATTTGATAAGAATGAAGAAGTAATTGAGTCTTTAAAATTAGAAATACTAAAAGTTGATGATAGAAATCAAGAAAGGCTAGAAAGGAAATTTCATGAGTTTTCAGAAAACACAATAAAAGGTCTAAGAGATCAAATAGCTGAATCTATTGATCAATGTAAAATCAATAATAATAATTTAACCTCAAAAATTGAGGATTATAAATTAAAAGTTAATATTGAAATTGGTGATGTTAAGAACCAAGTTAGTAATCTTAATGAAGATATCAAAGATGTTAAGAGTGCTATAATTCAGACAAAAAGGGACATAAAAAAATGAGATAGAGCAGGAATTAGTAGAGAAATTTAAGAGTATAGATGTCAAAAAGGTCGATGAAAATAAATATCGATCGAAAGTTGGAGAAAATATAAAACGTATTCAGAAAGATATAAAGGATCATGCAGGAATGATAGAACAAAGTAATGACAAATATAAAGAAATTTTGGATAAGAATCTAGATGAGTTCAGAAAAGAGCAAAAAGGATATGTGAAACAAGTGCTTGAACAGATGGACTTAGAAGGGAAATTTCAGCAAGTATATGATCAAATAGAAATGAAAAGTATAAGTAATGCCAAGGCAGAAATGTTTACAGGAAAAATAAGTAGTAAAGCATATGTTGACTATGTTGATTCTTCACAAATAAATAATATAGAATTAATTAAGCCAAGTAGTAATAATAATAATCAGTCAGACAATACTCTTGTGAAGGAAATTGACAATAGACCAACTAGAGAAGTAATTAGTCATGAGGGTAGTTCAAATAATTCTATGGCCTTAAGGTTTATGAAAGTTAAACCATTTAAAGGGGAATACATGGAAAATCCCTCGGAGTTTCTAAACAATTTGGATGAATTGTTTTCGATATGTTCTTTGTCTGAAAAGGAGAAAGTAGCTGTGTGTAGCAATCATTTATACGGAGTAGCTAAAGATTGGTGGCAATCTCTGTTCGAGAAACCCATGACGTATGGTGATTTCAAATGTTTTATTGTCGGGAGCTTTTGGAACTCCGACAAACAGGATTGCATTCGGTATCAAATTACCCAAGATAAGTACCAAGTTAGCAAAGGCAGCTACACCAGTTTTTTCAGAAGTCAAGCCGTTCGTTTGAAGACTTTGACTGCTTGTCCATTGTCGGAGGGACAAATTGTCAGAATAGTTAGACACAACTTACCAAAGCATGTGGAACAGTTGTTAATAGCTGCTGACCGTGGGACAATTGAGGAAGTCTCCGAAATATTAGATGCTCTGGAAGTAGCAGAGTTATCTATTGATAATAAGTTTAGGGTAAATAGGGATAAAAATAATTACCCATTAGCAAGTCTTAGTATCAATACTGGATTAAAATCTCCTGGAGGCTTTAAGAGAAGTTTTAGTTATAAAGGTAGAGATAGAATGTCTCCATATTTTAAGAAAACTATACAGTATAATACAAATAGAGATAGAAGTGATGATTTGCAAAATCAGCCTTCTACTAGTGGTGTGACCACAATTCTTAAGAAACCCGCTAATAAAACTAGTAAAAAATTAAATTAGAAAGGAGAAAGAAAATTAAAGTTTAGATTTAGAGAAGAATATATTTAATAATTAAGATAGGTAATTCTCAAAGAAGATATGTGTGTTTGATAATGTGTTATGACATTATATTATTTTTTTTTTTTGGGCTTTGTAAAACAAACATAAGATATTTCTATGTTTGCAACCTTCAAAGTAAGGGAAAATGCCTTTATGTTAACCACACCAGAGGAAAAAAATGACGTATAATGCAAGGAATTTAATTCCCTTTCCTTCTGATGTGTGAGTTACAATTGTAAAAATGTTGTGAATAAATATTTTAATGTAATATTTAAATACTTGCTTTATTCACATAAGGAAATAATTTATTATGTGATAAATTAGCAGAATAAATAAAGTTTTAGTTGAAGAAATTTACAAAAATATGTAAATGACAGTTTAAAAGAAATAAGTTTTGTCAGAATGACTAAATAAAAGTGGAATTAGCTATTACAATAGATATTTTAAAGCAAAAAGCTAAATAATAAGATTAGAGAGTATAAAACTCATATTTTTTAAAAAATACTTATAAGTGGATCTTATGAAGGATTAATGTATAATATGGTAGTGATCATAAAATTGATTAATCCTAAGGGATCAGGTTAATCTCTGTAAAAGAGAAATATGTAGATTTATTAAATGATAATCTATAAGATTGCTAATGAAATTAGCAATAAGTTATAAATAAAATACATAGAGTAGTTTAAAATATAGTATTAACTATAATAATATGTATTTTTAGTAGCTTATGTAAAGGTGTATTTAAAAGAATTTAAATACTTGATATTTGTAGAAATATTAGAGAAATGAAGGTAACCTAATTAAAAGATAAGGAAGGAGAAGTGAAATTTAATCCATAAAGTAAAAGAAAGTTATTGTAGTTTATTTAAAAGTGTTTTCTTAGTGAGATTTAAAATGATATTTCAATGCTTTATAAAACTTTGTGATAGAATGATTTATTATAATGTTTAGATGATAAGAAAGATAAAATTGATCAATGTGGGGTAAAGATGATAAAGATGAATGTTAAATTTAAAATTTTATCCGAAGGAGGGGAATATGTGCCCTTTTGTATGGGTCACCATTTAAGTTTTGTGCTAATTTAGTAGAAAATTTTAAATTTAAGAAGTATTTTAAAAGTGTGATGTTGACTTTGCTTGTGGTAATGTTACCATAAGTTTAATTAAAGCAATCTATGAGTATTTGATATGTGAATTGTGTTGATATTGAGAAGATATTTAAGATGATGATGATTATATTATAATACTGCATTAATAAATTTAATAATAAATGTTTAAAGCTAAAGTATTTAAAAGACAAGTTAAAATTAGACAAAGATATTTATTTAATTTGAAATATATGTTAAAAGTGAATAAAAATATTTTAAATTATAAGTATTTAAATTGAGATTAATATTTGATTTTAATCATATCAAATAATTATTTTAAAATCTGTTGTAATATCTTATTTATTTTAAAAATAAATATTTATTTTAAAAATGCAATTGTTAGTTTATTTTTAGACGACAGCAAGCGTTCTTGTGTTATAAAGAACAGATGTTATACACACATGCGTGGAAGTTGTCTAATAAAGTTGCGTAATTATTTTAAAAAATCATGTTATAAAATTTATAAATAATACGTGAGTTATCACGAGATAAAAATAAAGATATTCAATGTAAAATATTAAAACTGGTTTTAAAATATTGTTTTGAAATATGACGTTTAAAAAGATTTGATTTATTTTAAATGATCTTATAAAAGTTAAGATTTAAATCAAGTGAGAGAGAATATTTTAAAAAATGTTTAATAAATTTAAATAAATGATAAATATTGTTTTAAAAGAATTTGATAAAATATTAAATATTAAATAAGTCATTATTTTATTTTTAATAGTGAGTTGATAAATATGTAAATAAGCTAGAAAGTTTGATTGTTTAAACGTACCAATCAGATGTGGAGTCTCTTCTAGTATAAAAGCTGGATTCAATTGTTGAAGGGCTCTCTCTGTAATTAAATTTCTAAGTTAATCGTGCTATTAAAAAAAAATAGCCAAGTAAATTTATAAACGCTCTTAAAAATCAGTTGTAAAATCATAAGAGTGTTATTGAATAATTTATAATATTTTTAAAGTAATGAATATGCAGTAGATATTTTAATATTCCCTATTGGTCTTCTCAATATCGAAACTCAATTTACGTACAAATAATCATGGAAACATCACGTATCGGAGAAATATATCAGAAACTTTATGCTAGAGAAATAACAGACGCTGGATTAGTACATAAAACTACAAGATGGAGAAAAGTAGTACTTTGGACTATAAATAGTTTTAAAAGTTTAAATTACTATTGTCTATTATAAATAGATATTTAAAAGAAATATGAATACTTCTATAGAAAGAAAGTATTTTTGTAGATTTTAAAAGATTAAAATGTATATCTAAAGTAAAGATATAAGAAGTAGTAAGTTTTATAAATACTTGCCTTGTTAAGTCTTTGTGCTTAAAAGATTAAATATTGACGATTTGAAAGGGCAAGTAGATTATAAAGATGATTATTTAAAATCGTAATATAATAAGAGTATTATATTGTAGTAATCTAAAACGCTGGACGTTATAGATGGAAAAATTAATTCTTACCGGAATATGTTATTTATAAATGCGCAAGTAATACATGGATGTCCAAATCAAATCAAACTAAGCCAAGCATGCCAAATTGATTAAAAATTCAATTTAAATAATTTATAAACTATAAATTAATTTAGAAATAATAACTTTTAAACAATAATCTATGAAGAACTGGATCCAGAACTTATAAACTATTTTTTAATTTTATTTGTTTTCTTGTGGAACTTATTATTTTTAAAAAATAAACGTTATCATTTTTATTATAAACTTTCAAGAAACACGTGATACAACGGAACAGGAAATAGTGTTTTATTGACTTTATACGTAGGATGTTTGTTAGAACTTTTATGGTAGAACAAAAGTCGTCGCTGGAATATGTAATATAATTTTTATTTTATTTATTTAACATAAAATTTAAAATATTATTAAACTATTAAAGAGTAGGTTAGGTACATTTATTAAATAGTAACTTTAAAATAATATAATAATTAATTACATAAATTTATTTTTATAATTAATATAACACGGAATATTTTAGTGAATGTTGTGAATATGAATGTGTATTTTTTTTTGTTTTCTGAAGCTGCAAAATCCGAAGAATACTGAATAGCAGAACGGATATTATTATTATTGTGGTAAAAACATTGTATAGTGGTTTTGATGAATTTAATATGTTTTCTTTAGATCAACTAAATATTATGTTTTGTGGGATGAATGTGTAGATATTTTATGAAAACACATACATTATATTGGCAACGAACTTTATTAAAATATGCATAAGTTTTAATTTATAATATAAACATGATACAACATTACGTAAGAAGCTTAGAAATAATTATATGATTCTTTCGTAAATAATTTTGATATTTTATTTATGCTTAGTATTAAAATGATGTTTATTATTTATCTTAATAATTATTTTATTTTTGCAATTTAGAAAAGGATTTTAAAGGTCTATATTTTTTTTTATATTTTGTTTATTAAATAAGTTAAGTTACGTTATGGGTAGAAGCTTATATTTAGATTGAAAAGTTTACTAAGTATAAATGATGTAATATAGGTAATTTGGATAACGAATATTTTGTTTGAAGTTGATGTTTGTTTTTCCGGAAATTTTTAGATAAGTTTAGAATATGTTTTATAGATAGAAATTTATTAGAAAGGATTAAAATAACACATAAAGTAAAGTAGTGATTTTTACATAGAAAAGAATCATAAAATTTATCTAAGGTAATGCTTTATGAATTTGAAATTGATAAATGATTTAAATAATAGTTTTTGAACAGTACAGATATGTAATGCATATTTGATAAAACATATAACAGGAATTACATTAAGTAAAGAATAATTACAGTCAATTATTTGTTTTACATTATAAAGATACATTAATTTTATAAAGCTATTAAGCAATGCTAATAATAAAGTAAATATATGATGATACATTATAAATGTAATATTTAATTAATGTGGCTATTTAATAAGTAGAGCTACATTATGTATACATGCTACATAAATAGTCTTGACATATATTGTTATTTGTAGTAATTAAAGTACATTACTATTTATTTTAAAAAAATCTAAGTTTTGGAAAAACACACTGTAATATTATTAATATAGCATTTGAAGGAATGTAAAATTGCTTATTAAGTACATGAGTTAATAACAGTGTAAGCCTCTTATATTTGTATTTCTTATTTTTATTTTATTTGTTGTCATAAATTCTAAACTGTAAATAGTGTAAATAAATTTTATTTGAAGTTATTGTAAATAAATTTGTTAATTTGTTTTAAAAGTGTGTCGAGTTTCATTATTTTTCACCACAGCATTTTGACATCAGATGATTTGAAATAAACATAATATTTGCACAAAATTGAATTTGTTATTATTACTTAGAATTGAATACCATATTTGCTTAACATTATTTTATAAGAATTGATTGACATGAACATAAATATTACAATGGTCATAAGATGATTATAATGCACATTATAAGAATACAATATTGTTTATTGCCACAGATTATTAAGTATAAGATTTTGATCTGTTTTAAAATGAAGATACCATATGAAATAAAAGATATACACATGATTGTTTATTTGTTTAATGATTGATTATATAATAGAAATATATAAGATTAAGTTACACTTTAAGATTAGTATTATTATTCATTATTATTAAAATAAGTTAGGTGTATTTAAGTTTGATATAAAATCCCACATCACACTTATTTACATGAGGTATTATTATTTTAAAACAACTTAGAAGAACCTGAGATTATTTAATTATATTTTAAGTTAAAAGTTAGGAATTATTTTAGTATTATTAAAGATAATTGATTTCATTTAAAAGTCATAAGAATGCTATAGATGTAGTAGTAAGATGATAAGGTAGTGGTAGTATTCTTATGCCATTGAGACAGTATCTTGGGAGATATTGACTCAGTGTAAATCTGCTTATTACTTTGTAACTTTACTTCGCAGTCTCATAATTTTATTAAATACTTATTTACTTAATATAATCTGGAACTATATTGATTCTGATGATTGATAATAAATTTAATTAAGATATGATAATATAAAAGTATATTAAAGATAGATATGCAAATTTTAATTAAGCATAATAATGTAACTGAGCTAGTTGTATTTTAAATTATTTTATATATCAAGAAGTAAGGGTACAATATATATATATATATATATATGCATCCACACACACACATAACCTATATATAAAAATACATATGTAAAATATACCCCCAAAAAACATATCAAATACACAATTTTATATTATTTTTTTAAAAAACCTATTTTATTTTTCATTTAAAAAAAAAAAAAATTAAAAACTAGCCTTTATTACTTCTTTATCAATTGAACTTTATTTTCTACTTTTTATCCTTCATCTTTTCTTTCTATCTATTATTTTGCATTATTATCTAATATATTTTATCTTCTTTTATTTTTTATTTTAATATTTATAAATTTAACTTTTGCCATTTTATTATTTCTAATCTTATTTTTTATTAATAATTTTTACTTTTATTCTCTTTAATAATTTTCATATTCATTTAAACTTACTAACCTTAATCTATCTTTTAAAATAACTGATTTTTTTAAAATTTCTTATTTTCTTTTTATATATACTCATTTAATTAAACTCCTTCTATTATCAATTTCCTTAACTTTTAATTCTATTTGAAAATTTAATCTTACAAATCTTTATATATAATATATTTACAATTTTTTTTACCTATATCCACATATTAAAGCTTTTATATACTTATTTTATTTTTATAGGAGTATTATTAGTATTAAAAGATTAGTGTATATATATATAGGGATTATATAGGCTTATAAATAGAGGTTTGAATAAAAAATAAAAATAAAATATAAGTTTAAAATAGTATTCGTTTATAGGATTATTCATAATAAATATAAAATAAGTATATAAAAGGTTTAATATGTGGATATAGGTAAAAAATTGTATATATATAAAAAGATTTGTAAGATTAAATTTTCAAATAGAATTAAAAGTTAAGGAAATTGATAATAGCAGGAGTTGAACTAAAGGAGGATTTATAAAAAGAAAATAAGAAATTTTAATAAAATCAGTTATTTTAAAAGGTTGTGACACTACAATTGTTTTCCTTCCCCTAATAACTGAATCTTAATTATTAGAATCGCCGCCGAGGGCGCCACCAAGGATTTCTCTCTTGGAACCTGGCCACAAAGCTTTACGTAAACCTGGTCTTATTTATTTTGGAACGGCGATTCACCGATTACAAATTTTGTTTATAATCTGACAGGGGTTTTCACTTAAGGACACTAATTAATTATTATAAATAATTAAAGAATTCAAATATACGTTGGATACAAAAAATTTACTTTCCTTTATTATTATTAATAACATTATATTTCTGCCCGATCCAGAGAGAACTGACTTACAATTTCTGATTTTCCAACTATTAACTTTCTAAGTATTCTTCCCAAATATCTACCATGGATTTACTCGCGCCGACACTAACACTGCGGATTCTAGCAGGCGTGTATACAAAGGCAACCAGGGCCGGCGCTGGGTACTAGGCGCCCGCATGCAAATTTGATTTTGGTGCCCCTGTCAATATGTATGTTTACTAAGGTGACCCGACCGTGTCCCGTGGCGTTTTAAAAAAGTCATGATTTTTAGAAAGAATGCACGATGTAATGCTATTTTTGATATCAAAAATAGCATAAAATTGATTGTTAAATTATATATTATTTCATACAAACGGTTTGTATGAAATAATATATAATTTAACACGGCAAATTTAGATGTTAGAAAAATTTGCAGAAATTTTAAAAATAATGTGTTTGTTAAAAATAGACAGAGTGATTCAAATATATATATATAATAAATTAAAAAAAAATAATGTTTGAGATTAAAATATTTAAATGTTTAAAATAATTTTCGAAAAACATTTACATATTTTAATCTCAAATATTTTTTTTTTAAAATTTCATATTTATTATTTGCGTCACTGTCTGTTTTTAACAAACCCATTATTTTTAAAATTTTTGCTAATTTTTCTAACCTCTAAATTTATGCAAATATTAGCAAATTTAATAATAAATTTACAATTTATAAATGAAATAATTTTAAAAAAAGATAATATTACAAACATACATATTTAATTTATTATTATTAATGTATGCTATATCTATATAAACGCAGCGTTTATATATGGAGCGTTTAAAACGCTCCATATAAACCAAATTTTTAATCAGCCCCCCCCGGTCAATGGTGTCCCGTTTTACCAATGTTAAAATCTGGTCACTTTAATGTATATTACCACCTACATGTTATAAATATTAGTGTACAAAATCTTTCCAAGGGAAACAAACAAGGCAATGTAAATAAATAATTTTTAATATTAAAAAAAAAAAAAATACAGTTAAAAAAAGTAAATGCATTACAAAACATGTTATAATTTTATACTCCTTGACTTCATATTAATAAACCTTGATATGATTGTATTTATTTCCAGTTCTGCACAAATATCATTTTCAATAGCAATTAATGCCAAATTAACAAGCCGTTTTTGTGACATAGTTGTTCTCAAGTAAGTTTTAATTAATTTTAACTTAGAAAAAGAGCGTTCACCGCTTGCAACACTAACAGGTAATGTTAATAATATTCTTAAAGCTATTGATAAGTTTGGCATAGATAAATTATTAGAAACTATAAAATTAAGTGTTTCGAAAGGGTTTTGAGAATTTAAAAAATCCTTTTGAAAAATATCTTTACTGTTATCAAATTTCAAAATATTTTCTAAATCTTTGCATTTTGCTTGTAACTCGCTCTTATTAATTTCTGATATTTTATATAGAAAATTGAAATTATTATAACATGCTTCGAGGAGTTCAAAGCGTTCTGTTAAAGAATTAATCGCTACATCTAAAAGTGTAAAAAACATGTTTATTTTAAATTTTTCTTCAGGTATTTGAGGTGTTTCGTCCTGATGCTCGTAATCAAATTGACGAGTTTTTTTCCGTTGTCGAACTTCTTTGGCAGTTTTAAATTCTTTCTCTTCATCAACCTCTTTGCTAAGTTCATCTGCAATTTTGAGAATGTTTTTGAAATTTGAATCTGATCGATATTCTCGTAAAAATTTATTTAGATTTGCGATCGATTCTAAAGCAAGTGAAGCATTCATATTTACATTTTGGAGCATTTTACTGACAGGATTTATTCTATTTAATATATCATGCCAAATTATTAAAGAACAAATAAATTTGTAATCCTTAAGGTTAGTGCAGAGTGATTGAGCTTCATGTTGAATTTCTCTATTAAAAGATTCGTTGTTCATTATTTCATAGAGTGCATCATAAATTTCACCCAACTGATACCGTAGAGGCCAGATTGCATCAATTCTGCTTTCCCATCGTGTTTCTGATGGTTGTTTTAGAGTTAAAGTTTTAATAAATTTTAAAAGGATTGACCACCGTTTATAAGATGATGAAAAAAAATTGTATATTTTTTGAACAATTGCAAAAAAACCAATTGTATGTACATTGACTTTGGCGGCATCGTTTATGATTAAGTTTAAAGAATGAGCAGCACATGGTACGTAAAATGCACGAGGGTTTTTGGTTAAAATCAAATTTTGAAGTCCAGCCTTTTTGCCTTTCATGTTGGCCCCATTATCATACCCTTGACCACGCATGTCTTCAATGGGAATCTTCCATTTTTCCAGTTGTTCAATTATTGTTGTACATAAACCTCATCCAGTGGAATCTGTTATATCTATGAAACCTAAAAAGTTTTCTCTAATTTTAACCGTTCCATTATTACAAAAAACGAAGCGAATAATTATGGTCATTTGTTCAGTTTTACTTGCATCTGGTGTACAATCTAAAATAATAGAATAATATTTGGATTTCTTTGTCGATAATAAAATTGTTTCCCTAATTGCTGTACTTAAAATTTTCAATAATTCATTTTGGCTATCTTTGCTCAAATAATGTACTCTATTGTTTTGATCTAGGGCCCTCTCAACATGATTTTCCATAACGGGATCAAACTTCGCAAATAATTCAATTAATTTTAAAAAATTTCCGTTATTTTTTTCGTATAATTTATCAGATGATCCGCGAAATGCTAAATTTTGACTACCAAGGAATTTGATAATTTCAATCAGCCGTTCCAAAACACTCCTCCAATGTTTCTTTTCCATTTCATATAAATTTTGAGATTGACAATCAATAGTAATTTTGTTTTTTAATCTTTTCTCAAGTTCATTCCAATTCAATAAACTTTTCATGTGAGCCATATTAGTTTCATGTCTGTGTAAAGTTGTACTTAAATTTCTCCAATTATTGTATCCTTCTATGAGGCTAGATTCAGTAGATCCAAAAACTTTGCAACAAAAGCAAAACACAGAGTTCAAAATTTCGGAATAAATAAGCCATTTTCGAAAAACTACTTCGTTTTCCATTTTTCTATTATAATATACATCAGAAAATTTACGGCCATGTACATCGTTCGGATATATAATATCTTTCTTTTGAACAGGCCCCATTTCTACTAAAATAACACGTAGTTTGTCATCGATTTTATTCCATTCAGCTGGATCTTCTAAATTTGTACACATTTGATATGATATTGGCACAATGACTTTGTTGTCACTTAACTGTTTCTTACTAAAATCTTGTTCAATATTTTCAACAGTTCCCTGTGAACTAGATGATGTGCACGGTTCTGGTCCTTGTTGAGTATAAGCTATTTCAGAAGCAGTTGATATTTTAAGATATTTATTAAGTGATCCACTTTGTTTTTTAATGTTTGCTATTTTTTCAGCTTGGCGTTTACGATTTTGTGCACCGGATAGTTTTTTCTTAGTTTTTGATTCCATATTACTTTTACTCATGAACGCCACTTTAAAATAATTTTCAAATGTAATAAATAAATAAATACGGACTCTAATTTATATATTTACATCATGTATCTTAATACTTAAGATTATATATCGCTAATTTAGATGTCCAACACAAATTACTTCTTGCGCCAAAATACAAAACTCTATACGCGGAGGGGAAGAAGTTGTTTAACTTGTTTACCTAAAAAAGGCAGCTAATAAATTGGAAATATTCAGCCATTGACATTAAAAATGGTCAGGTTTTAAAATAACTCAAGTGTCCAGCTTTTTACGCTTGATTGAACATTTTAGTTTTACCATTGGCAAGATTTTCTTTTGTTATCATATATTTTTCTAATTAACACAGGTGGCCTGCCAGGCCTGATTTGCGATTTCAATAGAAAATTTCCTGGGATTATAATTATTGTTTA
Organism: Epiperipatus broadwayi; assembly: GCA_028023455.1. NCBI lineage: Eukaryota > Metazoa > Onychophora > Udeonychophora > Euonychophora > Peripatidae > Epiperipatus > Epiperipatus broadwayi. The sequence continues at coordinate 4,002,147 of JAQFVV010000079.1, read as the reverse complement.
CAAGTTCTTACTAAGTTTTTAAAATTTGCGATAAACATCATAATGCAGAAAAAATAGACTTTTGACAACGATTAAAATATATAAAATAAAAAGTAAACTGAAAATTATATTAAGTTTACTGGAATTATACCTATAATATATATTACATACACGTTCGAATATTTATATCAAATTATTATTTAAATAAAAAATTAGAAAATGTTTTATTTTGCAATATTATAATCATTTCTTACGATTTCAAAATTATGTACATGATCTAATATATATATATATATGCATATACATACATAAGTTCTAATTTATAATACTTTTAGTGTGTGTTTATTTATATATTTGCTAGCAGAAAGTTACTTATAGTTTACTATAAGCAGTACTATATATATATAAACATTACAATATGAAATTTGTAATATAATAAACTTTATGTTTAGTTTATTGTTCATGATAAATAATAGATTTGATTGTTTTGTATTTTTAATATTAAGCAGAGCTTGTGTGCAGGCCTGCTTGTGTGTGTCATTTAATAAGATATAATATGACTTCATATGATTTTCAATAATCTACTCTCAATAATTTTTGTAAATAAACATTTGAGAATAATATTCTTCAAATGTGAGTATTTTTGTTAGTAGAGTTTTAATTTCTCAGGGATGGCGCCTTTTTTTTCAGATGCTAATCTCTCAGTGATGGCGCCTCTTTCTGCCAGCGCCCGCATGCCTAGCATGCGTTGCATGCCCGCTTCCGCCGGCCTTGAAGGCGACTTATAGTATATAATCTTTCCTGAAGTTTATTTTAAACCCCACTTTATTTGGTAAATAAATAACTTGCAAAAACTTAAAATGAACGTATAAGTGTCTTTCGTTTTCTTATACTTTCAACACTTCCCTTATTTTCTGCTAACAAGCAAGTAACGCCCTAAGGTTCTCTGTTGCTTGGCAGCGCACTTTTATACCCCCACCCTGTTGTTACCCTCTAGGTCGAACAGATATTAAATAATTTAACATACAGTCATACCAATATTTCATAAAAATATTTTACGAGAATTAACATAAATAGTTTACAATATTAAATAAATTTATTTCCCCACCTCTATTGTTGAAACATTCGTAACAAATATAATAAATGAAAAATAAATCAAAAATAAAGTTCTATTATGCTTTAACTAAAGTTCCCATTAATTGAAAAGTTTATAATTACCCTGATCGATCAGAGCAAAGTGGCCTGACTTTCATAGATTCACATTCCATTTGTCGTGCCTTTGTCCTTGTATATGAGAATTCTGGTGTGTCCATGGATGTTCCTTTGGTTGTCCGGCTAGCTATATACATTCCTTTCCATTCCTTGACTCTTTCGGTAGCTTCATTCAGATGGAGTGGCAGCCAATTCCCCAAAGGGGAAGGTTTTGATAACTTTAGCTGCTATGCATTTGAAAAGAGTCCACAAAATAAGTTTCTATAATAATTTCTGATTCGGAGCACAGCTTTTCTCTTTTTTTTTCTTTATCGTCCTTGCTGGTCTCTCAAGTCAACTGACTTACTCTAAAAGCGATTTTATCTCTCCTTCTCTTATCTTTTTTTTCTTTTTAATTAGTGTAATAGCAATTATTAACCAAATACTTTTAGTTTGTGAAAGTTTCAACAATAGAGTCTAATTATTACCAACAATCTAATTTTGTTTTCTTTTCCCCACCCTTTTATCTCTCGAGTTTTCTTCCTTTTAATTAAACACTTTTCACATTTTTGACAATAAATTATATTTTATCTTTTTTTTTTTTTAAAAAAAAAATTGCTCAAATTTATAGCAAAAATAAAAGTTTAAGATTTTACCCTTCCCATTAAATTAAAATCATTTGTTAATTTTTATTTTACAACTATTTAACTTCGGAAAATATCTATGACGAAATTATAAATATGTGAGCTTATATATATATGAGCTGACTTAAAATATCAGCTCAAGGTAGAGAAGATTAAGATTGGTAAGCTTAAATGAATAGGAAAATTATTAAAGAGAATAAAAATAAAAATTATTAATAAAAAATAAGATTGGAAATAATAAAACGGCAAAAGTTAAATTTATAAGTATTAAAATAAAAAATAAAAGAAGATAAAATATATTAGATAATAATGTAAAATGATAGATAGGAAAAAAGATGAAGGATAAAAAGTAGAAAATAAAGTTAAATTGATAAAGAAGTAATAAAGGGTAGTTTTTTTTTAAAAAAAAAATAAAAATAAAAATAAAATAGGTTTTTAAACAAAAATAATATAAAATTGTGTATTTGATATGTTTTTTGTATATATATGTATTTTTATATATAGGTTATATATATGTGTGTGGATGCATATATATGTGTATACATATGGATTATATATGTATATGTGTGTGTATATATAAGTTTTTGAGGATATATATGTATATATTTTTGATATACATATATATGTATATGAAGTAATGGTTATATATTTATATCATTTAATATTGTAGCTTTGATGAAGACTGCAGGACAGTCAAAACTGTCAGGAAAATAAAGAAATCATTAAAAAATATTTTGCATTAAAGTGTATATGAGGGGAGTAATTTTAAGCAATATATATGAATATATGAAGAAATGCAAAGAAAGTAAAAGGAGAAAAATAATAATGACTTTGTAATTATTGAATTTAAGGGCACAAGGGCATATTAAATAAAATAAAAAAATATATTTTGCAATAAAAATGTATGTTGAGTAACACAAAGTAAAAAATAATCAAGTTCACAGGCAAAATATATATTAAATAAATAAAAAAAAGAAGCAAAATGTAGACCAGTGACAGAAGTATTTTAAGTGAAAGCAATTATTTTTACCAGAAGTGAACTTAAAAGCAAATTAATAAAAAAATCAAATTGTAAAAATAAAGCAATTCACAGTAGCAAATGAAACTTTTATCCTGTACACTATCAAAGATGACAACTCATCTCTTCCTGGACTAACTTCCATTTAGAATTTATGATATCAAGCTAAATATTCATAGACCACTCTTTTGTGCATCCTAAAATAAAATCGTTATCTTCATTTTAGCTAATAACTCAGGTATGAACCTTCTATTTACAAGCTGTACCTGCTTCATACATGTCTCATCAATACTAGCCTATAAAGAATTATAAACTAAAATTAACTGTAACTCTTTTACAATTATATTAAAGCATTACTAGTTAAACATAAGATTAAACTTTAATTGTCACCATTTATCATTTTTAATATTATATTCGAACACAGACATATTCCCTTTTTTGTAATACATAGATGTAACAACTTTTAGGGCTATATTTCACTAGCTCATTGTTTATATAAATTTGTTATAATTATCCAGCAATATTAAATAAAATAAAAATTTTAAACAATTAATTTTATAGATAAACAAATCAAATTAATTATTAATTTATTTATCTATTGACTTATCCCTCCATATTGATAACGATTATTTTAAAATATGAAATTAAACTATATACAAGCATTATGTTACAAGTTATTTTTTAAAAAAAAATACAAGTTCGTCATAAAAAAAGAGAAAACTTTTAATTTTTTTAATGGTATTCCAGTCACTCCCAATGCTTGAAACTCGTTACATTCTTTCCAATTATGCTCCTTTTATTCTCATAAGAATATCAAATAATTATACAATTCCAATGTAAACAGATTATTAACAATTTCTCCGTTTTTTTTTTTAAATTGACAATTTTAATAAATAATTCCTTCATTTTCTGAGCCGACTGCTATGATTTATTACAAGTATAAATATAACCTTTATTTAATGTTTTCATTGTACATTTTCCTTATATTACATCTATATATCCTTCTAACTATTAATTCTTTATTTAATATATATATAACTCAGCATAAAATTTTAATATACATGAAAGTTATACTAAAACTAATAAAAATCTATTTATATTTTTATATCATTAAAATTTTCATTTAGATACACTTCTCCATGTGGAAATATTCCTATTATTATCCATTCCTAATTTAGTTTTAATTATCTTTAAAAATGTACATTTAACTCTATCATGAATAATTTTTTTGTTATTCACACATTGATTCCAATTTAATCTTGCACAAATGTTATGATAGCCAAGATACATAAATATTTTATCTTAAACCATTAAGCATCACATGGTCACCATCTCTTATACTAGCACATAATTGTTTATAAACAAGGCAAAACTCTCCATACAGTAGTGCCACCCTGTGTCAACCAGAGCAATCAATGGATATTGGATGAGTAGGCATTAGATAGGGATTTTATGCACAAGCCTTCTGACATCCATTGATTACTCTGGATGGCACAGGGTGGCACTACTGTATGGAGAGTTTTGCCTTGTTTACAAACAATTACGTGCTAGTATAAGAGATGGTGATCATGTGAATCATTGTTTATCTTAGTGTATGGAGAGTTTTGCCTTGTTTATAAACAATAAGAGATGGTAATCATGTGATGCTTAATGGTTTAACACCAATCCTGCCTAATAGGATAGTGGTGGCTATGGTTGTTAAAGAGCGAAAGACACGAAAATGTATGGGTGCTGAAAGGAGTTCAGACCCATATGACTATATACGCTATTGAGCTTAGATTGAAAATATTTTTGTGTTTTCAATTTCATTCTCATAGTTTTATAGTTAAGTAGAGATAAAAGGTGATTGCTGGAGGGTTGCATTAGATGCTAAGATCTAGGTGCAGTGCTCTCAGATCCAAAGCTTCTCACTGATGAAGGCCACAAGCCAAAAACTACTCTGGGGATATTGGATGAGTAGGCATTAGATAGGGATTTTATGCACAAGCCTTTTGGCATCCATTGATTACTCTGGTTGGCACAGGATGGCACTACTGTATGGAGAGTTTTGCCTTGTTTATATTTTATCTTTTATTAATTAAATTATGTATTAGCATAATATTCATGATGTCTTCCTTAAGTTCAGGTATTACCTGACAACACTTTGGCATAAATGTACAACCTTTAACTTTCATTCTTCCAATATTTTTTCCAATATAACAACTCCAAAATATTTTGGTAAAATTATTAAATTTCTGAGCTAGTCAGCAGAGATCTAACTTTGTTTTACTATTTTATGTTATCTTGTTTTTAAATAAGAATGAGATTTAAAATTTTAAGCAAACTTTTAGAGACAAACCAAGTTACTTGTTCTTCCAATCTGTAATCTTTTTTTCTTTTTTTTTTCAATTTTCCCTCCAATTTATTTCTTACAAAAAAAAAACCTCCTCTGCTGGGTATTAATTTATTCCAAATTGCCCTTTCCCATTGATTAATTCCCCCAATTCTCTGATTTTGAATATCTAATGAATTGCTTGTAGTTGAACTATTTTTAAAAACAAATATCTGTTTACAAGATTTACTAAAAAAAAAAACCTTTCATAGATTTAGTAAAATTTATCATTTATTTTAAATCAATTCATATTATTTTAGTTTTATTTTTTTTCCACATTAAATCTGAGATTTATTTTATAAACTTTTAATCACAAAATTCAGAACACAAATTGTTAATTATCTATTTTGGAAAATAAATTAAGATTTCACCAGAAATAATCATTACTTTAATACCAGATGCACACAGACATGAGCATCCATTTATATAATGCATACATTTATTTATAAGGTTAGCTTAGAACTTCCCTACAATAATAAATATTATCTAACAATTAATTATTATCGAATATTAATTTATAGTGTATTATTTTATCTTTTATATACCTTTGAAAATAAATATTTTACCAAGGATTTATGACATTTATGCTACTTTAAATGAACTAGGCCCAAGTTCAAACCTCTGATATCTAAAATGACTGTTATTTCTCACAGTTTAATATGTAAATTATAATTATGCAGCCTTGCTCATATATTAGTGAAGCTGTAGTTATTTAATATTTAAGATGTTGTAAGCTTAGCATTTTCAGGATGTAACTTTGGATCCCATACTCATAGCTTTACAAATGATAATTCTGTTGTAAGTTATTCATTTATGCAAATGTATTTGAATAATTAACTAGTACATTGTTTGGAGAGAGCAAAGCAAGCTTCTCTTCTGTTAATGGCACCGAGTTACATCCCGAAAGTGTTAAGCTTATAAAACCTTAAATATTAAATAACTACAGTTTCACCAACATATGTGAAAGAGTGCATAATTATAATTACAATTTTAATAATGAAGAAAAAAAATACCTATTTAATATGTAAATATTTTTGACTTTATAAAATTTAAAATTATACATTTTAAAATTTATTCCTAATTTGTTTTATGATGGGGTGTACAAATAAAAAGGGCACTATATATAAATATACACTTGGGTCTCATTTTACGCAATAGATAGGTTCCTCAAAAAACATGCACAAACAAAATCGTGAAAAAATAGACATAACTTACCTTGAAAAAGGGGGATATGGACTGTGATTTTTCAAAACTCGCATAAAAGCAAAGCACCAACATAAAATTTACTTTAAAATTCACTAAAAAAAAAAAAAAAATAAGGAAATAAAATATGACTAATAAAAAATTTCAAATTTGAAAAAAATTGATACAAGACAAACTTTTTTTAACTATAATATTTAATTTTATTCAAAATAATATATTTTTATGCATAATTTACAGTATAGTAATTTACATTTTTTATACACGTTTTAATTATTATCGCTATTTGCTGATAAACAGTTTCGTTTGCAAACTGGTAAAAAATAGATTCTTCACAAGAGGAAATACAACTAGCGCCAAGTTCACTCTCATATTGTGTTAATAGTTTTCTGTTGACAATGTAATTAGTAATTAATCTTTGAGATGATGATTTTATTAATTGTTTATGAATTTAGACTTATGATAATAAAAAGACATTTATTCACCAGTGCTGGGAAAATTTAATTAAAACTAACAACTAAAAATTAAATTCTTATTTTTGCTTTAATTTTTTAATTTTCAATTCCGTTTAAAAATCAAATTTCATTTTACATCACATTAATTTCAAGTCACCGTAAGTAATTTTTAAATTGTTAATTACAATTAAAAATCAGATTTTAATTTTTAATTGTCAAATTTAATTGTGCCCACTGCTATTACTCATCTTTTAAAAATAAACTTGGGGACACTAAATAATTAATAATTGATTATGTTCTTTTTTAAAAAGCAAAAACAGAATGTGATCTAAAATGCAAAATTAACACGCACAATGTTTGAACAAATTTACATTATAATCTTGTAAAATTTAATGTGTGTATACATAAAATGTGGAAATCATGATTTTAATTTCATTACTGCATAAAATCTTACTATTATAAAACACTGAAAATATTGAAATTACTAAGATGAAGGTCGAATTCCAATAATGTGCTATTACTTTCAATATAACGTAAGTGCACAAAATTTATTATTTAAAGTAATATCGCATTATCGGAGTTCGACTTCCGGTAAAACATGAATCGCATAACTTCAAAATCATGTTAAATAAGTCCGCGTAAAAAGAGACCCAGGTGTATATATATATATATGAGTGCATGTATGTGATAGTTAAACATACTTGGGCTAGAGTGCAGGTCTACTATGAAATTTCAATAGTCAGAAACTAGCATGCAGATATGTGTAGAACTATCATTTGATATTCATTGGTTACTTCTATTTTACAAAAATAGTTCAGAAATAGTATAATGAGAGGATATATATATATATATAATTAAATAATTTGAACCATTAATTCTAAGGATAATGTATAAAATCCCATGCAGTTATTATTATGTATACATATATATTGAGATAGATTGCCTATCTCAATTTGTAATTAAGAAAATAAAAGTAGATGGCAATCATGAGTAGAAGTCAGATGCTAGAAATTAAATTTAAATTTTATCATTAAAATTAGGTTTATACATATTATAGTTATACACATACATAGAGTAAAAATATATGTGTTAAAAACATTGAATTAGTATTGGTATTTTTATTTAGTTTTTTAAATATAAAACTAAATCTAATTTATTTCAACAAAGTGCATTGGAAAAGTAAGAACTTCACATAAAAATAATTAAAATTCAAATAAAATATGTGAATAATCATTAGTTAAAAATATTACAAATAAATTAATAGATAAATTCCTAATGCTCCATGAGAGATTACCTTATAAATACTGAAGGTGATCTTTTGTTAGATATATAATTATATAAAATTCTAGTTCAGCTGTATATGTGTATAGTCATCATATAAAAATGTGTGAATAGTCCAGAGTTGTCTTTTTCCATGTCATCGAGGAGAAGGGTGCCTTTGCAATGTATGTTCTAGCAGCAATGTTCAAGAAGTCATGTAACATGTTCCAGATCCCAGTATAGCAAATGCCCTACTGAGTTGTCTCTCAGTGGTTTGACTCAATAATTTACTAGCCATTACATAAAAGCATGCCCATCAGATCAACATCACTGGTGAACTAGCAAGTTATCTCAAATCAACAGCATCATAAAGACAGGATTGTATATTATTTTAAGCACTTCAATGATATTTCCAAACTTGCCAGTAAAATTATATATATATATATATATATATACAAACTAGATTATTATGTATATATAAGAATTTGTTTACTTATAATCAAAGATCGGATGATGAAGGGATCAAATTTATTAAAATATAAATAATACCTTCTAACAATATCCCAAGGGTGGTGATTTGTGTAGAGTTAAGGAATGAAAATATATAAAGAAAAAGAGAAAGATAATACATTGTCTGATCATTCACACCGCTCGATGGTGCTGTTTCTATGCAAAAGCACAGAAATATGCTGTTTACAAGACCGTTCATAGATCTTACGGCCTTGTAAACTGTTCAAACACTTGATGTTGATGAAGTTAACACTTCCCCAACATCGCTAGCATGTGAACATTATCAGTGACAAGTTGTCACATTTTATATAGACATTAGTAATGAATAGTTAATAGTGTATCATATGAGAGTGTGCGCATTTGTAATCAGAAAAAGTGTAACAGTAAGCAGTTAACATTTTTTCATTTTAAATGGAGTGTAATTTTAATGAGTAACTAAAAATTATAAGTATTTTGAAAATGTCCCTAATTTCTTTGTTAGGTGGCACAATTTAATAAATGAGGAGTGTAAGTCATGATTCAGCAAAGTTCATGCAAAAGTCATGCAATTTGTGAGAACTTTGCAAGATAAACAAAGTGAAATGGCAGAACAACATTCAGCGGGATTCAAGTTCTTTGATTTACCTGCTACAGAAGCAGATACGGTGGCTTTCTTTCAGAAGAATAATATTTTTCTACATAAAAGAACTGTGTTTGTGGTGATGTTATGAAATCAATGCCATCAAAACGTGTAAATCCAAAAAAGTACCAAATATTCTATGTATTTGTTTATGAATAAAAGTTAATATTTTTGAACCCCCACTAAATAAAACAAAAATAAATGTTTTTTAAAAAATATTAAAAAAATTTCGAATGTTCTAAAAATAAAAAAAGGCAGAATGTTTTTTTTTTTAAAGAAAAGACGGTATGTTTTAAAACAAAAGACCGAAGGTTTTAAAACCAAAAGTTAAATTTGTTTTTAAAAAATTTTAATAAACCCATTATCAAAAAAAAAAAAAAAAAAATCCATAAAAAAATATACATAAAACACATTAAAAACAAACAAACAAACAAAAAAAAAACCTTAAATATATTTTTAAAAAGGCTTGTAACATTATATTTATTTGTTTTTCAATAGCAACAGCACCATCGAGTGGTGTGGATGATCAGACGATGTATTACGGAGAGAAATCTGTTTTTATTAGTTTTTATTATTATTATGACTTCCCTCCATCATTCTAAAAAATGTTTTAATTGCGATTTTAGAAAAAATCTCATGAAGGGTGACAAGTGATTTATTTTTAGTATAGATTTATCAAGTATTATATTGGTGTGTTAACAAGTTTTATAAAATTGATCATTAAAATATTGATTTCTAACATACATTTATCTATGTAAATAATTACTTTGTTTATGCTTTAATTTTAAAAAAGTTTTACTTCTGCTGTTAATTATGGTTAGATTTCACCTCATTTTTAATTCCCATTTGTGATTATTATGGTTTCTGGATGTCATTTTTGTCATCTCTTGGTTAATTTTGGAGACATTTTTTTCATTTTATACTTATTTTATAGGAAATTAGAAATTAAAAATTTTAGTTCTAAAAAAATCTGCATATGACAATATATTTTGAAAAAAAAAATTCATTGCTGTGTATTGATATATATCCCAGCCTCTTCTCTCTGATTGGACAGATGTCAACTCTGGCCATTGTTCTACAGGAATTTCTAAAATGACAAAGTCAGAAATCAAAACAAAATGTTTTATGCATTTGTAATTGATTTTGAACATAAATAAATATATTTATCATACTTTTTTACATTCATAATTAAGATTTTACATTACTTTATTGAAATATAAAGTTTTTTTCAAAAAAATTTAAATTTTACAAGAAAAATAAGTATGGGAAAGTGACCATTCTTCAAGACAAATGAATAATATTGACCATTACTGACCTAATTTGCATACCAAAGACATTCGTTGATAAGAACAAAATGCAATTATATTTCATAAATTTTTATGGAATTTATAATTATTTTTTACAGGATATTGACTAATAATGAGTCTAGATTTAGATTTTTATTTAAAATATTTAATTTTAAACCAAGAAAATACAACAGAACTGAATAATAAGGCATTATAATTTATAAGAAATGAAAAAAAAAATACCTGCATTCACGTAATGATTGGTTGAAATATAATTTTTTTGTTTTACTACTGGCTATTTTTTAAACATTTTTCTTCAATTATTAACATTATTTTTAATTTTTTATTACATTTAACAATTTGCATGTGCAATAATTCAATTTTTAGAAGTTAAATAATCAGAGATCGCTATTTCAAAGAGAAAAAATTACTCCAAGACAAAAAAATCACCAGTGATGTCACATAATGATTGGTTGAAATATAATTTTTTTACTTTACAGCTGAATATTTTTCAAATGTTTTTCTGATATTCTTTTAAGGTGAGTAACATTATTTTTAATTTTTTGTTACATTTAATCAATTTGAATCTAAAATTATTCAATTTTTAGAAGCTGAATTGAAACAATTCTATGTATTTTAGATTAATATTTTATGTATAGAAACATATTATAAATGAAATTGATAAATAATAGTTCTCAGATTTACAGACATTGTATAACTTATACAAGTTGAATTCATCAGCTATTAATAAAACATATTTAATTTTCATTCTTAGCTTTATTTGACTGAGCACTGGTACACATATATATAAATAAGTAGGACATGGATTTTTATTTAATTTTAAAAAAGTTTTACAATAAATAAAAATCCATGTCCTACTTATTTATAAATATATATATACCAGTGCTCAGTCAAGTAAAGCTAAGAGCAAAGATTAAAGACGTGTTTTATTAAAATAATGTTTTAAAGACTGGATTAAGCATCAACAATTATGGGTTTGTGAAATCCTTCCTTAGTGTAATTAGAATATAGCAATATTAATAATGCTAACATAATTATTAAGTATTCAAGCTAATATTATAAATTTGTGATTTAACATTTCATTGGAATGTGAGTTATTATTTATAAATATATTTTCTTGATTCGTTTTTATTCACCTTTCTCAATCATCCTAAAAAATGCTATTTTGTAAGTTTAGAATTATTGAATTTTATCAATTTTACTTTTATTGAACATGTGGTTTTTTAATTAATAGTTTTTTTCAATTTTTTTTTTCCTTTTCTTTTTCTCTTTAAGTACTTTAAATTCATATTTTAGAAATTATAAGCTAATAAAAATAATATGCTTTATTTCATATGGGCATATAAGAAAAAAACAAAAATCCTATTAATTTTAAAATAATATGTTATAACAAATGTTAATTTATAATATTTGCACACCATTTTTTAGTATTGTGATCATATAAGTAACAGTATGAAAATTGTGTTTTAGGTTTATAATTATTGCCTAAAATTGGTGGTCGAGAGGTCAGTGACAGCTGCTTTACAAGTAGTTGTCCCGGGTTAGCGGGTTCACTTTCCGGCTGATGTTATGACACATGAGAAAATTGCATTTTTTAAAATATTTTTTATAATTGTATGAAAATTTGTCTTTTTTTTAAATATTCATGAAAATGGCAATTTTGTAATATTGATGAAAAAGTATGATCAAACCAAGTTTTTATTTTTTACTTCTCGATAAAAACTGCGAAATTTGGGTCTTAATTTTTTAATCATTATGATTAGATTTCTTATAACTATGAATTTTTTTTTTATTATTGATGAAAATGATGATTTGTAATGAATAGTCAGATTGCAACAGCATATAGATTGATCAATGTCATTTATATGTCAGTGTGGGTTTTGGGTGCTTCTTAAAATTCAAAATGGCCATAAGTGCACACTAAATCAGTACCGAATGTTCTACAACTTTATACACTCTAATGGTCATCACTAGAAATAAACTCATAAAAAAATAAAAAAATATTTGTTTTTTGTTTAAATTTATCCATATATACATCAATTATACATGCTCTTATTCATGTCTTTACTACCTTATAACTACTATCTACAATCAAACAAATAATTTATGTCTTAGACTATCAATATACATGCACATATCTCTTTATATATATATATATATATATATATTATATGTATATATATATATATATATATATATATATATATTGTAACATAATAAAGAGTTCAAAAGATATTATCACCATACCTGAGTAGTCCACAGAATGATCATAATATATAAGAAATAATCATAAATTCAAAAATTAAATGATGATCAAAAGATATTATTATATCTGAGTAAAGACATTGTAACATAAATAAAGTTACTCAAAGAAATATTTAAAGGAGTCCAAATATCAAGATATTAAGTAAATTGTTAATAACCATTGTATTTTGACTCAGGTATATGAAATCATGTGAAGTGAGTACACTAGTAATTCAATAAAATATAACTCAGGTATACAGGCAGTAGGTTTTATGCACTTTCATTCCTTGGTTTGATGTTAAGTGCATGTTTAAACAAATACTAAGTGAATATGGTCTAGCAGGGCGCCACTAGATTATCTGAATCTAGACACGGTTATATCTGATAACCTTTCACATGTACCGGGTTTGAATCCCTTCTTGGTACTTTATTTATAATAAAATGGAAGATTTTGCTTTTTGAGCCATATCACTATAAGCACTAATAGTTAGGTAAAAGTAAAACATCTTTAAACCAAAGTGGAGTATACTAGACATAAATCATTTCTCAGATCTTAACATAACAAATGTGTTTCAATATTTTTATAAGTTCACTAGCTCAGATTATATATAACTAATTTAGGATGGCAATTCACTCATCCTTGCATGAAATAGATGATGGGATGTGGTTATAATAATACTAAGAAATCACTAAATATTATAAAATCAATATTTATTTATGGCCTTTAAACAGTTAAACAGCTCATTAATTAAAACGATGATGATGATGATGATGATAATAATAATGATAATGACAAGGGTTTCAACTACAGCTCTAGGACTAAGCCTAAACATAAAACTAATTTTTATAAAGAAATTCATAATTATTGCTTAATTTTAGCATACTTACTTATATCTTAAATAACTAATATTCAACCATTGATGATGATGAATAATCACACTTAACAAAGACTACACTTAATGAAATATATACGCCTCGTTTAATAAAACAAACTAATATTTATTACTACATTTCTAACATATACATAAAAATTTCTAGATAAATATGAAAATTGACATGAATAATAATAATAATAATTGATTATATAACAATCCTCAGATTAATTTTAAGTTCTTCCCCCTTTCCCTTCAAATGTATTTTGTATTAAGTTGGATGTCACATTGACCATGATTTTCACTCCATGAGAAAAGTATTTAAAAAAAAAATATTATCTGCTCATTGGCACACATACTTTAAAATCCAACATGTAAATAGAATAAAAAAAAATGTTAGTAGAATTGAAAGAGCAAGTTTTAGAAACAAGTTTTAAATTATTTTCTCCCCCCTCTCTTCCAAGCGCTGAAATCTATACTGAACTTGAAACAAAATAATCTAATATTCTAATACTACTCATTATTTCACATTCACTCTCAATTATACACATATAAAAATATTATTATGTATGTGCATGTTTTATCCCATAATAACAAAATATTATTAAAAACCAAAATAATAATAATATATCAGTTAAAACTAAAATCATAACACCATAAAAAAAAATTGTTTTACATATTCATATTTCATAACTGTAAAATTAATAAACAAATAATTTTCATACATTCAAGATCATTTATGAAGCTCAAAGTTATTATTAGTAAGACATTCTTGTTTTAATCGATCTGAATAGTCTTTAAAAGTTCTTTAAATAAAATATACCACTTTATCGCTAAAATGTTTATTAAGACTGATATCATAAAGAAAATAGATATAAAAAGTCATATTACCGATCTTTTGTTTGTGGCGAATTTCCAAGGGTTCAAACTTGTCTTGTATAAGGTTTATATTTCTGCAGCTACCATTTCCGTTTTATGTGGGAACAATCTCTTTCTTGAGGTGTATAACTATTTGATGATGGTGACTCTATTGAGGTTATTTGCTTTAGTGGATAATTTGGAAATCATTATATTAATTTTTCTTCTCTTCCTGTCAAGCATGTGGATGAAATACAGCAGTTGTTTTCACATTTGTAAATTTTCTTGAGTTTAAAATCAGTTGTTGTAACAATTAATTGGACTTGATGATTAATATTTATCAGTAGATTAATTCATCTTCTTTGAATGCAGGTGAATGCTTTCTTCCTTCTATTAAAAACATCTTATTTATCTGGTCAGTTGAAAGGTGTAGAATATTATTTTAGACACATCTTTTCTTTCCTATGTGATGTGCAGCTTCCCCAGATGGTCCGGCAAATGGGATATACATATAATTTTTCTAGCCCGCCATTTCTTATATTTTCAACATTCAAATTTGATAGTTTAATAATCTGAATCAATCACAATAATCATAATAATTCAAGACAGCTTTTTATATCCAATTTTTAGCTACCTTAACCAATCAGAGATAGCATCACTTGCTATTTTTGGACAAATTTGTTTTAATTAGATCTCTAATTTATTTTCAACTATATTATTTTTCAACTGAAAAGTTTAATCCTTTTTCCAGACACTTTTGTTTAAAAAAAAATAGACTCAATTCTTATTTCCTTTCTTTTTTTTTTTCTTCTTTTAACATCCAGGTAACACTTCAAATCTTTGAGCTTCCTTCTTTAGATCTTGATAAGACAATTTCAAAAATTATAGTTCTGACCCATTATAAGCTTCCAAAGTGAAAAACAATTATTTACAAAAAAAAATTGCTACAAAGATTGATATCTGATTAAACAGATTTCCTCTTTTAACAAACAATTGTACAAAAAAAATAATTTAACAGATTTAATACTTCCTTTTCTTTCAATATTTAGGAAATGTAAAATTTTGTATGTAATGTACACACATCCTTCATTCTTTCAAATCATTCATAAACTAACCTTAAATAATATAATTGCTAGCTTAGTAATTATAACCCAATTATTTAATTAAATCTGTAACTTTTAAATCCCACTTATAATTAAAGAAAAGCAAAATAGAAGTATAGAATAAAATATTAGAATTGATCAAGCATAGCTTAGTTTTAAAGAAAGTTAAAATGTTGAATATTTGAAATATAAAACAAATAAATAATTTACACATACATTGCCTATATGTATGCATTATAACTTTGCTTTTTAAAGAAAAATTAAATATTAAATAGTTTAAATGTGTGTATTACCTTTCTATCAACACACAAACAAGTAAAGCATGTAATTGTTGACCCATTCTTTCTCTGTTTAAAGCTTTTAGAACTGGACCTTGTAGGGTTTAAACTTGGATGCCCTACAGCTTCTTTTATGGTTATATAAAAATGTGATGATGATTTTTGGTTTACCTTTTCTACATG
Source organism: Epiperipatus broadwayi (assembly GCA_028023455.1). Lineage (NCBI taxonomy): Eukaryota > Metazoa > Onychophora > Udeonychophora > Euonychophora > Peripatidae > Epiperipatus > Epiperipatus broadwayi. Next base: position 3,986,055 of record JAQFVV010000079.1, on the reverse strand, counting down.
CACATTACTATAAATTTATCTAGTGACTAAATTGTAATGGCACAATATATATTACAGCTTAGCTATTGGAAGTAGTAATACATATAGATGTATATATTCATGTGTATTTATAGTATAAGACACGAATTAATTGCTTGTTCGATTACAGATGGTAGTTATAAGGTAGTAAAGAGATGAATAAGAGCATGTATAATTGGTGTATATATGGATAAATTTAAACAAAAACAAATAATTTTTAATTTTTTCATGAGTTTATTTCTAGTGATGATCACAAGAGAGGGTATAAAGCTGTAGAATAATCTTTGATAAATGATACATTTTAAAAATAGCATCTTGAGAAGATTCGATTAGAATGAAAATTGATTAGATGATATTAAATTAAATTCTATATCAATGTGTTGTCTATTATTTTGATTTATTTATAATTTATCAAGTGATTTAAGAGTTTATAATTTTTTTTGACAATGTTATGGTTGTATAATTTACTGATAATATTATGACTGTATAATTTACTAATATATATATATATATATATATATATTGAAACAGTAAGGTCTGCTTTGCAGATTTTCGTTTCACCTTTTCTCTCCTATTTCCTACCCTCATACCTTGGTTTGAACCCCAATCTATCGTAGTGTGTCTGCAATATACTTATATACCGAAAATCCTGCCTAATTTTAAACCATGAGTACAATGCTCGTATTATATATATAAGTCATTCCCAAATAAATAAAAGATTATAGATTACGTATATGTTCTCTAATTTTGATTTATTAAAAAGTAGGTTATATAAGTCGTAATTGCGCACACACTATGATATGCATTTTAAAACATATCAAAATTATAAATTGTTAAAGTTATTTTGTTTGAATCTATTTACAAATGTATTACCGTCGTAATATATTTTGATTTAAAATAAAACTCATTTAGTAAATATTCGTTTAGTAAATAGATTCAAATATTGCAAGTTAAAAGTAAAATAATTTTCGTTTAATTTAATAAAAGTCATTCCAAATATTTCTTTAAAATAAATGAGGGACAATAGTTTAATTAGTTAATATTATATAAGTTTATCTAAAAACAGCAGATGTCCACTTAAGGTTTTCTTTAATTAATAAAAGTAATTTTTAGTTAAATCTAGTTTGTAATTCGAATGTCGACAGGGAAATTAACAAAAGAAATTAATTAATGTTGAATTCCTTTAGACATTCGGATGATTTAATTACAGCTGATAAGTCCGATATATTTTTGTAATGCTCCAGGGCAGTTCTATTGTTAAAGTTTACTATAAAAAAAGGGGGTTTTCTTTTGTTCTCCAGTTCCTCTAATGTTTCTAAGAGAAATCATTCTGAGGTCTAATGTGTCTAACCAACATTATTGTAGTAATTTGTAAATCTTGACATGACAGAGTAGAGTGCAAGAAGGCTATTTCTCTCCAAAATGGTCATATGCTGCTGTAGACCATCGGAAGTTATCACACAAGGAACCCCGGAACTGCTGCTGCTGCCAAAAATATGAACATTTCCAGATTTTGCTGTTAAATTATATAAAAACCTGCCAACCATCAATCTACCTAAAATGCTTCTCCAGAGATAACCCTAAATTAACCCAAGAGCTCTTGTGATAACTAACATGCTATAGCTATTTTAAATTGTTTTCTGATATCTCACATAACTTCATTATGTATTTCTTTAACGTGTTTAAATATACTCAACATTTTGCTCTTTATCCTTGGGTTAATATTTTCTATTCATTAAGCTTTCTGTTATTTTATTATGATAATGTGTCAGAATCATCTTTGACCGAGTGAATTATTCTTTTTGTTGAAACTAAGATGCCGCTATAAAGGCATATTTTAAATTTCTAAATAATTTTTAATTTTTATTATCTTGCAAATCACTCGTTCGAGGGCGATTCTTTTCTTTAATATAATATAATCACATAGTTTAAAATCTACATGTTATTTATTTTAATCTAATATAAGAGTATGTGCGAGGTCAATGATTTAAATGTGCCACTAATGCATGATTGCGTATATAAATCTATACTTACTTTTTAAACCCACAAGCATGCATTTTCCTATTTTAATTACCGTGTTCTACTTTAATTACAATGTTCATCATTGATGTCGAGAATGTGCGAACCCTTTTAATGAATTTCTGGGAATTTGATTGGGCATTTCTCTTAATCCAAGTAAAACCCATTCAGTATGTTTTGTATACACTTGTCTCGTATTGCTAGTAAATGAATTGGTTGTTGAGACCGCTTTGTTTTATTTTTCCAAAAATTCTTTACATGGCTAAGGCCGTTCTCTTCGCCTTTTTTTGCGATTTCCAGGCAGAGTGTGTCCCCAAATGACACACCTGGGAATTAAACGCAATTGTCACACAGTCACTAAGTTTTGGCTGTTCATAAAATACTTTCATATGGGTTAGTGGCGATATGCCCTCTGTAATCATTCCAAATATTCCATTATTGTTTTATTTTATATTTATTTTACAAAGCATCCGTGACTTAAACGTGTCACACCCTCCAACTTTAATAAATTCATTATCAGCAATACTGACCTCCCAATGCAACTCTATTAATATTATTATCAAATAAATGCTTTGATCACATTCCCACTTTGTTGCTTAGTAAGCTTTTGTCCGTGCTATTCTCGAAATCAATAAATATTTTAGAACACTTAATTTTCAAATATTTTCTTAAACTTGTATAATTACTCAAAGCACCTCGCACATGTTCCTATCTCGTCAAGCACATTATCGTAATGCTATTAGCCCGAGGAATAGAATATATCACTTTGTTTTAAAGTCTTTTTGTCAGTTGTGGGAATATAATGCAACAATTATTTAATACGCGTCCCTGTCTCATATAAGCAGACAGTGGCGTTATATATATATATTTTATATAAATAAATTTTGTGAAATCATTTAAACTAAATTTGATCTCTTATTTTATTAATTCCTATCACTGTCTCAGTCTATATATATATATATTTTCTGCATTTCTTTTGTAAATCCATAGACGTTAATTAGCCACCCAAGCTTCTTTTAGTATAGATTCTTTTGTTTCTCCCTGACCACCAGGCACCGGTCAAAGGTTATACTAATAGTGGCATCAGATGCGTTATCACGTAGATGGTGCTGTGAAATTTGGACTTTAGATTCGTACTTAGTATATCTAGAAGGCAACCCCTCCTAGAATGTTCAGTTTCGGGTCTGGGGTTTGAATTCTGCAGTGTGTTAGCGAGATAGATGATTCTGACTGTTACAATATATATATATTCATATGAACGCTTTCAAGGATTGCAGATATAAAAAACATGTTTTGTGGGTTCATCCTTGTAAGATTTTAGTATAAAAATTCCAACGTTTAGATTTGATCACACAAACCCTCAACTGAGAAATGAAAACTATATAATTGTAGAGGTGCTGTAAATAGTGTTAATAAAAATAGTTGTAGAGACACTGGAAATTGCACAACTAAAAAATAGGTGCATAAAATTGACAAATAATAATAAATAAATAAAAATCTGGGAAATTTGTTTTTAAAATTTTTTTCCAAATAGGAGAAAGTTTACATGCGTCTTTGTGTTTGTTACTATTTGGTCTTTTTAGTATCCCAATAGCTTCTCTGATCTTACATTGGTATAGGTTTTCACAAAAAACAAATTTTCCTCAATTTATATATATATATATATATATATATATATATATATATATATATTTATATATATTTATATAAATATATATATATATATATATATATATTTTGCAAAACATCAAAGGGTATCTAGATAGGCAGATGCAGAAAATAATTCTGTATTTGTTTTTGGCCTACTGTCTCTGCTCACCATTAATCAGGATCATCCTAGCCGTCACAATATTTTTAAGAAACCTCTACCAATAGTTGAAGTAATCAGTATTTATTGCATAAGTGTGGTCCACCATCTACCAGAATGTGTAACTCCAAATCCGGAATGCTAACCAGCTACACGTACATGACACCACTGTTGCAACAAATGCACTGCTCAACAGTGAAACCCAACTAAGAAATGTAAAAATGTAATTAGGACAGAATATTTAAAAACTATCAACTATATCTTTTATTAGTGAACTGCAAAGAATTTTTCTACATATATCCAATGTTAAAACATACATGCACAAATTAAATCTTCACTTCATATTCAAAATAATCTTTTCCTAGACTTAAGATAACATTTTTACTTATTATGAATAATAATAATTTAGTAAATTTAAAATGACTTTAGTTACTACAAACCAATAATACTTATTTACATCAGTTAATTTGTAATTTAATTAACGCCTTTTGTATATTTATTTTATTGTATTTTTTTTTCAATGTTAACTTTTGGATTGTATTTATATTTTGTAATATTTACTTTGGTTTTAATATAAAATTTAATGTATAGGAGATTTGCCCTCAATATGTGCTATTAAAATTTAAGGAGGAGCAGGTTGAATAGAGTTTAGTTATTATTAAAATTTAAATGAAAATTAATTTTATTTTCATGAATATTTCTCAAAAGTTTTAAATAACAAAGGTAATACTAATAATTACGATTAAGTTTATGTAAATGTTAAACCAATCTTTCTCTTAATGAGTTCATTAGTTTTAAAAGAATATAAGAACGATGTAGTTTAAAACAGTTAAGATTTGATTTTTGCAAATGTTATCTTTCTGAAGCTATCAAAATGATTTGAATGGTGTATTTAGTAATGGACGTAAAAATACGTCTTGTTGATGCCAGCTTATACAAATGCACCTATAGGTAGTTAAGAAAGCTGACTTGATTTTACTTAGAATATTTAATCGATTGAAATTTATCTGTATCGCAAACTATCTGAAATTAAAGGTTAAAATATATATGTGTATCAAGCGTTGGTGGCCGAGTGGTCAGCACAGCTGCCTTACAAGCAGTTGTTCCGGGTTCGCTTCCCGCCGATGCTTTGACACATGAAATATATATATGTACTTATATAGCGATACTATAGATATTCTATCTTTTGTACCTGAATTGTATATATGTTTATTTGTTTCCCCTGACATATATTATCCCTACATCTGAATTTGATTTTATGTATTATCACTCATAGATAATCTTGATTTTACTCTGGGTTTAGAGAAAATTTTTCACAGAAATATATTTTACCACACTTGAGTTTTAATTTCATTTGTAGTTTACTCTTGTGATTATTTTAATTGGTACTCCAGGTTCTAAGAGGGCTATTTTGCTGTTACACATTTAATGTGGTGTACGATCAAATGCATGATATTGTATTAGTCTGGTTTTGTAATTGTCTTCACATTGTGAATATTTAATTTTAATTGAATCTATTTTTTATTGTCTATTTTTTAAAGTATAAGTGAAATATATTAGTGTGCACATCGTGATGTGGTAATATATATCTACCAGAATGAGGTAAAGAATGTAATTACTAGGTTATAGGCTACAGAAATAATACAGAATTAAATAATATTGTTTAGTTGCTATTAATATTTAAATGGTTACCCAATATCAACAAATGTATGCTCAGGCTGTTAAAGACTTCTTGAATCCATTGATTACTCTAGCTTGTGAGTAGCACTACTGTATGGAGAGTTTTGCCTGTCTTAAAAAGATAATATGATAATGTATTATAATTGATCTGCTAATAACTTTGTTTTATTTGTTCATTATACCCATCTTAGCATGTTGTACTTATATACTGGACTACTTCCATTATCTAATATGAGTATTGAATGTCTTTAGAAAAAATTAACTTTATTTAAATATTCCAAATATATTCAAGTATTGTTATTAGCACATAGGTTAGTGTATACACAATGTTTTGAGATGTATTATTCTTTCCTCTTTTTCAGTGATAGCACTAGGTAGTTGGCTCAGTTGGTTACCTTAAAATTCAATACTCAAGAATCTAAGGATATAGGTTTGATTCCCATGCCAATTGTGTGATCAGGCCCGCAATATCTGAAAAACAGGGAAGAATAATACCTCTCAAAACGTTGTGCATATAATAACCTGGAGCTATTACCGAGAGTTGAATGTATTTGGAATATTTAAACAAAGTTAAATTTTTCTAAAGACATTCAACACTTATATTAGATGATAGAAATATTCCAATATAAAAATACAACTAAAACACCATCATCGCAAATCTTTAGGAAAACGCTATCTTAGCATGTGTTTATTACTGTCTGCTCTTGTCCATTGATGCTTCCAAAAAATCTGTTCTCCATGAACTAGGGTCATTAAAATATTTATTACTAATGGAATGTGTCTGCGTAGGCATTTCTAGTTTAAGACCACAATCAGTAAAACTTTAATAAGACGTCAGAAGACATTCTAGACTATAAGTCTAGTAGCATTTTCTTGTATTCGATATTGATTGGGGTCTACAGTGGGAGGCTGTCCATTACAATATATTTATATATAAGAGTAAATTAAGCCTTTATGTAGTTTAATTCAGATTTGTACACATCTGAATATAATCCTGATCTTGAAATATTTGTGATGGAGTGAATAGCAGATAGTATTTTATTATCTTTATACATGTTTAATAGCTATTAAAAATAAGAATGGTCATTGTAACACTAGAAAAATTCATATTAGGGGAGATGAAAAATAAAAAATAGAGATAATTTTTGAATGACTAAACCATTACAGTTGGATTTAGGTTCATTTGCCATTTTATCATGCTGCTATTAAATTCTTCAGCAATAAATTTGAATAAACTTTAGTACTAAAATTAATTTTGTTATATTTTATCCTAAACCATATTCTCTTCATTGAAAATAAGTCATATTGTATTTTTTAAAAGGGTCTTTGGTACAATATGTTGGACTACTTCCATCTAAAAATGCGTGAATATCGAATTTATGAAAAATTTTAAACTTTATTTAAACATTCCAAATACAAACAACTTGTTAGTAATAACTCAACATTTCGAGTAGTATTATTCACCACTTTTCTTCAGGTGTTGCTGGCCTATATGCACAGTGACAATATTCGCTTAGAAGATTCATGAATATCGAATTTAAGGCAAACACTCTACCAACTGAGCTATGATGGAAATAGTCCAACATATTACATCTAATAATATACAATCATTACAAACCTTCAGACGAGGTCTTTGGTATAATCTTTATAATGTAAACAGGAACAAGCCTCCATAAAAATCATGTTTTAATTTACTACTAAATACTTTTACAAGAAGTCTGTGACCATTATTAACTGCACATGGCTAATTCAATAAATTTGTGCTTTTACGAAATTATATCACACTTTCTTAGGTAAATAACCTATTGTTTTATCTTATGATTTTCTATGAATTTTTTAGACTCATAGAAAAAAGATTAAATAATTTTTTTATCATTGGAATATAGTATCAATGCCTCACTTTCATACGCTAAATTGGAAGAGGGGGGTGGTGGCATACTTACATAGAGCTAAGCTAATTTAGGGAAAAAGATAATTGAGCATTCTATATTAAATACTCGAATGTTTTTCTCTTCAGAGAGTTCATATAAAAATTTTACAGAATGAAGTTGTAATCTGAATATTTTGAACACTAAAATTCACCACACTAAACAATGTAAGTCACATCTTATGCTTAAATGCCATAACTCACATTAGATTCTACACCGCACTTCATTATTTAAATTCAAATTTCCATCTGTTTATAAAACTAGTAATATATTTAGATTAATTCAGTTCTTATTCTGTAACCTCTCAAGCTGAAAACTGTTTCTTCTTCTAACTTTAGTTGATAAAAAGATTTGATTTTAATATTAGAAAAAACTGTGTATATTATTCACTGAATTAACAAAAATAGCCTTGGTGGTCGAGAGGTCAGTGACAGCCACTTTACAAGCAGTTGTCCCGGGTTAGCGGGTTCGCTTCCCGGCTGATGCTATGACACATACGAAAAAAAAAAAAAAGCTTAATTGTTAGTATATTGTAAATATAAAAGGCAAGCAATTGTTCTTTTTACTTATTTAATGAGTACAAATTAAATATCCATTGACAGATTTAATTACAACTTAATCTTCATGAAAGACCTATACAATATTACAAAGAATATTGCCATAAAAGTAGAAAATGTTTATACTCCTATGTGCTTAACATTCTTTTCCGATTCAAATGAGTCAGATTTGCTACCAGCTGTAGCAACTACTTTTGCATTTCATTATACTGAAGATACTTATGTGAATAAACTGAGTAATATTTTTTTATTGAGTCAAATAATTTGAACAAATAATTTTTTTCAAATCAGTTCACTCACTCCATAAATTATGTTTCTTCAAAACAATTTTTTTTTAGATTTATCTGGCAAAAAAAAACAATATACAGAATTTTTTGATTATCAGTTGTATCATTTATCGCGATCACAATTTTTATATTGTAAATAGTTTTCTATAGTGAATAATATTATTATTCCAGACATCAATATTTTACAAACATTTATATACCTAAAACAACTAGAAACATTTTTAAAATGAAGTAGCAAAATTTCATGGGTCCTAATTTCTATAAAATTTTAATAGTTTTGAAAGTAATATGACAGACTGGTTTTAAATTTTTTGCCTGATACCTTTAAGTTAGATATCTTGATTCCAGTTCTAAATGTATAGTGAAAATATTAGTCATTACAAATGTTCATTTGCATTCTTTTATCGTTGTCGAAAGGTAATCAACTAAATTATCAATATCATATTAAGGAATTCTATAAATAAAAATAAATAGTGTTTTTGATAAAAAAATATCTAAACTGATTATGATTATGAAATGATAGCACTTTCTTTATAAACCTTAAATATGGATTGTTGTTCTGCTTTTTAAAATCTCAAAATTGTTAAAAAAATTTGGTATTTAATGAATTATTCTAGCAGAAAATGTCAAGTATTTCTTTTTAATCGTATCAGTAAATAATATGATCATTGTCAGAAATTAACTTAGAATATTTTTGATTAAAGCAATATCAATACATACTTTGGAAAAGTAAGCGTTTCTATTTAAACCGACAATTTCGGCGTTTAATAGCTGCTGAATTTAATAGGAGTAGTAATAGCCTCTAAGAACTAAGAATTTTTCTATCATTATGTTTGAAATAAAACTTACCTTTAAAGCAATTAACAGTTTAACTTTGAAGTTTAATATTTTATAATCTATCATATTTAGTCTGAGTTTTAACTACGATGTAATTCTATATGACATCATTGTTTAAAGGATCAACGCATCCAATTTCTTTTCTAGCGATTTTTTCCGCCTAAAAGTGTTATGATAGACTAAATAAGTTGAACAAAAATTTAATAACAGCAAAATATTTTTCTAAGCACCAATACCACTATTATCTCTGACTTAGAACTTAAGTTCACTGTTCCCCACTCATTTAAAGACTGTCAAAAACATATATTTTAATGATATTGATGTAATATTTCTATCGGCCTAGAATAATAGCTTTTTTTTCTTTTAATTTTTTTTACGTGTCAAAGCGTCGGCCGGGGCGCGAATCCCGGGACAACTTCTTGTAAGACAGCTGTGCTAACCACTCGGCCACCAACGCTTGACTTCTTTTAAATTTTTTGAATAAAATGGGCAGATAAATTCATAATATCTTATAAAACAAATTTTAGCACCATTATCCTTTCATTGATGCTTCTCATTAAATTGAACTCCTGCACTTTCTTGTCACTCAAGAATCTGCCCTCCAAAAATGACACCTATCTACCTGTTAAATTGGATTTCCTTTCTACTGAGCAGCATAATAGCGTTAAATCTTAGTCAACTACTTAACTATAAATGCTAATTCTTCACTCTTATCATGAAAAGTTCATATGAATAAAATTTTCAGATTCAACTTATTAGCATTCAGAAAGATAATATTAGCATTATCCCAAACTCTAACGCCATATTCATCAATATTCTAATATAGTATTTTTAGAGTAAACTTGTATTCTTACAGTTACAATAAATAATAATAATTTTAAATAGGTCTGCTCAAACGAATGTTTATTTACCAAATAAATATCCTAACTTAAGTCAAGCTTACAAAAAAAAAAGATTGCTGCAGATTGTATTGCCTTAGGCCAGAACACAGCTAATGAACCCTACTCCTCTAAACCAATCTTTGTCATAGCTTTTTCAACTCAAGGGCTTTTACAAAAAAAAAAGTCAGAATTGACTGTTGGTATAATTCAAGAATAAAAAATGATTGCTACAGCAATTCATCAGCTTATCACAATTAGTACAGGAAGATACATGATAGCATAAAATGCTCATATCCAGCTTTACGTTCTCTAAGTAAGTAAAGACATTAAAATGGTGAGAGAAACAGCACAGAGAGTATTTGATTAACGAATAGCAAATACTACAAGACAACTGAAAATTTTATTGGTTGCCACTGTCTGTTAGCTAGCTATTCACAGTTAACTGTCATATCTGAAAGTCACATTACTGTCCACAATCAATGGATGTAATCTGTATCAGATACTCTTTGCTACTTAATAAAGAATTAATAACATACCAATTTTTATAGCTAAAACTTTTGCAGAGATACTCCATTTCCAACAATCTTTTCAGAGTTGAAATTATAGATATTCAAATGAATACATTTTTGTATTGTATGTTAATTTACTTTATATGTGTAAACACATTCATATTTTACAAGAATAATTATATTATAAATGAGTGACTCCTTAAAGCATGCCCTTTAAAATCTCTCTGCACTCTTTGAAAGCATAAGTGTACGCTTACGCTTAGGATTTATTTTCTACATAAACCGTCTTTTCTTACCATACTTAAATCAATTGATAAATTATAATTCAGGCACCCAATAGATTAAAACACTGATTTAAGCACGGTGAGGAAAGACTTGTTTATATAGAAAATAAACTCTAAACGTAAGTGTACAGTTATGCTTTTAAAGTCAATACCCACGGGAAAGTGCACAGAGATTTTAAATAGCATGCTTTGAGGAGTTACTCACTTATAATATTATGTATGTATGACCGCTGTATAAGCAATAGTTTATATTATTACAATAATTTTATTAAAACTCAGACTTTCAAGCAGTCTTTAGTCATCCACTCCATCTTATACAACCACATACATGCGAAAAAGATAAATGATCTCCCAATATACATATTTCGTGCAGAACCAGCATCCATCAGTTGGACCAGAGCATTATCTCCCATACACATATATAATCAGTGCTCGGTTTATATTAAGAGAGCAACCTTCACACTTTAATGGACAGAATTCAATCTTCTACACTCTACAACTCTTCAGCCGCTCATGTCATTGAAAATCTGATGATGGCGTGTTCAAAGCCCTTGTGTGCCAATTTTGTTGTCATACCCATGTTGTTTGTAAGTCATTCTGATCCCTAATATGAAGGACCTTAAGCCCATTTGAATGCACAGACGAGAGATCTGTAGAACATAGGCCGAATATGTAATATATATACTTTTAAGCTAGATGTAATTAGAGAAGAATTTGAACCCAGACTTTCAAGCGCCCTTTAGTTCATCCACTCCATCTTATACAACCGGCACACACGACTACTGACCGATCATTTATCTTTTTCGCATATATGTAACGGTTGTATAAGGTGGAGTAAATGACTAAAGGGAGCTTGAAAGTCTGGGTTCAAACCTCTCTAATTACATTTAGCTTAAAAGTATATACAATATCCTTGTATTTAAATATTATAAGAATAATTTTAATAAATATCACATAGTTTCACATTAGCACTGATTTATTTTTGGACGCTGTCAGTCACCAATGTAATATTTTGATAAATTATTCTCACATTTACATTTTCTGCTGCATAAGGTAATTATAATTTTATTTACTTCTTTTGTTGCTTCCACTAGTTGACAATAAAATGATTTTTTTAATAGAAAAACTTAGTTAATGACAGTTTTTTTGTGTGAAATCTACTCTAGAGTTTCATTTTAGAATAAATTCTCACACTTTTTATTCATTCTAAAGATATTACTTTATATAATTTTTTTGTTTTCATTTTGGACGTATTAAAAGTAAGATCAGAATAAAATTTCAGTCCTTTTTTTTCATATGTCATAGCATCAGCCGGGAGTCGAACCTGCAACAACCGACTGCAACCAACTACTTGCTTGCAAGGCGGCTGCGCTGACCTCTCGGTCAACAACGTTTAACACTAAAATTTCAGACTTTTGACGCTGAGAAATCTTAAATCCAATTAGTTGGAAAGTTGACATTAAATACCAAAAAGATCTTAGAGGAAATTTGTGTGAAAAAAACCCATGACATTAATTCAAAATAATAATATGAAAAATATATACTGATTTTCTAATTATCTGACACATCTTTCTCTCTATCTCTTTCTATATATATATTTAAATATTAAAGTAAAATTAAGAATATTTTTATAAAGTTATTATGTAATTAGAGGAGTATACAAGATGGAGTGAATGACTAAAGGGAGCTTGAAAGTCTGGGTTCAAATCCCCTCCAATTACATCTAGCTTAAAAGTATATATAATATACTTGTATTTAAAACTATTATGTATATATCAGTCACATGATCTGAAATTAGTACACTTTTGGTTAGGTGATTTTGTAAAATGGTTCTTAAGTACAGAGTTAAAAAAAAAGAAAATTTGATGATCGACTGAGTGAAAAAATCGAATAGTTTATCAATTGAGAGTTCATAAAATGTTGAAACACTGAAACAAGGCAGTTGACCTCCATAGAAAGACCTGAAACTCCAAAATTTGCGATTCTATCATTGCAGTAATTCACATAAAACAGAAACTAAGAAAGCCAAAATCTGCCTTTCTACTGTTGCAGTATAAAGCATAGGGCAGCAGTTGAGTTAATTACACTCTAATAAGAAAAAAGTAATCAAATATTAAATATAAAGATAGAAGAAAGTGTTTTTGCTTATTATGTAACTTAATTTTGATTGTCTTAGTGAATGAAAAAAAAAAGAAAACAAAAATATAAAACTTATTGGTGCTAACTATTTAATACTAGAATACTATAAAATTACAGGTATTATTGATGCAGTTTTAAAAGAAGATTGCTTATTTATTAACAATAATAAATAAATCTAACAAGCGTTCTTTGTGAACTAAACTAACGTAGAAATACAGACGCAGAAAAAATAAAGGAAGAGAAAAAAATGGTAAAGATATTTTGCAGGCTTCTGGTAAAATGTTTAAGAAAAACAGTATTAAACAATAAACTTCAACAAAGGATCCTATTGGTTTTTCTCTAAAAAAAAATATCGAAAAAATACTTTATTTATAAAGATGATTATTATTGCAAAGAAATCAAGTCATATGTCACATGACCTAATTTAACAAGCTTATATTACAAATGTTGTATATATATATATCATGTGACATATGACTCGATTTCTTTGTAATTTTATTTTTTGTTATTAAAATTTTGGCAATTTTATAAGGCTAAAGTTATTAATATACCGTGTATCTGAACTTGGTTCAGTCCCATATGGCTATTTAAGTTAGATAGCTGGATTGGAAGACATATGAATGTCTGAAAATTTCAGATTTTCTACTTAATAATCTAATGCTTGAATATCCTAGCACCTCACCGAGGAAGCCAGTAATAAAAAATGGTTACTTCCTTGACTTATTATTTATTTAAAATAGTTAGATACATGTTTATTGTCAAGTAATAAACAACAAGTTTGTTTAACTATAGCATAATTATCTAAAAGATGTCATTTGTCTGGAGATTATTAGCTATGGAAAAATGTTTAAAGTTTATCCAAATTAAAACTCTGGATAGAATGCTACTTATTTATGATAATCAAAAACATAAACTTCAAACTTAAACATGGTATCATATTTAACACACCGGCATCCAAAAGTCATTTCCATTCGTTTTCTCAATATTTTATATAGGTGTTTGAACAGATTATAACAGTAGTAAATATGAATTTGAAATCAGCTTATAATCTACTTTACAAAGACAGAGTTTATTGCTATTCATTTTTCTATCTTTGTAAATTAAATTATAAGTTGGTTTGAATGAGCCTGCAAGAACAATTCCTTTGATTTAAAGGTAACATTCCATAGTGTCTGTTTAAATATACATATGGAATCTTGAGAAAATGAAGGGAAGTAGTTTCATTTTCATTCATTGCTTTTGATAGCTTTGCCACTGGGGGCAATGCATTAAATTTGACTACAGATTTCTGTTAGGATTTCAACTCTCCAGTTATATTTTATTTTATTTAATGCTGTTGATTTAATCTTATATGAATAACAGTTTTGTCACAAGTTTACAAAAATTATTAGCAATTAATTCTGCCTTTATAAATTAGATTATAAACTCATTTGAGTAAGACTGAGCGAACCACTCCCATTAATTAACATTTCATACTTGCTGGTGTTAGAGTCTATTTAAACATCTATATAAGAGTTTGGAAAATGAAGAAAAATGATTAATTTTTTATTTATTGCTTACAATTTTGAGATTATAGGGCAATGCATTAAATATAGAAGTAAGTAAGGAGTTAATCTCCTGTTATATTTTATTGCTGTTAAATTTAGCCATACATATAACTCTAATTGCATGTACTCGGTCATTATAACGAAAATATATAAAAGATGATCCCTTTCTCTTATCAGAGCCCATTTATTTATTAGTTAAAGGAAAATATTTCACTTTTATCTAATTTCCCTGCTATTATATATACAAAAAGTAAAATAATCTTTACATAACTCACTTTGAAGCAAAGGCTCTTTAAAATTACTTGATAGAGGAATAATGTCGGAAAGAGCTATACTTATGAGACTTGTCAAATGTGAGGTAATTAGCTTAAGCAATTTCTCACTCTTGTTTAACTAACTGGATTGGCTGCGTAGTATCAGAAAAACAACCTCACTTTTATTTTTTAATTTTCAAGTTTACTTAGGCAAAATTTGATTTGACATTATCTGAATGGAATACAGACGTTCAACCAAGCAGCTAAAATAAGCAATAAGTAAATCTCAAAATAAATAAAAAAAATAAAAATCATTAAAAATTTAAATGATACTTTGATCAGTTCATTAGTGCACTTTAGATTTGCATGGACAAGTACAGCAATCTATAAAAATCCAGAGTAAATTAGGCAACAATAATAGATTTAGTATTGAAAATGTACTGAAACTAAATGGAAACGACTTTTTATATTTACGATTGTGTATTACATATATAACCAATGCTTATTTTAGAATTTTGAAAAGTTCAGTAAATTCGTCAAAACATAAAGTTGTCATTTTTATTTATTATTTATTTTTTGTATAGATATAAACAAAATTTGGAAAGATCCAATCTCAACATTGATCACTATTTAAAAAAACTGACCAATCACCCTGCAATCGGTTACGTAAATATGGCAACCATTCTTCATATATTAATAACAGCAGATCACTTGTTATTAAAACGTCCATAAACACTGAGGTTTACTTAAGATTAGCCTATTTCATTGTAGATAAATATTATCTAACGAACTCATACATTAATTAAATGTTGAATATGTAATGAAATAAATACTTTGCAGTAGAATTAAAAGTAAATAAACTTGGACAAATTTAAGCCCCAATAATAATGATTGAAACGATTTTTGATCTCCATACAATATTGAGTACCCAATATTGATATTTTAATATTAAGTTAGCTGATTTAATGATAAAATGAGCGAAAGGATTATTACATTTACTAGTTAATTGAGAGCATTTTAAGAACTGATGAAAAAGATTGTTCTCAAATTACCGGCATGGAGATAGAATAACGAATATTATTGAAGCATACATTTATCCAACTTTAATTACAACATTTTTTATTGCATTTATTTAATTATATATATATTGATAATGAATTAAAACGGAAATTAATCTTATTAATTTTACTATAGCAGAATTATACAGGAGATATAAAATTTTTTGCGATATATATATATACAATAAAATTAAAATCTATCAAATAACTAAGAATAAAACAATCTTAAATAAATTTTTATAGGACAAAGACTTCTTAAATATTTTGTTACGAAAAAGAAATTAAAAAACAATATTCATCCAGGCTCGTTAAACGCTAGTTGAAAAGTGTTTGCACTTTATCACTTCTTATTTTATCCTCTAGATTCGAGAATGTAGATATCTATTTATCAAATAATAATTAGAAGTATGATTAAGTTAGTCAGACCAACTGTGGGTAGATACTTGAAAAAAAAAAGCATAGCTTACTTGAAAAAGTGTATAAGTATCAACTGAGATTGAATCTTAGGTAGTGTTACAACTACTAATTTTGGACTCTTAAAATTTCAAAAAGACCTTTTAAGTTTTTATAATATATTTTGATTTTTTTAAAAAAAGAAACATAAAAATTAAAAAAAAAAAAGCCCCTAAGATCCGCCTACTCATATATTTTGCTTTATTTCACTATAGCTATGGCCATGACCTAAAGTACAGGAAAGCAGAAGAAAATGCTAATCATTAGAGTATATAGCTTTTCATTTAAAACGTAGTACTGAAACATATACAACAAACGCTAAATAATTATCTAAAAATATAGTTTAAATTTAAAATCTATATAACACAAAGTATACACATCCTTATATATAGAAGCAAAAGTTTAATTAAATATATTCTCTATATAAATAATGTTCTAAAAAATATGAATACATTTATAAGATGAATTTTTGATAGGCCGTTAAAAAAAACCTTCTATGATTTGAAAAGATGCAGGCATACATCTGCCCTTCTTTAAAACTCGTCCAGGACCGCACTGAGAACCATGAGGCACCGGCGCCACCATTTTCTTTCGAAAGCTTTTATTTTTAGATGCCGGAACACAGCGCATCTTTCTTGCAGATGTATCATATTCGCATTTAAGGTTATTTCCAAACTTAACAGAGTTTTGTTTTGCTGTGTTAGTATCCCTTTTTACCTGCAAGTGGTTTAAATAGCTTTGAAAACAAACTTTGTCTTGAGATTGCTCCTGACAACATTTGCAGTTGCAAAGTTTAAAGTGCGTTAGTGAATCCTCCATAGTTTTGCGACAAAGGCACACACGATTATAACAGTTGTAATCTATATTTCTTAATAATTGTTTGCTTACAATACACTTCGATCGGTTAGATAAAGTTTCGTTATTAAACAAATTGAACATTATATCTACATTTGCTAGATTACGTTTTGTAATATTTTTTACATTTTCAGATTGAAAAGAACACTTATTTAAAAACAATACTGCTTTGATCGATGACTCTTCACTTAAAGATTTCAAAACGCATTTCTGACAAGACAGAAACTCATTATTAGAGTTAATTTTATCAGCGATTCCTGTTACTTCGAGAGAGTAGACCAATTTTAGTAATTGTGCTAGAAAAATAAAAGTTACGTAGTAAATAAACATTTTAAAAGACGTTGTTTTCAAAGCTTAGTTAATTAATAAGCAGATTTAAAAACCAAAAATTAAATAAAATAACCCAGGAAAATAAATGTTGTCTAAGTAAAATACAACGATTTGTCAATAAAACAAATTCCTGCCAGCTGCTATTCAAAACAACAGATGCATTCTCGTAGATAAAATTTACCTATCAAAATCAAAAGGAACATTATATATATACTAACTTGTTTAGATATCAATATATATGTTTTTATTTATACAAAATATATAAAAGCTCATAGCAACGTTGCTGGCATAAACTCTTTCCATGCCCATAATCGGGGGTTCGAATCTGACTGAAGAGACGTGTAAACTTGTTTATATTAAAAAAAAAATCTAGTTTTTTGTTACTTAGCTGACAGATAGAAAACATAAATTTTAGCTCCAAATTACTAGTCAGTAAATGGGTGCTATAAAACAAAACAAAGACGTACAAGTTTAAATTTTTTTCAAGCAAAATCTATTGAGTATTGCTTTCTCATATACTTTTTTATTTTGATTGCTATGTCGTTACACATTTTCATCACCATCATCAACCATTATCAATCTATTGCAGGATAAAGGTCTCTCCAGGTTCAATCCATCTGCTCGATATTTAGATTTTCTTCTCCACATTACCCCTGCACACTTTCATATTTCATCCATCCATCTCACGTGAACTTTTTCTGGGTCTTTTATAATGTCTTGGAATCCTGTTTAAGATTTCAATTATCCATCTATTGTCATATGTTCTAGCAATATGTCCAGCCCAACTCCACTTCAGTCTTAATTTTTTCAATGAGATAAGTGACACCTGTTTGTTCTCTTACCTATATATTGCATTATTGATCTCTTCTTGGTACTCTCAACATACATCTCTCCATACTTCTTTGAGTGGTCTGAAGTCTTTGTATTGCTCTTCTATTAAGTATCCAAGTCTCAGATCCATAACTCATCATAATCAATCCTTATTTTCATATTTTGAGAAAATCCATTAAACATTACTTTGGTCTTTTTAACATTTATCTTTAGTCCTACTTTCCTACTTTCATCTGATAATTCATGCAACATTTCCTGCAACTCTAAAGCATTATTTGCAAAAACAACTACATCATCTGCAAAATCTAAATGACTTAAATAATCTCCATTTACTTTCACTTCTTTAGCTTCCCATTTTAATCCACAAAATACTTTTTGCAATACTGCTGTAAAAGGTTTTGAAGATATGGAGTCACTCTGTCTTACACCCTTCTCAATGTTGACGTTCCTAGTATTGTTATGTAATATAATTGTTACTGCTGCATTTTTATAATTATTCTTTAAAATATGACAATATCCTGGATCTATACCTTGATGATCCAATGCTTTAAACACTGAAGAAATGTTTATAGAATCAAATGCCTTCTCATAATCTACAAATCCAAAGCATAATGGCAACTCATATTCATTTGTCTTTTCTATAACTTCGCTCAATACCTAGATATAATCTACTGTACAAAAACCACTTTTAAATCCAACTTGTTCTCTTGATTGGTGGAAATCCAATGTTCTTTATAGACAAGTTGTAATTATCTTGGTAAAAATTTCGTATAAAATTGATAAAAGGCTGATAGATCTGTAACTTCTAATATCTTCTTTATCACCTTTTAAAAATATTAATACTGCATTCTTCCAATCATCTAGTACATCTTTATCATTTAGACATTTGGTATATAACTTTACTAAAAAATTTTTTATTTCTTTACCTGCTTCTTTTAATATATCAATTATAATTCCATCATTACCTGGACACTTTCCTTTCTTCATACATTTAATTGCATGCCTCACTTCTTCATTTAAAATTTCTGGGCAATTCGGAAGATGTAATAGATATGAGGTACTTGTTCTTTATTACTATATAATTCTTGATGGAAGCCTTCTACCCATTTCATGATGTCATCTCTCTTTTTAGTAACAATTCCATCTTTTTTTCTTATTGCAGATATACATTTCCTACCAATACCAAAATGTTTTACACTCTTGAGACTTTTATTTACTTCTACAGCTTTCCTTGCTAGCTCACAGTTATACTTTCTTATATCATTTTCAACTCTTTTCTGCATCACTTTACAAAATTCGAGAAATTCAATCCTTTTTAATGCATCACTTTTGTATATCTTCATATTCATTCTTTTCTTCATAAATTCTCTAGTCTCAATAGAAATTTTATTGGTCAATTGCTGCTTTTTTCTACCAGCTATATTTGTTGCAGCTTTTAAAAGTGTATCAGTTATTTTCATATTAATTTCATTCAAATCTGAATCATGTTCAAAATCTACTAATTCTTGAAACCGATTTGTAAGTACTAATTTAAATTCATTAGAATGTTTCTGAAGATTAGGAATATCAATTGTAAATATTGTTTTTCTTAATACTTTTTGGCTGTCTAGTTTTGCATTAACACGTATCTTACATCTTACTAATCGATGATCAATTCCTGCGTTAAATTTATTAAGAACATTACAATGTTGAAATATGTATTTTCTGTGAGTCAAAATATACTAATCGATGATCAATTGCTGCGTTAAATTTATTAAGAACATTACAATCTTGAAATATGTATTTTCAGTTAGTCAAAATATAATCCAATTCTGCTAGACCTTCATTCGGATGCTACATTTGTTAAAAAAAAAAGAATTGATAATATAAAGGTTTTCTTTTTCTGCAAACTCCGCAAGTCTATGTCCCCTCTCATTTCTATTACCATAACCAAAATTACGTACAAAATCTTTCATCTTTCATTTGTTTATCAATTCTAGCATTAAAGTCTCTTATAACAATTTTAAAATGTTGTTTATTCTGATCAAAAGCACTTTGTACATTCATATAAAAATCTTCTACTACTTCATCACTATAAGAACTTGTTGGGGCATACACCTGTATTATCTACATTTGATATCTGCTATTAAGTTATATAACTAATCTAGGCACTCTGTGTGACACATATTGTACTGTTTAAAAATATATTTCATATATAAAGAACAACTGTGAATAATAAATAATACCAAGGATACTTTATGCTGCCATACAGAATGGAATGTTGATTTATCAAAGGCTAGGTACTATTTCTGATACAAACAGATTTTTCTGAATCTCCTCTTTTTCTTCTTCAGTAACTTAAGTTAATGTAGGACCTAATGTCACGAACCTCTCATGCCATCAATCATCTACCTGTATAAACTGTGACAGTAGGATTGTCATTTGGACAACCATATTTCCTCTTTACTTACAGACATAATATTTCTGATTCCTCTTTTTCAATTTTTTTAGGTCAAGTTCTAAATAATTAAAAAAGCAACGCTGATATAAGGCTTAGCAGGCTGTTAGTTCTTAGTTGTGTCCTTTGTTCAAAGTGGTATATTCACTATTAAGTCAGTTTGTAACTACATTTGAGATATAAGTTCTATCTTCGGGATCTCTATGTCTCCACACTAAGGAGCCTAAAAATATGACATAAAATAGCCTAGTCTCACACTTTGGTTAGACCATTGTAGAATTACAGGTGTTAGAAATAATAATAATGCATCATAATGTGACTGTTGTATTATCAATATTTATGCATGGCACATGTGAAAACATAATATTTTCAAAATTACTATATGTAACAATCATCCTAATTAGTCTATTAACTGATTATGTAATATATGTCACCATGTAACCTAACAACTATTTGTAAACATATTCTATGTAAATCAGGTAACTTTTAAAAACCAATAAAAACTATTGATGAAACATCATCACCATAATAATACAGTAGTGCCACCATAATAATAATAATAATAATAATAATAATAATAATAATAATAATAATAATAATAATAATAATAATAATAATAATAATAATAATAATAATAATAATAATAATAATAATAATAATAATAATAATAATAATAATAATAATAATAATAATAATAATAATAATAATAATAATAATAATAATAATAATAATAATAATAATAATAATAATAATAATAATAATAATAATAATAATAATAATAATAATCATCATCATCATCATTATCATCATCTCTTCATATTGCAATAAACTTCTATGGAATAGAAAGACAGTGTCAATATCTGCAAAACACCTTAGTCGACCAGCAATAAACAATGGTTTGGGGCTACACAACATAGATGATTTTGGACTATAAAAGACAAACCTTATAATAGCCACCCTCAGACATTTCCCAGAACTGCAGTATCTAATCCAAATAATACCTACAGACAAACCTCCACCTTCACATTGCTATATAGCATCAGTTATAAACCAGTTCAGAATCACACATACTTAAATATCACTGCAAACAACAACGAAATATTCATATTGTCAGATATATGCAATGGTATACCCAGGATATTAATCAGTTATTTCAACACAGATGCTTGGAATAAACAACCAACAGCTGCTTAAAAGTTTTAAAAATGGTCCATGAAGCCCAAATTCATTGATTTCCTCCTGAGACTAAATCTGTATGCCTTGCCAACATTATATTTCTTAAGATACAGACGATTGTATACAAAAATAGATCCCTTCTGCACACTATGCCACCAAGCAGAAGAAACTCAACAACATCTGTTTTACAACTGCCCAGCATTAAACAATATGCGGCATGAAATAACAAATATATACAGAAAAACAAACATCTCCCCGCAAGATATTATCAATGCATTTCACAGAACATCCACCCCAACAATCTGAGCAGCAATCTTCATGCTTTATGCATTTTGGTGCATGTGATGCACATTTTCTTTTGGCAATAATACAAGGCAGCATCCATCAACTTTTAACAACAAATTAGCATAATTAAAAAACAGAGACAATAAAATAGCATACCCAGACATTTTTGTGGCTACTTGGTCACTTGTAAAACAACGCTCAAATCTCTAATAGTTCTGCCTTTCCTCAATAATAGACTCAAAAAGAGAGCAAGAAAATGGACAGCAAAAAATCCACGAATCAATAAATGATAACTTCGGATAAACAATCCATCGCTCACACTGTATATATCTGTAAATACTTGGAAAGAATTTAAACACAATATACATAATCCTCAGAAATATCAATGTAAATGCATGTATCTAAAAATATTAATGTAACCTACTTTTCTAGATTGAATAAAGTTCCCCCTTTTTGAAACATGATGATGATGATGATGATGATAATAATAATAATAATAATAATAATAATAATAATAATAATAATAATAATAATAATAATAATAATAATAATAATAAATTTTGCAGAATGCAGTCCATTTGTCTGCAACCATGTTAAGAAACTCAAGTTTTTCATGTTCCAAAAGTCCTTTAAAGCTAAGCCTCAGCAAGGTAATAATCTTATTCTGATATATTTTTTTAAAATTACAATGGGTTGATAACTAATTAATAATTTTGTTACATTTTTCATTCAAAATTTCAATTAAAATCAAGTTCCCCAAGGATAATATAGAAAACAATATGGCGACAAAGTCATCATATTACCACAAAAGCCTGCAGCCAATATTACCAGTTCAAAATTTCCAAGTCCAAAATTCAGTCAAATATAACTTAATTTTAATTTTATTATAGTAATTACCAATTTTTGTGTGAAAAAAAAAGAAAATTCAGTTTCAAATTCCCAAGGAAGGAGTTCCTTTGCTCACAAACAAGTTAACAAGCTATGTTTTTTCAAATTTTCAATTAAAATGTAGTTAGTTAATGATAATTTAAGAAAAAAGCCATCACATGACCACTGTCTGATGACTATAATAACAGAGCTGAGTTAAAAAGTTCATATGCTTCTTATTGTTAATGTTATTGCAGTAAACTTTGATATTCGTTTAGTAATAAAAATTTGACCTCAAGTTCACTAGCAATCATTTCATTTGCTCACAACCATGTTAACAAGCTCTGGTTTTTCATGCTTATAATATACTCAAAACTTTAGGATAAGAAATTTAAAAAAACTAACATTATATACGTTTTTAATTTCCAATCAACTGATAATTTATTTCCTATTTTGTGTTATAGTTTTCATTCAAATTTTCAATTTAAAATAAGTTACTAACGATAATTTCAAAAACATAAGACATTTCTAGTGCCAGACCTAACCACCTACACAGCTTTCACCATGTTCGCCTGTGTCTGAACCAATCTCACACTTAAACCACATCAGCCTCACTTCTAACACAGCCAGACCCAGATACAGAGTCTGATCATCCTAACCCAAACTCCAACTCGTCAATTGCAAACAATTCTAACACAGCTGTACCACCACCCTTCTCTGAAAATCTGGACCCTCTACCCATGAATCTCATACCTAAATCTTATCAAAAGCCTTACAAGTCTCCATTTCTAAAACAGATCAATCCAGAGTCTGACCAATGTATCCAATTTAACAATTGCAACCAATTTTAACACCATTTCCCTTTGAAATATGCTATGCACCAGAACACAGGCATATGATAATTAACAAAACATCTTCATCAATTATGAAAATAATTCCACCATGCCTTCTAACCATACCAACACATCTCCAATGAAACCAAGAGAAAACTTGATCACCCAAAGAAAATCTGTACCCTAAAGAGTAATAAAGAACTGACATTGATTTAATATCAGTGTTTGCAGACCTCACTCCCATGAACATCATTAGTCCTTCACATATGTTACCCAAGCAACCCAACCACATATAACACTAAACCTGGTTCACATGTGTAAATACAGCAACCCAGAGCATGTGAATATCATGCAATCTTGTTTAAATCAATAAATCAACATTTATCTACGTAAACCTACAAGTACAGATTTCCAATGCAACCACAACAATCCAAGCTATGTAAACCCCTTGCAAATAATTCACTGCTTGTAAAAATTTCTTCAGTCCTGGATAAAGCAATAAATCAACTTTTACATATGTAAACTAAACCTACAACAACAGATTGTTCATGTAACCAAAGCAATCCAAGCTATATAAAACCCTTGTAACTAATCCACAACATGTAAAAATTATTGTAATCTTGTGTAAATCAATAAATCAATTTTTACATTCATAAATATATAAATATGGGTTGCCTATGTAACCACAGCAATCCAAACTATATAAAAACCCTTGTTACTAATCCACAGCATGTAAAAATTTCTGTAATCTCATGTAAATCAACTTTTACATATGTGAACCTACAACTACAGACTGCCTATGTATACTACAGCAATCCAAGCTATGTAAAACCTTTGTAACTAATCCACAACATGGAAAAAAATTATGTGTAAATGACTAAATCAACTGCAGATGGCCCATGTAAACACAGCAATCTAAGCTATGTAAAACCTTTGGAACTCTCTAAGATAAATAAAGCTTATCATTGAAAAATAATATTAATAATAATAATAATAATGATGATGATGATGATGATAATGAATAAGCAGAGCATTAAAGTTAAGTGAAATCTTTTTGTCTTAATATAGATACAGGGATCTCATGATTAGAAGGAAGGGCTGTACTGATGGCTAAAAAATGGTCAAGATTAAAACAATATAGAACCTCTAAGTAAAACTTTTTTTCTAAAGGAAGTATGTTTAATAGAACAGTCATATAGCTAAAAGTTTTATGTACATAGTGTACCAGTCACTTTGATCTTTTTTGATCACCGAGGGCACCATTAGGACACTAAATACCTAGAAAATTTAATTTATAGTGATCCAAAAGTTAGATAATAAAAACTAACAGATAGATACAGGGAGAAAAGAAGATCTTTAACATTGTTCAGACTATTGGGAAAAGAACACAGAGACAAAAGTTAGCCCAAAATAATTATATATAATTTTAAAGTTTATTAAATTAAAAATAAATAAATTATAGTCAAACAACACATGAAACTTTGACCTAGATTTCTCTCGCAGATTTACCAGAGAGTATATGAGAGTAAGGTAACATTAAACACCCTGGTAGATAAGTTGGTTTTCACCTCAGAATTAAAAGGGATTTATGTTTTTCTGCTAGTAATTTATATAAACAAATTCCAATTTTCTTTTATTTAGAAATTTCAAAAGAGAACAGTTTTGCATGGAAGTCAATGAATAGCACAGATAAGCTTTCCTTAGCTCAGAAAAAAAAATCGGGACATAAGAATGTCAAATGCTTGTAAACACTTCAGAAAAGGACATGTTCAAGACCCACAACCATCTTGACATAAGAAAAAAATTTATGGTATTATGTAATCAAACATAGAATAACCAAAATCTCTACTGACTAAAAATCACTAGCCAAAAGATTTACAGTCCACAGAAATTGCAAACCAAGATTGTCTAAATTAATTATGATGAAAGAATAAAGGACGAGTGAGTTAAAAAGAAAATTAGTGACAACTGCTCAATTATTTATCAAAGGTTAATAATATAAAAGAGAAAAACACTAAGCATATAAAATATAAACTCATACTATACTCTCGGATAAATAAATTTACAATATGAAATCCTAAAACTAAGACTCTAACACATATAATAAATAAAATAGATAATAAAACAGTGATATTTAAATGAGTATTTACAACTTATTTTAGATATATGTTTCTTTTTAGATTAAGCTTAGACTTTAACATATAGATTTAGACAAGAGATTTAAGCCCTGGTTACAATATGAAAATGTTTGTTTACCTCAAGGTGTAATGTTCTGCCCAGCTGATTTCTTCCAGCAATATAGACAAAGTTCAAGTCTGCATAGCATTAATTTTGACAGTTTTATGTTCTATTTGTTGGGTCAGGAGTATGAAGGCAATACTTAGAATCAGTTCTGGATTAGGCCTTTATGTCATGTTTATGCTGTTATAATTATGGAACTCCAGGATTCATCTTTGGGTTAATTTAGCACTTTATATTGATAAGATTTCTCATGGTGTGTATTTTTAGCATGGCACACCAAATAGTAAATACTATTAGCAGTCGAAAAAAATCCAACTTCAGTGATCTGCATTGAACAATTAGCTATATAAAAATTAGTACCACTCCAAATAAAAAATGCAATAAGAATAAGAAGCTGAATAATAATCCAGTCAAAAACCCAGAGCTATTTATGTGAATTGTTATCTCCTGCCTAATCATTAATTAAAAAGTTTTGATCAGGGTAAATCTCTATCTCCCACTTAATCATAATTAAAAAGATAACATCTGACCAGGGCTCTTATCTTATTCAAAATTAATTAAAAGAAAATAAATGAAAAAATAAGTCTTAGCTTTTAAAAATACATTAAAGTCAACAAAATAAAAAGAAATCAGGGTTGATTTAATTACTGTAATGAAAAAAAAAACAAGCATCAAAAGAAAATTAGTTTAAATTAAAATCTATTGAAACATTAAAATCACAGAACTTTAAAATCTAAATGAGTAGTGCATTATTGCATGTACTTGTAATACATAAAAAATAACATACAAAACTTTTAAATACAGTTTTCTTTTAAAAACATTATAAATATAAATGTTAGTTTTAATTTAGCAATGGTTGCCTTTGAGGTAGATAAAGCATCCAGTTCAATATATATAGAAAGGCAGATCAGGCAAGGAAAGAGAATGCATTGTGCTGGATTTGCTGCCAGTTCTCATTTAGTACCTACTATAGTGGAAATTCCTAGTTGTATCAATTAAAGGCTAATGGTGTTAAAAAGTGCCTTGTGCAATAGTGCTACTATTTCTTTTATCAATGCCTTAGCTTCACCTTTTCAGAAAAAAATCAATGTTTATTCCTTACTGGATAGCATTATTAAAGCAATACCCAAATTCTCTAATACCCTTGTTAGTATAAATAACAGACTTTACACAAAAGTTGTTAGAAATAATAATATTGGTACTGCAAATTTGAATAGTCTGCTGTTATTAAATTTTTGCACTATTACCACAAATACATTGTTCAGATAAAAAGTACAATAAAAAGCAACATGGCTGCATCCAGGTAAAAAGTGATATTTAATAGATTAGTTATAGTTAGAAAACAGAATACAAAAGCTCACATTATCAAAAGTGCAGATTGTAATGAACAAGTGAAATTTATAAAACAGATATATAAAAATATATGTTGAGTCACATTTTATACTACTCCTAATTTAAATAGATTGATAAATAATTAAAAAAATAGATGTAGTATTTTAAATCAAAGTTGTGCAATATATAAATGGCTGTGTTTTTGTGGAAAGGCATATATAGGTGAATCTTGATGTACATTGGAGAAAAGATCAAAGGAGCATTTGTTGTTATATAAACGAGTACAAAAATCAAGACATGAGAATGTTAGAAATGATGACCTATCACCTTCAGTAGTATTTTTGATCATAATGTAATATGTAATTATAGTTTTGATTTTGATTTTAATAAAGTTAAGATTTTGTGTATTGAAAGAAATAATAATAAATGCAAAATTAAAGAAGCTATGTTAATAAAAAGTGAAAAGCAACATTTGATAAATAGACAAGCTGCCAATATAAAAATTGATGAATTCTGGGAAAATTGATGTATGACATATTACTTTTTGTTTACATTTGTAACGGTTTTTTGTAATACAATTTGAATCTAGTTGATAATGACTACATAGATAGTTGAAAGTACTTCTATTAAATTGTGGTATATATTTGTTTTTAAAATATTTTTATTGTATTAATTATTGTATTGTTTTGAATAATGGTATATATTTTATTATAGTTGGAATACAGACATTGAATAATAATTTATATACATATATATGTTTAAATTTTCCTAAACATAATATTTTTTAATTTTTTCCAAATATGATCAATTTCTTTAGCTTAAAGTTAATCAAAAAATTATAAATCCTACAATGTATTAAAATTAATATTTCAGTTCTTTTATATCATATCTCAATTTAAATATATAACTAAGAGAAAAAATATCAATATATTAATATTAACTTAAAAAGAAAATGAGTATTTTGCAAAATAAAATTTGTTTTGATGTTGGAATTCAATAAAAATCATTTAAAAAAACCTTACTAATTTTTTCTTATTTTGTTTTCTGTTAAACTCAGCACATTTTAGACCCTAATGATAATTTAACAATGAGATCTCTGGCTATAATGAATGTATCAACATAGTTCATAACTAAATTTATAAATAATTCAACTTTTTTTTCAGAAATAATAAATGCCTTTTTGGTAGTTGTGCTTTATAATAAAAGAAACCAGAATTGTTTAATATGTGTATATACTCCTTGTCATATCTAACCCTGCCTTAAAAAGTTGACTAGTTCAGATTCCTTTCTTATTTGATTGGATTGAGCATTAATTGCAGCTAACCAATGTGTAAACATGCGGGTAATCAAATGTATAAACATGGCTAAAGGGTAAAAACAAGTATGGCCAATGTATAAACATGTATACAAAATCCTACCATTGATTAAGCTCTCTGAATCTGACTACTGATAATGAAACTTTCAAATCATTAAGTAATGTCAGCTACCTTTGTTTGTTAGAATTGATTGCTAAGTTTGATCCATTTCTTTTTAGCCATATAAAACACTATGGAAACAAAGGGTCTGGAGCACCTTCATATTTAGGAGACAGAATGTGATGAACTTATGCAACCTATGACCAATAAAGTAGAAAAATCAATTTTGAGTGATCTGATAAAAGCAGATTATTTCAGTTTGTCTGTAGACGCTCCTCCAGATTTTTCCCATGTGGATCAACTAACTGTTATTGTAAGATATGTATCATCTCATGATGGTTTCCCTGTTGAATGTTTTCTAACCTTCCTAAAGTTGGAAAATCACTGTGGTGAAGATATGGCAGGTATGATGGTGTATTATCTAAGAAAGGACTGCAAAATTGATTTCAGTATATTTTGAAGACAGTCACATGATGGTGCAGCAAATATGGCTGGAAAATACAGTGGAAAGCAATAAAAATCATTGAGTTAAACAACCATGCTATATATATTACATGCCCCAGACATTCACTAAATCTTATCAACTGTGATGTTATAAATTGCTGTTTAGCTACAGTAACGTTTTTGATACTGTTCAAGAACTGCACCCTTTCTTTTCATCTTCTATAAAGAGGTAGTCTGTGATGTTACCTTTTTAAAAAACAGGCTCAGCCACCAGAGTACTAAAGAGATAGTCTGACACTAGTGGGAGACACATGTTAATGCAGTGTCTATCATATATGTGAGTTATAATCCAATCAGAGATGCTCTAAGATGTGTATTTATGCTGATGAGAATGAAAAGGAGATACAAGACTACAAGCTAATAGTCTTCTGGAAAAAATGGAAGAATTAAAGTTTGTTTTTATGCTGCATTTATGGTATCATTTGCTGGAAGAATTTAACAAAACCAGTCTGGCTCTTCAAAATTCAAAGATTGCACTTACCATATGTGCAAACCTGTACACATCACTTTATCATTGTGTTAAAAATATTTGAGAAAAATTTTGATGTTATTGAAGAGGAAGCTAAATCTAGTTTGCCTGATGTAGAGTATAATTCTATAGAAAAAAAAGATGAATGAGAAAAAAAACAAGCCAATGGCTGAGCTTCACATGATGCTGATGAGAATCTTTCTCCAAGAGACAAATTTCAAGTGAAATCCTTCATTCATATTGTAGTCATCCTCGAGGCAATTTATCAAGAAGAATAACAGTCTATAATTATGTTCCAAATAAAGTTTCATTTTTAGTTGATTTAGAAGCTTCAGAGGGACAGCTATGTCACCTCAATGAAAGAGTATCCACATGATGTTGATATTATCCTAAAATAGAACAAAAATTCAACACAAAGTTCTGTATCAAATCATTTTTCAAGATAATATTCAGTTAGTTTTCCCTAATGTTGAAGCAATATTCTGACTATTCCGGTGTCTAATGGTAAAAAAATCATTTTCACAGCTAATGAGAATAAAAAAATCAACTGAGAGCAACTATGTCTCAAGAAAAATTATCTGCACTTAGCATCACGAGTATTAGAAAGTGACATGTTATCTAGAATGTTTTTTAATGACTTAATCATCAAGAAAATAGTTTCAAATCGGAAAGAGCTTTGCAGAGAATTGTGTAATACAATTTCTGTGACTTTGCAAACATATTCGTTATCATTTCTTTTAATAAAAATATGTATTTTAAAGTTTTTCTGAGATTAGCTGGTGTAATTTAAAATGGTAGGGACCTCAGGGCTTTATATTGCTTAGGGCCTCATCAGTCTAAATCCAACATTGCTATGAATAAATAAAGCCTTGCTCTAATCCAAGTTTTAAAGGAAATGTCAGAATTATGTTAACTATTCATAAATAAACCCACCTGCATGCATTTCTTGTTTCAAAGCTTAGATGCTGCCAAATGCATGGATAGGAAAATGCTGAGATAAATAACTCTCTGGAATATAACGAAACACTGAATCTTCAAAACAATGATATATTTTTTTATTTATCACTAGCACTGAAAGCAAAACAATGAAACTTTAAACAATGTTCTCATGAAGTTATTAAATTTAGTTTAAACTCAGACTTTCACATGACTCACTACTCTCAGAGCCATCTCATATTGCTGATCCACCTGATCACACACATGTTGAAAAGATAAATAATAACCAATATACGTATTTCATGCTAAAACAGCAATCATCAGTTGGTCTGGATTACTATCCTCACACACACACATATTTATATAATCAGTGCTCAGCTTTATATTAAGATAGCCAATCTTCATACTTTAATGGACAGGCTTCAAACTATTCCAACTCACAACTCTTCAGCCTTCCATGTCATTGAAAATCTGATGATGGAACGTTCAAAACCCATGTTAGTGCCAAGGTTGTCATCCTACCCATGTTGACATATTAGTCATTCTGACCCTTCACGTACAGGAGAATAATCCATTTATACGTACATATACGAGAGATGGGCAGACCTTTTACACACTAGATGGGCAGACCTTTTACACACTATTTATATAAATTAATACACTGCACAGGCTTAAACCTGCATTTATTTATCTTTTCAACATGTGAGGGATCAGGTAGATCAGCTATATGAGATGGCACTGCGAGTAGTGGGTCGTGTGAAAGTCTGAGTTCGAACCCCGCTTATATTACATATATAAATGCAGGTTTGAGCCTGCACAATGTATTAATTTATATAAATAGTGTGTAAAAGGGTCTGCCCATCCCTTGCATATGTATGTATAAATGAATTATTCTCCTGTACATGAGGAGTTAGAATGACTAATATGTCAACATGGGTAGGATGACAACCTTGGCACTAACTAGGGCTTTGAACCTTCCATCATCAGATTTTCAATGAAATGGAAGGCTAAAGAGTTGTGAGTTGGAATAGTTTGAAGCCTGTTCATTAAAGTATGAAGATTGGCTATCTTAATATAAAGCTGAGCACTGATTGTATATATGTGTGGAGATGGTAATCTGAATCAACTGATGATTGCTGGTTTAGCATGAAATACTTATATTGGTGATTATTTATCTTTTCAACATGAGTGTGATCAGGTGGATCAGCAATATGAGATGGCACTGAGAGTAGTGGGTCATGTGAAAGTCTGAGTTCGAACCCGTCTATATTACATATATAAATGCAGGTGTACAATGTATTAAATTTAGTTTAGTTTTTTAAGTCATTTGCAGTGTTTAGTCTTATTTAACTTCATAATTTTGTGAGCTATTCCTTTTTCCTAAAACATTCGTCCTTTTAACAGATCCAGTCATCAACTTAGTAGACCATCCTTATTTATATAAGGATTAAATGTAATCTCCTTTTGAGTATTTTTTATTAATATATAGGCCCTCACTCAAAAAAATGTTTAATTTACCATAGGGTCACTCTGAATCCTTTCTAAAATTAATGGATTTTCTATCCTCTGTTTTCTGGCTCTATTTTTTGTGTTAGCTTTCACAGAATCAGTGTTTTAATGTAATAATTTCTTAGACAATTTGTCTAGAATAAATCCTTTTGAATTTATGGTACTTTTTTTTTGTATATCTTTCCCAGCAAAACACACTCTTATATTTAATTCTCTTAACCTGACTTTCTTTATCAATTTTTTAAACATTTAAACAGCATAATTCAATTTCTAAATTAATTATCTCTTCACTTTTGCTTTCATTTATGTCAAATATGCATTCAGCCACATAAACAACCATGACACAAATATCACTATCCAAGACTTCTGTGTCAGTGCTATATTTATTTCTAATCATCCCTAGCTAATGTTCCATAGCATTTAACTTTAATTTTATTTGTTTCATTCAAACTAAAGTTAGTTTCTATCTCTTGTGATTCCATAATTATATCACATTTATCTTCCTCTTTTATATCAAATCATATTTTTCCTAGTCTCTTTGTTATCTCTTCCTGTACTTTAATTTGATTTTCATTTTTGTATTTAAATCTTTTCAATCACTTGAGCCAGGCAGTTGATTATTTCTTTTGATTGTATCAAGCCTTTCCTATTCTCTATTTTTGTTTTTGTTCAATCTTTCTATCCTACTCATTTTTATTTAATTGGAGTTTATGGCCTACTTCACTAACCTCACAGTCTAACTCTACCAAGTGACCTTTAATATATTCATTATTTCTTCATTCACTTGTTCTATCTGCTTTTTGTTCTCACTTGTCTGATTCTCAATTTGATTTTTAATTCTTAGTTTTCATATTGTTTTTTAATCCGATCTTTCAGTTCTTTAATTTGTTTTCCATTAGGTTTTTCATTTCTTTCCATTTGTTTAAATATGCTTTCATGTTTATTTATTTTCTTTTAACATATCTATGATCATTTTCATAAATTCATGGTTTCACTTCCCTGAGCCTGAATTTTTGCCTTAGCTTTCATAAGCATATTTTTTATTGTATTAAAAAGCTACAATAAACTTAGCTAATAGACTATTTCTGTAAGAGCAAAAAAAACTTTAAGTTTAATGTTTTTTTATTTATTTATTTTGAGCTAGAATGCTCACTCTTCTTTCCATTCTATAGTGTTTCTCTGTTATTGACCTATATATTTTTTATTTTTACTGCCTTATTGTTATTTAATTATCTGTTTTGCCTAATTATTATCTCTACCAATCCTGCTCATACCGCTATCATTTTCAAGTGATATCTACAGATTTATTTATTGATTCTCTCATACCCTGGATTTTTTTCTCATATTTCTCACCAGACCAAGTACTATTTGTTATCTTGTACATTTCATTAGCTAATTTATTTATTTAATCAGTATTCATGATTTATAAATCCACAATACCCACATATATAAAATTCTGAAGAATATTAATATTTTGAAATTAAACTGGGCTTAATCCCTGTTTGTGTAAGATCGAAATAATTCTGGACTGGCCACCAGATGTAAAGGGATCACATCAAATAACACAATTGTTCATCTACTTGGCTACTTTTCTGAAGAATTTTAGTCTAGAGATGTGATTATCTCTTTATTCATGACCAGTGGGCAACCATGTACAAGGTGGAGTGATTATGACAATTTTTTTATATCTAATGTGATAATAGCCACAGATAATGAACAGACTGAAGTTTAGATCAAGTATAAGCCTTCATGTAGATACCATCATATTTCCTGATCATTATTTAGTCCACATTTATTACTGTTATTCTAATGTAAATATTCAAATAATATACTTATATGTCAGATGAGAAATTTGTGAGAAATTGTGCTAACTATAAAAATCAATTTATTTAATATAACAACAAAATATAAATAAGACAACATTTTATATATTTACATAATCAATAAAATTAAATATGGAATATACATGACAGGAATTTAATATTTAAAATTGACTTTAGAAATCAGTCAAACATATATACACACACATATATATATATATATATATATTGTAATGATCTGGAGAATTAGAGCTTAATGTAATCTGCATTACAGGGTGCCATCTAGGCATTTGAATCTATAAAAATTTATAAAGTAGGCAGATACGTAAGTCAAAAAAAAAATTTTTTTTTTTTTTATAAATTTTGATTCCGGTCGTTAGCCCATTGTCACTAGCTCAGGGAGTAGCAGAGATTTAAATTTCATAATAAATTCTCATCTAAGAATATATAAAAAAGAATAAAATAAGCCACTGCCAGTAATTAACACACAAACATTTATTTACGCACGTATATAAAATTTAGCATTATTTTAGAATAACTTTTACTTTGGATTTTAACTTGATTTTAGAATTTAAATTTACATTTTAATTTTTATAATATTATAAGTTTACATTTTAATTTTTTATAAGTTCACACAGATGGGTTTATAAAATGTGTTTTTAATGTTGAGTATAGATCGGTTACATAGATTACATGGTCAAAAACATTTCAAAATAAACATAAACGATCAAAATACAAAATCATTGATACCGTCAATTGCATAGGGAATACAAGAAACCCAATGGTGTTCATCATAAGACACCACATTGACACTAATAACTTAAAAGACATCCGACATAAATACATCTCAGATACTCACCATAAGGTATCAGCATTTACTGAATGTCTATATATTTTGATCAAATATGAAAACCAAAAACATAATCAACCGGTAATGAACCCATGCAAATGTCTATACCCAACTTAAATTTAATGCATTTTTATTTAGGGTGTCGAGTATGAATAAACTACATAGATCTGCATTTGAAAAGAAAATATTCTTCCCTGATTTAACCTTAGGCAAAAAGTTTGCAGTCAAACCGGCATCAATCCATCTGATACATTTATGTATTCAATGTAGCATGAAAATACGACAACACACAATACTATACTGTCAGGAATGTACATCTGAACAATAAGTAGAGTTAGAGAAGACATCGTCTCTCCACCAACAGGAATGCTACATCTATTGATGAGTAGAACAATAAACAAAAAAAACTCCATAGGAATGGATTGCGGTTCTTTGCTGACTTACAAACCCATCCATAGGCAAACAGAAGGTATGTGGCGTATATATGCAATCCTGCCCATAGCGGATCTCATACTACATCTACTAACTACATCAATATATCCAATCCATTGACCTAATTCAACTATGAAACAAATAACCTAAGATTTACCCTCCCCTAATATAACTTTACAAATCTATATAGCCATTCACGCCCAACTTAAGTTTAACATTTATGTAATTTAGTCTAACGAAAAACAAAAATCATATTAAAAACTTAAAAGAACAAAAAAATAAATGGAAATGATTTTAAATAAAAAAAATACATCAAATAACATTATTAACATTAATTTACATTGGTCAGATAGGATTCTATTTGTATTATTTACTAAAAGGTTTAGAATTTAGAGTTCTTATTGTTTTCAAATGAATATGAAGTTCTTACAATTTTTAAAACATCCAGCTTTATCCTTTACAGTTGTTGCCGTTGTTGGTAATTTTGAATGGGAATTCCATGCCGTACTGAAGATATTGGTATCCAGTTAGCCATTGTTTTTATTTATCTGGAGGTCTTTACTTGAGCTGGTCCTTAATGTAGAAAACGATGTCATTTCTCTTTCTTTTTTAGCAGAACTGAAGGGATTGAAGAGTGCGTCTTTTCAATCCCTTCTCCTTCGACTCCACACTAACACATATCTGTACTCTCATAATAACTAATTAATTCTTTTATTTTCAAACCTTTCCTTTTATAATAATTTTGTGGATTAACTCAACATTACATCATGATGGTGAAAACCTTTTCGTTGAGGTCCGATTTCCCGATGGATTTCTTTCATTTGCTAAAAGTTTCTATTGTTTTCCTATCTGACCATTGTTTATACATTTAAATGCTCAAGGGCTTGTTCACTTGGACTAATTAAAATAATCATTTCCATTTTTCAATAACATTAATTAATTTGTTTTCAAACTTAAAGATATATTTTTATCTTTAAATCTTTACTGAAAATTTAGTTTTAAAATACTTTTTCTTTAATAAAGTTTTCGTTTAATAATTTTTTTTTTCATCTGTGTGATTTATATATATGAGTTTAAGATAGAATTAATTTTCAATTTTTAATTCTTAAAAAGGAAGTTTTGTTTGCGAACTTTTATTCTTTTCATGTTTACTAATAAAAAAACAATGTAACGTACTATGTGCCCATTACAATATATAATTCTTCGAAAAACAATACAATAATTAATATTAATAATTGGAATACAGACATTGATTATTAATTTATATATATATTTAAATTTTTTCCAAGCTTTATTGATTTCTTAGTGTTAAAGTTAATCATAAAATTATAACTCCAACAATATATTAAAACTAATATTTCCATTCTTTTTTATCATGTCTAAATTTAAATATGTAACTAGGAGGTAAAAAAAATATCAGTATATTAATTTTAATTTAAAAAGAAAATGAGTATTCTGCAAAATAAAATTTCCTTTGATGTTGCAATTCAAATTACTATTTATTCAATAAAAATCATTCGACAGATCTTACTATTTTTTTCTTTTATGTTAAACTCAACATATTTTAGACCCTAATGCCAATTTAATAATGAGATCTCTGGCCATAATGAATGTATCAATATAGTTCATAACTAAATTTATAAATAATTAACTTGAAGATTTTTCCAGAAATAATAAGATCCTTTTTGGTTGTTGTGCTTTGTAATAAAAGAAACCAGATTTACCTAATATGTGTACATACTCCTTTTTTAAATATTTTCTTATAACCCATAGTTGACTTTTAAATTTCTTAATTTATCTAATTATTTTTGTTATAGTATCCATAAATATAATTCAACATTAAAGCATTAACACAGTTCCATGAAGAAACTACATTTTCAGAAAGATGAAGTTAGTACTTCATAGTAAATAAGTACGAATATACAAGAATATAATCATTTTCACAGCTGATAATTTATGAGCAGTGCAAACAAAAATGATTTAAACACATTTTAAGCCAATGGTAACCTATTTTTATTCTTTGTCTAGCTACTATCAAAATATCGATAGTAATCATTGTATTGTCTGAATTAAGCTGTATTCATTCTATTGCTTTTTTAAAAATTGTCATTTAATATTTTGAGAATAACTTCTTTTATTTTCAAATTATTATTTTTAAGTACAACTAAAAAAATAAACTTTTAATTTCTTACAAGTATTTTTCTGTTTTTTTTAAAAAAAATTGTCTATACATTAGGATTTACTTTAAAAATTAATAAATAAATAAACGTTTTTTTTTTTTTTTTTTACAAAGTTTTAAATACGTAATATTTTTGAATTTATTTTGAAAAGTTATGTGTGACCTAGGATAGAGAGGTAACAATATATATATATGTAGAAAGAGAAATAAAGAAACTCTTGTTTAGCCCAAGGAATGCTATTTTTAACTGATTATTTCCTGGCAGCATGAATAGCCAAATTAACTTTATTTACAAGGATATAATTTTGAATTTATATTGAAAAGATATGTGGCCTATGATAGAGAGGTAATAATATATATATATAGACAGAGAGAAATAAAGAGAAATTTGTTTAGCATAAGAAATGCTATTTTTAACTGATTATTTCTTGGCAGCATCAAAAGGCAAAATTAACTTTATTTACAAGGACACAATTTTGTATTTATTTTGAAAAGTTATATACGTGACTTATGATAGAGAGGTAACAATATATATAGAGTGAAATAAACAGAAATTTGTTTAGCTTCAGAAATGCTATTTTTAGTTGATTATTTCCTGGCAACATTGAAAGACAAAATTAACTTTACTTATAAGAATACAATCCCTTTATTTCTATTTTTTGTCAATGTAAACAAATTCTTGAAAATATTTAATTCAATATATACAACTCTCTGGAGAAGATTAATTATTATTAGTAGGATGTCATTTCTGGGTTTAAATCCTTACAAGAACTGGGATCTGAAGTAAAAAAGAATCCCTTTTACTTCATTAGAACCCCAAGCAAAGAAGCTATTTTATAAATTAATAATTTAGAAGGACTTGAACTCAGACTTTCAAGCTTTTTACAGATATGCACTCAATCTTATACAACTGATACACATTACCACACACATATGAAAAAGATAAATGATATCCTATATACGTATTTTGTATAATATTGAGTGCATAGCTATAAAGAGCTTGAAGGTCTGAGTTCATGTTCCTTCTAATTACATGACGTTTAGTATAGACAATATACTTATATTTGAATGTTATAAATTAATAAAAAAAACTTATTTGGTCTCTAGAATGTTAATTAGTAATTGATTGTTTCCTAGCAATATCAAGAAGGTAAATTATCTCTATTTACAAGGATATAATTTCTTTATTTCTATTATATATATATACAATATTCAAATATGTTTAAAAATACATATATACAAGCAACAAAGATTACAAATTATAAAATTATTATATAAAAGCCTTTTTCGGCAAATTATGTTTTTTTGCCCTTTTCAATATGTCTCCACGATTTAAAGCACATACAGTGACATCTATATCAATACATGAGAGAAGATAGATAAACAAATGGATATCTGACATGATCTATTATGTGTTTTTTTTCCCCTCAATTCTACTACAAAATTACTCTGTTATATCTATTGAATGGATATATATCCACATATATTAATTAATTAACTATCCATTCTTTATCCATTAACCACTTATTATTTAACTTAATGGATGTTTTGTATATATTCATACAGTTGTTTTTATTATACATGATGTAGTTTGTTTCATATATTTTACATCTATTAACATTTTTAATATAATCAAGAACACTTATATTATCAATACAATTTATTTTATGTCCATACTGCAAATAATGAACATATAACGCAGATCTATCATCTTTCCTAGCAATAGCATCATCATAGTAAATCATATTACAAAAATTACATCTAATTTTATAAACCATTCTTCTCTTATATTTTATATCATCTTTCATTCTACAATTAGTTATCAATTTATCCAAATTTTTGCTATTAGCCCACCCCACGTTAATGTTTTTATCTAGATAATTTTTACTTTTTTTATTTAATATATTATATACACTAGGCAAATATGAAATTTTTATCCACTTCTTTTGTTTATTAGTCCTACATCTATTATTATTCGTGCTATTTACTCCATGTTGTGAAAATATATTGTCAATACTATGCGCTGCATATCCATATCCCATATATGTTTGTTTAAATTTATCCTTCTGTAACATAGCAATATTTCTATCTGTATTAAATCTATCGTTCTTATATTTAAAATTCTTAATTACACTCATCTTTTGTATCCATGGTTGTTTTGAATCAATTGATATAATTTTCCTTAATTTATAATCTTTAATAAAATGCTTAATTATAATATCATTATTTTGATTTAAAATAATTTCAATATCTAAATACCTTATTTCATTATCAATTTCTTTCATAGTAAACCTAATATTATCAACATTATTATTAAATTGTTTATATAATTTATATATTGCCCTCTTATTACCAATTATCAAACTATCATCTACGTATCTAAAATAATGTAGTACTTCTTTTTTAATTATACTGCCTTTTATAATATTGATTTCCATGTCATTAATGAACATAGATGCCATAAGCCCACTAATTGCGCATCCCATTACCCATCCCTTATTTATACTCCAATATTCATTATTATATTTAAAATATAAACTATTATTTATTAGGTTCAATGCTTCATTTATAATACTAATTATGCTATTATCATTGATATATAGAGATAAAGCCTTTATGACGACACTAATGCTTTTAATTCTAGGGATACTAGGGTACATCGATTCTATGTCCATCACAAAGATACTGTGGTTTCTATTTATATTCATCATATTTAATTTATCAATAATAGCCTCTGTATTTTTTATACAATATTGTCCATAACCAATAATATCAGCTATCCATTTGTTTAAATATTTACAAAATTTATGTAAAATGAAATTGCTAAAATTGAACAATAATCTTAAAGGGTTATCTTCCTTATGCGTTTTTACCTTACAAAATATATATGGGTTCTCATATGAATTAGGATATAAAGAATAATATTGATTATCACTTATAATGTTATTAAGCTTCATGTTTTTAACAATTTTACATATTTATTTTTTATATTATTTGTAGGATCTTTAGATAATCTACTATACCCCTCATTTTTTATTACACTATCTATTCTATCATTATAGTCCTTAGCGTACATTACAACAAAACGACAACCTTTATCTTCTTTACTTATTACAATCCCAGAGCCATTACATATATATCTAATTTCGTTTATTATTTTTCTGTAGTTATAATCCCTATTAGAAATATTAAGTTCGTATAAATGTCTATTTAAAACACAATGTAATTTCTTTTTCTCCCCGTATGAAATATGTGCCAATTCAATGTCTGTTATAATCCTCTTCTTTATATCTTTGTCTATAAATGGGATAAATGATGGATTTTTACTCAGTAAATTACTTTGTTCACGTGAAAATTTATAGTCCGTTAAATTTACAAAATTGTCTGAAACATGTTTTTTATATTCCATAGATTTATAAGAGTGCTGAATATTATCATATCTGCATGATCTATTAGTGGAAAATTTATTAATCAGCCATTCCCATTTTTTAGTATATTTAAGGTGTATTTTATAATACCATTTATTACGATAATTATTTAAGAAAGCTTTGAAATTATCCCAGACATTTATCCTTTTTAATATTGGTTTTATAATTTTATTTAAGCTTCTAAATCTATCCAAACTTCTTTTAAAAATGTAGTATTTTTCATTTATAAAAATCTGCAACAAATAATTCTCCAATTTATATATTAATCTATTATTATTTGAGATCTTCTTATTCCTTCTAACGTTAATTATACATGCTTTAGGCATAATCTTATGTAATTTACAATTATTTAAATATGATAATTGACCTTTTATTTTTTCCATATGTAAACATAATTTAGTTAATTTCTTTACCTTAATCAAATCAATCGTATCCAAATTATCTCTCATATATTTCCATAAATGCTCCATATCCCAAACAACCGCAGTATTAATTCAAAAGTAACGTTATAAATAATATCGAAAATACTATACAGAAAAAGAATCAGAATTAAAACCAATTCTTTTTTTATGTTGCACTTCAAGTATACAATATTCAAATATGTTTAAAAATACATATATACAAGCAATAAAGATTACAAATTATAAAATTATTTTATAAAAGCCTTTTTCGGCAAATTATGTTTTTTTGCCCTTTTCAATATGTCTCCACGATTTAAAGCACATACAGCGACATCTATATCAATACATGAGAGAAGATAGATAAACAAATGGATATTTGACATGATCTATTATGTGATTTTTTCCCCCTCAATTCTACTACAAAATTACTCTGTTATTTATATTGAATGGATATATATCCACATATATTAATTAATTAACTATCCATTCTTTATCCATTAACCACTTATTATTTAACTTAATGGATGTTTTGTATATATTCATACAGTTGTTTTTATTATACATGATGTAGTTTGTTTCATATATTTTACGTCTATTAACATTTTTAATATAATCAAGAACACTTATATTATCAATACAATTTATTTTATGTCCATACTGCAAATAATGAACATATAACACAGATCTATCATCTTTCCTAGCAATAGCATCATTGTGTTCTTTAGCTCTTTCTCCCAATTGCTTTGACGTCTGGCCATAGTAAATCATATTACAAAAATTACATCTAATTTTATAAACCATTCCTCTCTTATATTTTATATCATCTTTCATTCTACAATTAGTTATCAATTTATCCAAATTTTTGCTATTAGCCCACCCCACGTTAATGTTTTTATCTAGAT
Organism: Epiperipatus broadwayi; assembly: GCA_028023455.1. NCBI lineage: Eukaryota > Metazoa > Onychophora > Udeonychophora > Euonychophora > Peripatidae > Epiperipatus > Epiperipatus broadwayi. The sequence goes on along the minus strand of JAQFVV010000079.1, from coordinate 3,943,765 downwards.
AATTTTTACTTTTTTTATTTAATATATTATATACACTAGGCAAATATGAAATTTTTATCCACTTCTTTTGTTTATTAGTCCTACATCTATTATTATTCGTGCTATTTACTCCATGTTGTGAAAATATATTGTCAATACTATGCACTGCATATCCATATCCCATATATGTTTGTTTAAATTTATCATTCTGTAACCTAATAAATAATAGTTTATATTTTAAATATAATAATGAATATTGGAGTATAAATAAGGGATGGGTAATGGGATGCGCAATTAGTGGGCTTATGGCATCTATGTTCATTAATGACATGGAAATCAATATTATAAAAGGCAGTATAATTAAAAAAGAAGTACTACATTATTTTAGATACGTAGATGATAGTTTGATAATTGGTAATAAGAGGGCAATATATAAATTATATAAACAATTTAATAATAATGTTGATAATATTAGGTTTACTATGAAAGAAATTGATAATGAAATAAGGTATTTAGATATTGAAATTATTTTAAATCAAAATAATGATATTATAATTAAGCATTTTATTAAAGATTATAAATTAAGGAAAATTATATCAATTGATTCAAAACAACCATGGATACAAAAGATGAGTGTAATTAAGAATTTTAAATATAAGAACCATAGATTTAATACAGATAGAAATATTGCTATGTTACAGAAGGATAAATTTAAACAAACATATATGGGATATGGATATGCAGCGCATAGTATTGACAATATATTTTCACAACATGGAGTAAATAGCACGAATAATAATAGATGTAGGACTAATAAACAAAAGAAGTGGATAAAAATTTCATATTTGCCTAGTGTATATAATAAATTAAATAAAAAAAGTAAAAATTATCTAGATAAAAACATTAACGTGGGGTGGGCTAATAGCAAAAATTTGGATAAATTGATAACTAATTGTAGAATGAAAGATGATATAAAATATAAGAGAAGAATGGTTTATAAAATTAGATGTAATTTTTGTAATATGATTTACTATGCCCGCCTCAAAGGAATTGGGGGGAAGGGCTAAAGAACACAATGATGCTATTGCTAGGAAAGATGATAGATCTGCGTTATATGTTCATTATTTGCAGTATGGACATAAAATAAATTGTATTGATAATATAAGTGTTCTTGATTATATTAAAAATGTTAATAGACGTAAAATATATGAAACAAACTACATCATGTATAATAAAAACAACTGTATGAATATATACAAAACATCCATTAAGTTAAATAATAAGTGGTTAATGGATAAAGAATGGATAGTTAATTAATTAATATATGTGGATATATATCCATTCAATAGATATAACAGAGTAATTTTGTAGTAGAATTGAGGGGAAAAAAAAACACATAATAGATCATGTCAGATATCCATTTGTTTATCTATCTTCTCTCATGTATTGATATAGATGTCACTGTATGTGCTTTAAATCGTGGAGACATATTGAAAAGGGCAAAAAAACATAATTTGCCGAAAAAGGCTTTTATATAATAATTTTATAATTTGTAATCTTTGTTGCTTGTATATATGTATTTTTAAACATATTTGAATATTGTATACTTGAAGTGCAACATAAAAAAAGAATTGGTTTTAATTCTGATTCTTTTTCTGTATAGTATTTTCGATATATATATATACAGCTTTATGATTTAATTATTAAACACATGTTTAATGGAATTTTAAATTTTAATCAATTGAAAGCAAGTATAGCGTTTTCTGGCTTTATGGATTTATAGTATCATAATAATTGTGGTATCTTGGCTAATTTATTAGATGAATAACAGAAATTTTTTAATCCTTTGACTTCTATATATAATGGTTTCACAATTAATGTTGAAAAATATCTCAATTCATTTGTCAGCTAATGATGGGAAAATATCTTCAGCAACCTTTAGTTTGTATATTTATCAACTTGACAATGCCACATAATGTAAATATCTTGGTAGCTTTTTATGGAGTACAGACTTTCATTACAGTCATATAATTACTACAATTAAATTAGTTATATATAGACCTACTATCTTACCTAATTCATTATAATAAAGTGAGAGTTGGACCCTCTATAACACAAAGTTTAAAAAAAATTTCATTTAATGATGCTGCATAAATTATAAAAAATGAAATGGCAGTACCATAATGCCATTCAATATGTTTTTCAGCTTGCTTGATGTAACACTGAAGAATCTATTATTGTGAAATTATATATTTGTATGATTGGATGTATGATATAAGTAAACAATGTAAAACTTCCTACAAAGAATATTTTATAGGGAACCAACATTTTTTAGGGAAAGGAAATTTTTTTTATCATAAAAATTCTTTCAAAATAATTGTATATTTATCATGCAGCAAATCAAGATAATGTATATAGGATCCAGAGTTTTAGAGGCCCTTTGTTTTATATATGCATTGAAAATGTAATAAGATATTGAAGCAGATGATCTGATGCTCAGATCCTGCTTCACAGCCCATGTCCAATCTCCTACCACCTAACCATGTTTAAACCCATCCTTACACCCGTATACATATTCATTAGTACGTATATATTTTTTTGTTTGCTTTATTACTTTGACATAAATAACGTATATATTTATATTTCTTAACTTAAAACCATTTAATAAATAAATATTTAATATTATTTTCATGTATATGCATGTGTAATGGATACATATATATATATTTTCAGTGTAGGTGATTGCTTAGAAATCATAAAAAATTATATTATATATATATCATGTATTTAAAGGTCATATATGAAACTTATTTATATTTAATTTAGCAGTCAGAAATAATGTAATTCTTTTAAAAAGTTTCTCAAAAACAATTACCCAGAAAAGCCCATTAGTTAAAAGTAAAAGATTATAATTTAGTAATAGTAAAATAAATCCATTAATGGAAATTTTGTCCACGCCAACTTGTTTTAAAATCATAAGACTTATTTTAAAACAATTGTTCGAGAAACTGATAACAGAATTGCATTGTTTCAAAAGTCTTACAAAACAAAAGAGATCCAGTCAGCAGATTTTAGCTTGGTCAAAGTGCACAAATTGCCTCAGGTCCAGCAGTAGTTGCTATGCTACATCACCAAAAAAAAAAGAATATAAATACTGCTGGATTTGAATCCAAAAGAGAGGAGACAACCATAAATTTCATGATGCTAAACTAAATCCACATCAGTCTGAAATTCTATCCAATGTGCATGAGTAGGGGAAATTTCACCTCCTCCATTCCAATATGCTTTTCTCATAACAAAACTCCGGATCCCATACTTATGAACTCTAACATATCTGCCGATTAAGTAAATAAATGCTACCTGTCATGTCGTATTCAAACCCTAGATCTAGTGCACTAATGCTGATGAACATTACTCGTATCAAGGACTGCTACTCCATATATCAAGGTAAAAGAACTCTAGCTGCTCTTGATTATCAAATACAGCCTTCTTTATAATAACTATAATCCTGATGCTCTATTCTGATATTATGTTTAAATGTTTTTGTATTATGTAAGTCTCTGTAATATAACTCTATATAACTTATCCTCATTAAGCCTCTATTAATGTTTTTCCTTGTATTTCCATGCGGCAAGTAACTCTAGTTTATTATGTTTTATGTATTTATGTTTTTAAAATGCCGATAATATTTTCAAAATCGCTAACATATTTTTTTTTTGTATTTTCCCTACCCATTATTTACAGGGTAATTAAGAAAGTAGGTTAATTAAAAATAAGATTTATTCGACTTATGATGGTGTTCGTGATTTTGGAAAACAAAGTCATTAAAGTATAAAAATTGCTATAGAAAACAGATCAACATCTGTTTTTCTAAAATGTTTTTTTTCTTTCTAAATAATAATGCGCTGTTCTTAACTTTTACATGTACTTTATATATATAAATCTATATTTTATCCAAACTATAACCACCACCCCATTTCTTTCTGGATCAACTTATTTACTTTCATAATAGCATTTATTAACCGAGATTGGTATTCATTAAACGTGTGGGGAGTTATGAATAATTTAAAGTAAAAGGGAGGGGGAATCTTTATGTCTTAAATTTCTATATTTTAGTTAAATTTATCATCCATGCCTGTTTAGCGATTAAATCATACCATTACACAGGGTATTCTATAATTTATGGGTATTAAATAATTAAGATAGTCTGTAAAGCTATATATTTCATTATCCCCAAGTGTTGCATGCATATAGGCCACTTCGTCCTATACTATATATATTTGTGCTTCTCTTTTATATGGAGGTATCGCAAAGTCGAGCCCCACCATCATTCTCAATATCCAAGAACCAGGCTTAAACCCCCTGGGGACACCTTTGGCTGCTAATGTGTGCTTTATATGAGGATCATTCTGAAATAACCAGCCCAATAAATGCATTGCTGGCTGCTCTTCATTTATAAACTGACCCTGTCAATGTTTGCAGAGTAAATCGGTAGTTCTCATCCAATGAATTTCATGAAGCACACCAGGATCCATAACTGGACCACATCAACCTGCTGCCATGCACAAACTACCTTTCATTATATTTCTAGTACATCCATGAACATCCATAAGCCGTAATGTTGTGATTTTGTTAAACAAACATCTATGTCCATTATTTAAGATGTGCATCATTGTGACAAACTTATTATTATTAATATAAATATTCATTAGCTGTCCCACACATCTGCCACTTGATAAACCAAATTAATAATTATATTCTGTAAAAATGTAATGTTTCTTTATTAAACAAGTATTCACTTTCAAATCGGTTAAATGCTATTTTCGTTTTCTCTGGAGGTGGAATAGTATTTCAATAGTACATTTCTAAGAGTGCTAATTCTTTATAGTATCTATTATTGGCATAGCCACAAATATAAACAAAGGTATTGTAAAATCTTATCTCTGATGTATAAATCAAAGATAAACTTATTTTTTAAAATCAACCATTATATAATATTTATGAGGCCAGTGTCTGATAAATAATCAGATGCATTTATTTATGTTTTATCAATACAATAAATCTCAAAATATATTTCATACATTTATGAATCATTGTGCTTTCTTTTATTTAAGTTAATATTAATTCATAAATTATGCTCATGATGATTAGATGACCCCTGCTACAATACATAATTAATATGCAAGGTCACGAGCCTTCATGGCTTCTAAATTATAGTTCGTTTTAAGTTAGTCTACCATTAAATTTAGCTTTGAGTCTTTTTGTGTCTCCAATGAATGATGCCTGTGGTGAGAAATGAAATTAGATCGGTAACATCGGGATTGTTGCTCATAAGTTGGTAGATCTGGAAAATAGGCAAATAGGGCAGAATTCATGAGTGTTCCTGACTTATGTATCTTGTGCATGATTGGATTCGAGGTACTTTTGCCTAGATGCTAGATCTTGTCATGTGAACATACAAAACTGACCGGTACAGTATACATTATAAATATTAATCCATCTTTTAAATTTTGCCACTGTCTTAAAGTCAATCTTAGTTTAAAATTAGGATTGTTGGTTTTCATTGGGAAGAAATGGCTGAGAAAAGAATAAGATGGAACAGTGATATGGCATGAAATCAAAGAAAAAGGAAGCATTTCACTCTTTTTTTATGAATCAAAATTCAAACTAATACAAATGTTATAAATAAAAACATTGCTTTTAAATAATTTAAAACAAATTATTTAAAGTATTAAAACCAGCTGAATTCTATAAGATTTTCTATTTTCTTTCCATTAGAAGCAAATAGCATGGCAAATAATTTTTCTTCTTCTTTTCAATCGGTTAACCAAGATATTGTGTCATAATAGTTCTTAAACAAATGATAAATATAGGTTTTAATTTTTATATTGATGTTTGTAATTAAATGATGTCATCATTAAAAAAATCAGTCTGGAGATTATCTCTTTTCAAAATTACAATGACTTTAATATATTGTGGTAGTACAAAACATCGTTAGGTCTGCAAAATTATGAAGGTTACCCATATTAGGGTAACTTGTTCAAGAGCATCACTAGATATATAGCCTAGCATTAGATTAATAAGATTCTTCAATGTCTGTAGTGATTATTTATTTACGTATTACGGTCACGTATTTTTAGGGTGTAATCTTATGCAAACTCTAATAATTATGATTGAAGTTCTCACTAGAGGGGACAATAACTGATAATTTTATAATTAAATTAATAAGAGACACTCAAGTATAGCTTTAATAATCTTTATTATACTTTATTTTTATTCCCAGCTCCTTTCCCAAATCCTCCCTTTGCAGCACTCCAAACTGACTTGATCTATTTTCAAATAAAATATCTGCAAAAATTTAAGTCAATCAATTACCAATTTAATAATGGTCCTATTATTTAACATTTTATAATCTTTCACAAGGAAATGTGCCATCACAACCCTACAACTGACAACAGGCCAAATTTATTATGGAGAACCTGTCCAAATAGGGCTGAACATTAAGGTGATTTAATATTAGAGTGAAATGTATTGCACTTGCCTCTGACCTTCTACTTTCACTTGTGTTAAATAATTTTATACTTATCATTAAAGGACGGTGTGAGTCTTCAGGGATTTGCCTTCAACCATCAATTTTACTTTTATGTATTCTTTTTTTCTGGCATAAGCTTCCAGGTGTTTGCTTATAACTAAAATGTTTAATTAAAATTTACCTCCACCCCTTATTTCACTTTCAAGATTGACCCCTTATCATTTTAGGGAAATAACCTATTCAAATCTTTAAGTACAACAAAGATGAATAATATATATATATATTTAAGAATTAGATAAATGCTTGGCTTGAGTTAATATTTTGAATCTTATGTCCTAGCTCCTCACTGATGAGAGCCATAGCTTGAAACCGGTCTGGGGATGGGGACCATCATAGATAAAAGCTTCATGTATTTTCTCTTGTAGCATTTATCATAAAAAGGCTTGTTTAGAGCTAGTAGCAGGCTCTTTATATATATATATATATATATATATATATATATATTTATATATATATATATATATATATATATATATATATCATACAAATAAAATAAAGTAATATAGCAACATATCTACCTCTTTTAATTTGAGCAAGACAACATGATAAACCCCCTTTAAAAATCTCACACTCTATTGTTGAAACTTTTAATTTACAACAAACTTTTAATTTACAATAAAATTTCACTTAAGTATGAGTTTATATTTACCTGAATCAGCTGTTAAACATTCACTATGAGGGTACAATCAATGTGTGATCTTAGTTCATAGTTTCTGATAGGAATTCTTTTTAGTCCTCTGGTCCCTGATTGCATCCTTGCCTAGCTAGTGGGCTTCATACTTTTCATGGCTGAAAATCACTCAAACAGCTCTAGGTGTAGCTGGGAACCAGTTTTCCTCAGGAAGGAAGTTCTGGATATCCTCTATTTGGAGAACATTTTCATAGTGATGTATATGAACACTTAATGAAAAAGTTCTTAATAATCAAACAAAAAAAATTCCACAATTTATACATTTTTTTGAGGACAGGATTCACACTTTTGTGGTTTATTTTTATCCAAATTTTGTCACTTACAATTCCCATCCTTTTATTCATGAGGAATTTTTAATTAAAGAAACAAGTTCTTGATCAATTTGTAGTTTGAGTTTCAGCAATGGAATTAATTGTGAATCTCTCTAATTTCACCCCAACCCATGTTTTTCCAAGAAAGACATTAAAAAAAAACTTTTAAATTTTTTTTTATCTCAATTTTTTATCTCAAGATACTATTTTATCTTGAATTATAATTAATCTAAATAAATTAAAAGAAAATCTAATGAAGAAATCCTGATTTCTTTGTGAAATAAAAAAACTTTACCTGATTTAATAAAGCTAATATATTATATTTAAAATTCTTACTATAAACTACATACATTTTTGATTAAATTAAATATATATATATACACACGTATATTTATGAGTTGGCAGAAAATATCATCTCAATAAAAATGATAAATATAATGTAATTAACTATTACATAGTTTTTCAATCCATAGAAGTACTTTTGATTAATTCCTTAACCTACCTCAACTGCTGCTAAATTCAAAAAAACAAAACAGAAGCAAATGTCATCAACTCAAATCCTATGAATTCCTAATTAATTGAGATTGCGCTTTACGCAAAAAAGTGAAGCTTGTCTAAATCTTACAAAGTTATATCGCTTAGCGATTTTGGAGACCTTGAATCTCCATAATCATAGCCTACTTTTAACTGAAGTTTAGTTGTGGTTTATGTAAAATTTTATGCAAATGATCTGAAATGAAAAATCAAAGAGGCATGTTTTATTGCAAATGATAATTATGCAACAAACCAGAAAGAATCGTGCTTTAAAATCTCCAGAAAATGGTCATTATAAAATTTGCATAAAATTTTACATAAACCACAACTAAACTTCAGTTAAAAGTAGGCTATGATTATGGAGATTCAAGGTCTCCCAAAGCACTAAGCCATATAACTTTGTAAGATTTAGACAAGCTTCACTTTTTTGCACAAAGCGCAATCTCAATTAATTACTAATCAAAGGTGAAGTAAAAACTATTATTTTATTTCAATTATGAATTCCTAATTTTAATATTAGCAGCTTGTCTATTAATTATATTTATTTTATTTCTATTTATTACAATTGCCTCAGTAAAAATAATAACGTTTTAATGACTGCTTCAGTTTTTTTGAATCATGAAAGGACATGTAAATTTTGTACTGAAAGTGTTAAGATTCTTCATGAAGAGAGAAACCATAATAAAAGAAAAATTAAGGAGGCAATTTTAATACAAAAGCATTGTAAAACATTAATAAAGAGCATAGATAATTTAATATCATATTAATAGCAAATTTATTGTACTGTTTATTCAGGACATAAAAAATATGCTGTATTAGCTATTACATATATTTTAAAATTACTGTCATGTCACAGCAAGCATAATTTATACTCTATTACTTTATGAATGTAAATATGCCTTTATAAAAATATTATATAAGATATTGCCACAATGGCTTTTTTCTTATTGTCATGGATCTGTTTCAAAAGTTCTTTCACTCAGTTTTTGTGGAACAAAGATGTGACAGAGCATATTGTTAGGGCACAGATTCTGAAGCAAGAGTTATGTAACATTCAATGGCCAATTAGAATAAATAAAATTTTTAATGTCATCATTTTTATAAAAACAGAAGTTGAGAAAACTTGTACGATATTATAAATATGAAAATGTTATACAAACAAGATGCAATCATTGGAGGAAATAATGCTTTTTTTGTATTCATAAACTGTAAGCCATTTCAGTGAAGAGTTACTATTAAACAAGGTGTTGAGGTCATTCAGAAAGAAAAGTTTGATATTGAAGCAGTCAATCTTAGCTTAAGTTGTGCTTCATGTTTCTACCTACTAACCTATGTTTAAATCCCTATATCCCATCCTGCTCCTTTTGTCATGTATATATATTTCATGTATATATTTGAGATACGCGCCTAAATCATAAAATTTAATGCTTCAATAACATGTTTTAAAATTATTATTAATTCTTTTTATTAATTATTAGTTCTTTTTTATTAAAGTATTATAGATGCGGCTCAAATATATATATAGGAGCAAAACTTACTAACAAAATATTGATGTTTTTAAATATTTATTATATGTCATTTTTAGCTTTTTCTTTTTAAATTGCTTGTTTTTCTATTAAACTGTATATTTTTTTATAAAATCCAATATGGAAGATGTGACTGTTGTTAATTGTCCAAAAATAATTAAGGGTTGGAAGCACTATTGTTTTAATCTGGGGTAGGTATTTTTAATTAAAGTTTTTTACTTAAAATGGGATTAAGATTAGAGATACTTTTGTTAAAAACATGTTGTTAAATCTATTTCTAATCTGGAAATAGATTTGAATTTATTTTTGGATGTTATCTTACTATTGCATCTTCAAAAACAACCGATAAAAGAAAAAGTATAAAATGACTGAATTTTGAATCACAAGAGAGATTAACTGCTATTGAAAGAAGTTTAGCTACTCTAGTGAAAATGATTGTTAACTTCATGGTGAAACTTAAAATGATGTAGCAGTAAATCCACCACTCTTCAGCGACCCTTTTGGGGTCATCATCTTTCGCGGCCGTACCATCCTGCTGCCCAAGAGTGCAAAGCCCGACCTAAGAACTTCAGTGTGCATTTAATAGAAGCTTGCTGCCACAGGAAAACTTGCAATATTTTAAATTGAACTCTTAAAACTGCAAGGTAAATTATTTCAAACTGCCACCATTGAAACTAAATCTAGCTTGCCTAATTAATCTCGAATTCTACTATCAAGTTTTCTCATGTATTCTTTAACTTTTCCTTTTTTTTTTGTTTTAAATATATATGTAAATTGCTTTTCAATAATTTCTATAAATTTAATCCTATCTCATATGCTTTAACTTCTTTTTAATTTTGGTGCGGTCATTTATTTATATATATTTATTATTTGATTTACATATCTGCTTGCTTATTAATATGTCAATCTAAAACAATCTGACAAATTGAATTTTCTAAAAATCCTTTCTTCTTTTTAAGTAAGCCTTCATGAATCAAGTTTATTAATGTCCTCTTAAAATATAACGTATTGTTAATTAATACACTCGCCAGATTGCTTTACATGCCAACATTTTATTTATATTCTAATATAAAATATATATATTTGTTTAGCTCTGTATTTTCTATCCAGTGAAAATCCAGAACTCAAGCTAATTAACGCTCTGAAACATTTATTTTATGATTATTTATTAAATTCTGAAAGGGTGACCTATAATTTGTTTTCTATATAACTGCTAGTCTTATTTCATTTGTCATACTCTTAAAATTTCAAATCTTGTATTTAAATATTTCAGTTATTGTAAAATCAACGAAGATGGGATTGTTTTATTTTAAATAGCAGAAAAAGGGATGGGGGTAAATCTTAATGTTTCTTTAACTAAATCAAATCTTATCGTATATTTTAATAAATGAAATATTCTCTCTCTATATATATGTAATTGCATGGCGTATTATAGTATTCAAACAAGGTCATTTATTTTTAAAGCAGTAAAACTTTTCAAGGTCGTTAGTGACATTTATCATTCATACTGCGTTCCTGACATATAGCCGATCTTCGTGATTATATATATGTGCTTCTTAATCTGGGGGTTACGACAAGTTCGAACCCATAGATTTCTTCTCGTTCCATAGATAGTTGAGCTATCTGGAACCACATTTATTCCATATCAAATGCCTCTGGTGGTGATCCCGTAAGTTTGGCACACGCTATGCATATACACTTCGTAGATAAAAGGCCTCTCGCATCGGTTATACCAGCAAAAGTCTGGGCCATGCCATGCCTATCCACTTTTCTCTAAGCACTACCCAAGAAGGGGGTGTGAGATTTCGTTTTTCATCCAGAAGCACGACCTTTTCCTCTTAGTTATTTTAGGCTATTATGTCAGCACCGCAAACTTCTTCGTATTATTATTTCTTTTGCTTCATGACCCAGTTTTAATGCTCTAATATTAAAATTAAGCTTTGCTTAAAAAATATATATAAATGCCAACTACTTCTATTTTATTAATTAAGTTTATTTCAATCTTATACAGTCCCACCATCGTAATTTATATATCTATTTAAGAGTATCTATGTGCCTTGGGAAAAATAAAGCGTTCGTCTTACTATTGTTAAATGATTTTCATTAAATATTTTGTCATAGTTTCAAATATAATCTTTTAACTGTCTTTTGTTTATTTTCACGACCTTAATGGTGTGAAAATAGTTTATATCATATGTATAATGAATTTCAGAATGCTCCCCTAAATCATATGTTAGTCACCACGTTTCAGAACCGTAAATCAAAGCGTTAATAGCAATTTTATGTAACTTCTTTCTAATACTGATTGGCATCTTAATATTGGACCCACCAAAGATGTGTGTTTATTTGTAATATATTATTTAGCTAATAAAGAGCATATGAGAAATAATAGCGTGAATGACACTATGTAATTATCTACCGCTTGCTCATTCACACACATACTAATGTAATTAATTTATAAATGTATAATAATTTGTCAGTATATTAAAATATATTTTATTGTCTAACTTATTTGAGTAGTTCAAATTCCTTTTCCTCCACTTCCACATATTACAGCCTTGCTTATATATATTTTAATATAGTCATAGTTAATAGATGTCTCATTGTTTTGCTCAGCTTTGCTAGTCGGCCGGATTAAGATTAATTCTCATGTGCCATCACTATTATGTTATTCATTAGGTGTTAGATCTGGGGCTTAGAGAGTGGGTTCGAATCCAGGCTGGTCCCTGACCTAAATCTTGGGCTTGACTGGGTTTGAAGTACATTTTGTGAGTTCCAGCTCATGTTAGATGGATAAACAGGTTTTGACCGGCACGATATGGAAAAAGTGTTATAGATCTTAATTTACTTTTTACTAATGAATTAGTCCAGATTCCATCTTATCTTGATCGAATTGGGTATTCATTGCCACAGACAAATAGATACATGAATAGATAAGATGGATGCAATAGTAGAAACAAGCCAATAAGTGATGATGCTCAGAAAATCCAATTTCGCTCATTATGGATGGGGATCTAGCTATAAATAGTTAGTCCAATTAGAGATAAAAGAGATAACAAATTAGTATCAGAATGGAACAGCATTGAAGCAAGTCCATGCTAGAACTGGAAACTGTTAGATAAATCAGGCATGAGGTGAGCTGTCACAAAACAACAGGAAGGGTTAGGTAGACCTGAAAGGGTATACAAAATCTCTTACACTAATAGTTGAACAGTAACCAAATGATATAGCAAATATATCAGGTGTACAGTATAGCAACTATTGGTCTGGATTACAAACTCAACCTTCAGAAAATAATACCAGCACCAGTATTACAATTAATATAATATTTATTATATTTACATATATATATAATACATAATAATATTATTTTACTGGGGACTCTTGGATCCGAGTCATAACAATCTACTGCTTTCAATTACACATTGTCTCATGGGTATGGAGAACACTCTTCAGCTGTGCCAGACAGCTTGCCTCGAGTCAGCAGTAGTCTTAGCAAGGTCTGGCCCTTATGTGGACTTGCCTAGCTGCATGGACAAATAGCATATTGCTACCTTAAAAATGCTTACTGCTGTTTAGGTTAGCAAGGCTTCTCCTAAAGAATGTGTACCATCTTTGAAGGTTAGACAGAAGTTCTCTGTTTTTCCTCCAAAAGGCTGATCATTTATAGCCAGATCTCTGACTTTACTGGAACATTTGGATTCAGCAATCATCATTGTTTATTGGCCTGAACTAATCATTGGCTATGTATTTAACTGTACATCAGCCTATTGGCCAGCAGCAAACAATGCTTACTCCGATCAGATAAAGAAGGAATCTGGAAAAGTTCACTTTTGAGGGAAAGGAGAACTATAACAGCAACATTATTGTATATATATATGCCAACAGATTTATTAAATATTGTATATATACGTGAAATAACTATTCTAATCGTATCACACGAGTTTGTGTCTATTACAACCACACATAAACACAACAAAAAGTTAAAAACATTGCAAATTATCAAATAACTAGAATATTGGATCATCTTATTGTCATATGTTTGATATATTTCTGTTTTGTTGATTGGTGTATATAGTTATCAAAAACTCTCAACCTAAGATATTATTCCTGTTATTTTGTTTTTCTATTTCTCTAAGATATTATTATTTTATTTTCTATTTTTTCTTGGAGTGATGATAATCGTTTGTGAGTATTCACATCACATAAATAAAAACAAGTCAAAACATATTTTCTCTTCACGGTTTGGTTTACTTTAAATATATATCTTTCCAGGTGAGTGATAGATTTTTTTAACTAGAAGGGATAATTTTTTAACTACTGCGGTTCCAAATGCTTTCTGAATAGACGCTGCTCATCAAGAAAATCAATTACAATTTGATAATGATTTTTTTTTTCCATTTCTCTTAGTTATAAGAAAGTAATAATATTATTTTTATGATATTTAAGATGAATAATAGATGGCGTAGTTAAGTTCGAAAACGAGGCTTCCGCCATTTTACTTAATTCAAGGACAGTTCGTAGAGCGTTAGTTTTCACCCGATTTCAAGGACAGTTATTTGAAATGAGTTACGTAGCGCGGTCAGCCAGTGCTTTAGGACAACTAACTGCTGTTCACCAAGCTGTCGGAAGTTCTATTCGGCCTTTGACTGCCTGTATTACCAAAACTGATAGTCTTAAAACTGTTTCACCGTCAATTACTTTAACATCTTATAGTTTGGGTAAAAGGGCACCCAAAAAACGCGGAATTATTTCCTCGCTTAGCATTGCTGGTATGACCTACTGGTATTTTCTTTTGTCATTCTTATTATTATTATTCAAAATAGTTTTGCAATATTTTCCCCCAATTTTAATTTAACATTTAGAAATAAAAGTAAAAAAAATCTTCCTTCACATTTTAAAAATAATGTTTAATATTGCAGAAAATGTTATAAAAAATCCCCAAAACGAATTGACTTAACAAGGAACGAAAATATATATTTTTGTAGAAATTTAATAAAATGCTAAACAGTTTTATAATTAACTGGCGAAGTAGGATTTTTTATTTTTCTTGAGCCCCTGAGGTCGGCATATGTTTATGTGTGTTCATGAAGTAGATTTTCAAATCCATGCCATTTTTCCAAAAAATAACTACACCTCTGTATAGTTTAGCAAAACAATTGCAGAATTTACAGTTGCGATTTTGCTACTTTAAGGATCATGTTTGTAAAATTGGGAACGCATATAGCAGAGTCAGTTATACTTCGTATATTGGGTTTTTAATAATTTTTTGTTCCATAACAGTAAATATAGTTATTTTAGAAAACAAACAATCATTAAGTGGCTATTTATCTGTATTTGTGATTTTTTTTATATATATAAATAAGTTTACTAATCGTGAGATGGTTGAAATAAAATTTGCTTGTGTTGATGTAGATATGGATCAGAGAAACTGTTAAACTTAAAGAGATTATCTTGCAGTGGATCAATAGATGTTGAAGTTAATGATGTAATCATTTCATGTCTGTATCCTGTAATCTTAGTAAAAAAGTTTATGCTTGTCTTAATATATTTTCAATAATAATTTGCAATGACTAATTTCAAAACGCTAAAATTTTATCATTCACATACATTACAATCATAATTATTTATTTTGCAAAGTAAATTAATAAACTCATTCATTTTAAAAATATTTTTCCTTTACCTTTGCAAAATCACTAATTCTCTTAATAAGTTAAATGTAGCCTAAATATAAGTTACACAATTATAAATTTATCTACTTATCGGTCATCTATAATCAGATTGTTGTTCTTCCAAAACTGCAGATTGAGCATTTCCGAGAAAAATAAAACAATTACTATAATTGAAACAGCTGAAAAATAAATAGCTATGTATACATTTTTTTATTTTTTCTGTTATTATCATCGTTATCATTTCATTACACAATGGTCTATTCAAGTTTTACAGTTTTTCTGACACCTAGTCTTACCTACACTTCATACCAGTATATTTCCTTATTTCATCAATCTATCTCACGTGAAGTCTCTTTCTAGGTTTTTTATAATCTCGAATCCAATTCAAAACTTCAACTACCTAACTACTATCATATCTTTTAGCAACATGTTCAGCCCAGCTCTTTTAGTCTCTTAATTCTTTTCGGTGATGTAGTGATATTGGTTTGTTCTCTCATCCATGTATTTTATTTTCAATTTTATTGTTCCTAATATACATTTCTTCATATGTTGTTGAGTAGTTTGGAGGCTAAATTATTTTTAAATGTCAAAGGCTCAGTTTTTTTTAAAACATATTTTCTTAATACCAATTTACGTTTACTAAAACCATTCTTTATGCTTAACATTTGTTGTAAAAATCTGACCATGGTATTTGTAATTGTTAACTTTAATTCATAATATTTAATCATTATTTTTACTCTGTAAAAAATTAATTGAACATATTTTTAGTCTTTTTAGCATTTGTATTTAATCCTATTTTTATTTCTTATCTGTTAACTGTTGCAAAATTTCTTGAAACTGAAGTATAATTTGCAAAACTAAATCATTTTCAAAATCTAGATGACTTAAAGCATCTCAATTTATTGTTGCCCCATTGGATTTTTTAAAAACGTTTTGGATATATGTAATCACCCTGATGTATATTTTTTGCATTGTTAATTGTCTTAGTATTATCATGTAATCTATTCTTAAAATACAATAAAATTCTGAGTCTATATAGTTTTAATCATCTTGGAAATGTTTAAAGAATCAAATGCCTTATCATAATTTGCAAATCTAAAGCATATTGGCAACTCATTGTTTTTTTCCTATATTTTTTCTCAACACTGGATCATGTGATTCACTGTATTAAAATCAATTAATTATTCTTTTTAATCAAAGTTCTCTAGATAAGTTGCAATTATTTTGATAAAGATTTTGTATAGAACTAATAGAAAACTGATAGGTCTTTAATTTATATCTTGTTAAATATCAATATTACTATTCAATTCTTCCAATTCTCTGGTATATCTTTATCATTTAAATATTTGGTATATAGTTTTATCACCATTTTGTATATTTCTTCATCTTTTTTTAAAAATATCAATAATAATTCCATTATTCCCTTAAGTTGTTCCCTTCATAATGTAATTGCATGTCTTATTTAAAATAAACATCACATGACCACCATTTCTTATTCATTTTTTTGATTGGTAATACTGTATGGAGAGTTTGCCTGTTTTTTGTTTTTATTTAAAATACTTGAGTATTCAATAGATGTAATTATACGGAATACTTTTTTTTTTTTTATTGTTCTTTATTATTATATAATTCTTTATAAATCTTTTCCACTTATTTCATGATGTCATTTATTTTTTTCGTAATAGTTACATCTTTACTTTTTATTGCTGAAACAACTTATGATATCAAGATGTTTTTATATATATATACTTTTGAGATTTTATTGTTTTCTAAGTTATATATTCTTATATCATTATTAACCCTTTTTCATATCATTTTACAAAACTCTAGATATTTAATTTTTAATGCATCATTTTACAAATTCATATTATTTCATACTTTTTCATATCTCAGTAGAAAGTTTACTGGAAAATTGATAGCTTATTTTTTTGCAATTATTAATGGAGAATCAGTTATGTTATTGATTTCAATCAAATCTGAACCATCTTTAAAATCTGTTTATATTTTAAAATGATTTGCAAATTTTAATTTAAAATCATTGAAGTGTTTGTGAAGAGTAAGAATATTAACTTTCAGTAGTGTCTTAATAATTTTTGTTTCTCTAGTTTTGCATTAACACATATATCTTACTAATCATTAATCGCTTCTTGTGTTAAACTATTAAGAACATTGCAGCCTTTAAATATATATATTTCTATTAAAATATAAACCAATTCTTCTATACCTTTATTTGGATTCTTCTATTTCCATTTAATCTAACATTTTTTTCAAATAAAGATTTATGATATACAGTTTGTACTGATGCAAAGTTATAACATAGTTGTCATTATGCAATGATGCTGACAGCTGTAATTGGAAGAAATAAACTATTAAAATAATTAGTATATATTAATTTAGAATTAATTATTTCTAGTCAAACAAACATACAAAATATTTTTTGCTATATTATTAAAAAAAAATTATTTTCCTTAGTATTCTTTAGAAATAGTCTAATCTTGGTTTTTTTATGTCACAATTTCTTAAGCGTTTTTCAACTGCTTATTAATAATGCTATTGATAATTACTCAGATGCATTTTTGATGTTGCACGTTGTATTTGTGGTAAAGACGATTTATAACATACATTTGGAAAATTATTAAAAATTAAAAATAATTTTTTTTTTGCCATGATATGAAATGCAGCATTAAAAGTATATTTGGCTGATTGTTAATGATATATTCTGCAATAAAAATGCAAATATTAATTTTATATTTAGGTATAAGTAAGTTCACATTTTTACATTTAATTTAATAAAATGCTGACAACTGTTTTCTGGCCTATTATTGAAAGTCATGTCATCATAAATTTTCATTTGTTTCTTTCACCCCACAGTTAACCTAGAACCCAGTTACCTTCAGCTTCTCATGCTTTTCTGTCATAATCGGATTGTGTGTTTGTGTAATTACATTTCTGTACTTGCAGACATAGCAGTTCTGACTTCAATTTTTTAAAAAATTTCTTGTTTTTTAATTTTCATTCTTTGTTTTTTGGTTAATTTTGAAAACAATAATATTTATTTCTTATGTAATAATAATAAAAGAAAAACCTTGCACTCTAAGCCCATATGACATCCCCCCTCCCTCTCAAGCATTGATAAAAAACTGCAATAGTCATATTACAGTCAAATTTTTGAGTTTACATTTAATATAAATAAGAATGTTTTAGATAAGTACGCATAAGTAATAATTATTTACTCTTTATATATTAAGATTCTCATATAGAAATAATTATTTGTGGTTTGGGAAATTGGTCTGCTTTGATATTAGCAATTCTATATTAATTAAAAGATGGAAGTTTTTGCTGAAGTAGTTTGTAGCCTCTTCTCTAAAAGTAATTGATTAAGTGGATGACTGTTTATTGTTGATGTTTAATTAGTAATGAAGTCATATACATTCAGAAGTCTTATATTTGTAAAGTGAATTCGTCATAAGTCGTTAATTTTAATGCTCAGCATTAATTTGGAAATGCAATCTTTTTTATATTTGGATATTCACCTCCATTAAAATATCCTTATAACAATTTCCTCAAATTCATGACATTTTAAAATCAAACTGCTGCTTAAGAGAATTTTTAATAATCTGCATAAATACTTTGCAAATATTCTTTTTGTATAAAATTGAATTAAAACAATATTCTTTAAATGTATTGATGCAAATAGGGTGGATTATATTTATGCATTGAATTCGTGAAAGTAGGTATGGTCAAAAATATACTTCTTTAGTTTCAAAGGGAATTTATGCAGGGAGGAAAAAAATTATAGATAAACATTCAGAAAAAAAATAAAAATTACAGCTAAACATACTTAGTTATAGTGATATTAGCAATTAAGCCAATGCACATGTGCTTTAAAGATAAATTATAAATGAATATTCTCACTTTTTCCAGACACAAGATATACTATTTTAGAAAGAATGGAATGAATCATCCAAAGTGAGAGTATTCATTTATAATTTATCTTTAAAGTGCATGTGCATTGGCTTAGTCGCTAATATCACTATTACAGTATTAAAAACATAGCACTATATATAATAATATCTCATTATATACTTGTTATACAAAATGAATAATTGAGATTACATTGTCTATAGATAAAAAAATGTTACAGTAATAGATAAAAGAACCAAAGTGATTACAATGATGAAAATATAAGATAAGTAAAACACATTACAAGTTTTTATACTTTGTAATAGTTTATTTCACATCAAAATTCCCCTCTTATTTTTCATATAACATAAGCAAGAAATACGATCGAGATGAAAAGCTTTATGAAACAGTTGAAATAGGAACTTTTTTTTGAGATTTAGACTTGTATTCAAAATTTATTTGTTCTATGAAAGTAAAATATTGATTCGCTTCTCTTATTGAAATAACGTGTGGACACAAACAATTTCATTTAAAAATCTTATATAATAATTCTGAAAATACAATGACAGATCATAAGCGCAATCCGGGTGATCCTGAAGTTTCTCCTTCACATTCAGGTAGATAGAGCATTCATGTTATTTTGATCTCATCATAAATACATATTATTTCTAGTATAATCTCTCCCCCTAATACTGTTTCATTGTTAGATTGTCCAATACACATAGACACATTCAATTGTTACAGATCTGAAGTGGGCATGTGATTTTACTTAACAATTCATTTTAATATCCTAAACTTAATTATGCTTAATGCAAATTCTTTTTTAAATAACAAAGGTTTTTACAATAAAATAGCAAGATTGTTGATGATATCAATAAAATATAATTATTACTTTAGATATGAGTTTATTCCATAAACTTTTCAATTAGTGATATTGTATTGGTGTAATTTAATATCTTTTCTAAGTGTTATCATAATATAAATGAAACATAAATACCATATTATTATAGCTGGAATATTAGTCACTTGTAAAGTCTTAATGCTTTACAATTGAAATGCACATTATTCAAGATATTAATGGAATTATGATATCTAATTAATTTAATCTTCTAAAAATATAATCTATTTTTGCTTTGTTGTATGTATGTTTCGTATAGACATAAGCAAATGTAAAGATAAGTAATTGATAATGAAGATGCAGAGAATACTTCAAAATGACAAATCTATATCAATAATAAATAAGATTTTTAACTGATGGGTGTTGAGTCTACACACCACACTCATATATATATATATATTCAAGGATGATCTTATCCCAAGACTGCTTTTAGTTACCATTAATTATGCTTTTTTCATTTCATTTTAATATTGAGTGATAGTCTTATATTCTCCAAGTTTTCTTTAGGTTTGATTTCAGTACATATAAGATTATTAACTCATTTGTCTCATAATAAATGTAATCACAACCAGGACTGATCCTATTCTTGAAGCAAATAGTCTTAACAGCTGCCTCAATTGCTAAACTTTCAAAAAGGCAGGAAAATGAGACAATATTTTAAAAAATAATTTATAGTGAATTAGTAGAAAAAATACTTAAATAAAATATTAAAAAAAACAAAAAAAATTTGGGGAATATTTTTAAGAGAAAGAATATACCCCCCCCCCCCCCAAACTACACATTTTTCTTCTCTATAATCAGAAATTGATTTTAATTCTTAAAACAAATATTCACTTAAATTTTTTTTTAAATACTTTCATGTTAACAGAAATATAAGCAAAAGAGATAGAAAAAATTATACGGGACTAGAAGTAATGTAACAACAAAATATAATATTAACTTGGCAATCGATTTGTTTTTTAATAAAGGAGATGATTTTCAGTGTCTTATATTTGTATTGCAAAATGTTTTGTGTATGAGAATCCTTTGAAGGTTTGTCTCTTATTGTCTGTGATGTTAGTAAGTTGTTTTTTATTTTTTAAAAATAATTACTTAATTTTTACTGTACTGTATTTTTGAAATATTTTATTTGTAAATATATAGGATGAAATAAAAATGAAAAAAAAAAAAATAATTTTTTTTTATCACATTTAAATGTTTTAAATTAAAAATATACTTGCTGTATTTAATGGCTTAAACAAGTAATTGTGTTCAGAATATCTACAATTGGATTTGTGAAAGTAATTTTGATTTTTAATTAACTTGATGATAAAATAAAAGGAAAATTTAATAATTAAATAGTTATGAGAGATTATGTAGAGCATAAGATTGGTGATAATTATATTCAACCATTATTAATCCACTGCAGGATGAAAATTTCCAGGTTTAGTCCATTTTCTTCGATCCATAATTACTCCACAGCACACTAGAAATCTTTCTTACTTTATTCATCCAGCTCACATTTGTTCCCAGTTTAGATCTTTTACAATCTCTTAGGATCCTCTTTCAGACATAACTCTATATTTATTGTTATGTCCATTCCAGCTCCATTTCAATTTCCTAATTTTTTCTATGATATCAAGGATACCTGTGTGTTCTCTCACTCATATATTTTACTTTTAATCTCTCTCTGAGTAAATTGAAGTCTCATTATTGCTTTTTTGTTTAATGCTTAAAAATATAGTTTTGTTTAAGTGTATAAAATTAATATAGATAATAAATGATTCTCTTTTTCTGATTCAATTTCAATGCATAACATGCACACACTTGATATGTATTGTTTTAACAAAGTTGACAATAATTTTCTTTAAATTCTACATAAATTGTTAACATTTATTTCCAATCACTTGGAAATATTTCTTTTTAAAAGTCATATATAGTATATACATAAATCATTAAATTAACCTTTAAATGAAGACCCATATTTATGCATTTATACCTATTCTGTACATAAACTCCTTATTAACTTAATGCAGTAAATATTTTTTTTTTATATATTTAATAATACTGGGAATTATAATACAAATCTTTTAACAATATATTTTTTAAATAATTTGTATAATTAGGATAATTTTAATATATTTAGATAATTGATTAAATAAATTATTTAATCAATTTTACTATTAAACATTTAATTTTTAAAAGTTAACAGTTTTGTTTAGAACCTTTTTTTCTTGCATTAAAATCTTTGACTTTGCATGATTTTTGGTTAATACAATTTAGTTGTGGTGTGGATTTTTCTACGTAGCTACAGATTATTAATACATCTGGAAACATAATGGATGAAATTAATCATAGAATTCAATTTGGTTGGAGTGCTTTTCATAGAAATAACTTGATACTAAAATGAAATATGCCTATGTGATTGAAAAGGAAGGTTTTTAATAAATGTGTTTTACTAGTTCTTACTTATGGATTTCAGACTTGGTCACTTAATAGAAGAGCAGTACAAAGACTTCAGACCACTGAAAGAAATATGGAGAGATGCATGTTAGGAATAACAAGAAGAGATTGAAAATGCAATATATGGGTAAGAGAACGAACATGTTACTGACCTCATTGAAAAAATTAAAAGATTGAAGTGGAGTTGGGCTGGACATATTGCTAGAAGAGAAACCTTAAACTGAACTCCAAGAAAGTGTGAAGGGGTGATGTGGAGAAAAGAAGCTAAAGATCGGAGATGTATTGAACTTGGAGAGACCTTCATCCTGCACTGGATTGATAATGGTTGATGATAATGATGATATATATACTATTTCTTATTGAACATATGGATCTTTATTATGGATACTATTTTCATTGAATTTTTATATAATGCATTTATATCAGGATAGTATACTTATATAAGGCTAAAACCTTAGTACATGCGCCTTGAATGCTTAATTTTAGCAAGAGAGAATTCTACAAATCATAATGCAAGATATAAATACATAGTTAAAGATACATAATTTGACTTATTCAACAGAAAACATGCAAATAAAAATAAAAAAATATATAATTTTAATTTTTCATAATTCATCATCAAATTTATTTTTCTTAGTGGCCTAGTGGTTAGCATAGCTGCCTTCCAATCATCTGGCCTGGGTTCGGTTTCTGGTCAATGCATTTGACACATAAAAAGAAAAATGTATTTTTCATTAAACATTTTTACATAAATATTCCATGTTAAAATATTTCTTATGTATTTATTTCTTACTAAATAAATAAAATTATCACTGAAATTTTATTACAGCCAAGAAAGTACTAATGTACTGAACAAAAGATTGGTATTTTAAAAAATTATTAGTAGTAATAAGCTCATACTTTTATTTTAAATAATTTGCCTAGAAATAAGACAGTCTTAAGGCTAATGAATATTTATTTAATAAAAGGAATACAATTTTTTTTATACTGAAGTTAATAAATTTTAGCAATCTTTATATTTCTGTTTATAGTTTGTATTGCTTTGACTCTCATGTTTTATATGTGCATATGCATAATTCACATGACATTAAGATTCATTTTGTATAAATCGGTCTTGTAGAAAAATTTAATGAGTATATTGTAAATCAATTAGATTAAATATTAGTCCGTATTTACTAAATCACAGTATCTGGATGTTGTGATTTTAATATGGAAGCTTTTTAACAAAACAATAGGTCCAGTCACTAGCGAATGGTATGAAGGCGTACTGTCAGATTCACAATTTCTCATTATAGACAAGATGTAGAAGCAGCTTCTGATGGTGATAGTTTCTTTGTTTATCCTCATTACAAGAAATCAGCATGAAGGTTGATTAACAAGTGAATAAACAATAATAGATTTGTGAAAACTTGTGATTAGGTAAGTGATGTATTGCTACTGGAAAATTTTTTTAAAATCAGTGAATCCAAAAGAAATTGAATACATTTTGTACTTTATTATATAACAATATGATTGATGTTTTATATATAATATTAGAAGTCTTTAAATAATCTAACGCCAAATAAAGACTGCTTACACTTCAAGAATTAAGAAAACATTACTGATTAAGCTTGCTAATTGCCCAAATATTATGGTTTTCGGTTTTTACAATTATTGTATTATCATATTTAAATAATAAATAATCACTGATTGATCATTATTGAATAGTTTTCTTGATTAGCTATCTGAAAGAAAATTCTACAATTGAAATCTGAAAAAATTTCCAAATTTTATCTGATTATGAAGTATATACTTACTGTCTTATAAATAATATATTATTATTCTTTTCCTTTAGATGGATATCTTTGTATTTTTATCCATTTTTAATTGTTTAAATTTAAAGATTATATTGTGCATTTATTATATATCTTAGTATTTAATATTATTCTATTGTAAAAGAGCATTTTTAAACATTTTAAAAGAGGGGCAAAAAATAATTGTCTTATAATTTTAGTGTAATTGTTAGAAAATTTTGTTAATATACGGTTATATATTTATATAATAAGTACTTGCTCAGTGTTTTATTTATTGCAGGTTGTTCGCAGGTACGATATCTCCACAATGATTTTCCAGCACCAGATTTTTCTGATTATCGACGAAAAGCCGTCTTAAGTAGTACTGCAAATAGTAGAGAGAGTGATGCTTCTCGTAAAATGTTTTCTTATATAATAGTTGCAAGTAAGTATCTGACTTTTTTTTGATTAAATATATACACACATACATGAATAAAGATATGAAGAGCCCAAATGTTACTTAATTAAACAGATCATGTATACATTAAACAGGTTTAGATGACTTGCATAGAAATTCTCAATGTGAAGAATTTTTCATGGACAGAATGAACTGAATCATATTATTGATAGTGTTTAAAGAGACTAAACCTATGCAAAAAAAATTTCTATAATGTGGTCACTGAAATTGCAATGAAATCTCATTCATTAGAACTGGTGTATTCTTGAGAATTGTGGTCATACGTATATATATATATATATTAAGACAATGCCTTATTGTAAACATTTAATAAAATAAATCTTTTAAGTCATCATTTCTTTAATCCAAAAATATATGAATTTATATTAAGATAAAACATGAAATGGAAAAGAGTTGTATTTGCTAATATTTAATAATACATTATATGTATTTGTGATATATGTAGCACATTTAAAATTGTGACTGGTTGATTTCTTTTATAATCTTTCACATTAATGTTGAGATAGAATTAAGCAAGTAATATATATTATTTTTTGTGTTGTTCAAGATGAAAAAAGAATAAAAAGAAAAATTCTGCTTGCCAAATCCATTTTTAAGTTGTAAAACTCAAAATTTAGGAAATACAAAAAAAAAAGTGAACAAATTTATAAAGATATTCAGGAGCATAAATTTAAAAATATAATTAAAATGGAGATGTGATTGTTATAGCATAATTATGAAATGAAAATTTTTTAATTTTCATTAGTAAACATGATTAGTGAATTTTAAAAGTAGAAAAAGTAAATCTTTGTTTTTAGAAGTTAATTTTAAAAAAGAGAAAGGTATAAAATATTTTAAAACATATTTTCGAAAGCAACATCTGTCATATTGATACTGAACACATAGAAAGGAAACATTTTGTGGCTTATTTTCACTTGAAATGACATATCATTTCAGATGATTTGAGTGGAGAGAAGTTGAATTGAATTGAGATAAGATCAGCTCAGGTATTAGTTGTGTGAAAGAATTCAAGAAGTAAGCTTTTAGGAAGATGAGACTTTAAGTTATCATTATAATTCCTCTGAATACTGCCAATACTGTTCTCCAATTTTATGGGTAAGCTGATCCATTTCTCTTTTATATTGTTAGTTTTTTTTTTAATCATGTAACTTAAGTATGAATTAAGGACATTTACTTATCAAAACTTTTTGAATATATGAATGTTTATTTGTTGTTGTCTAATAAATGTTATTGCCTGGTAAACTATGAACTAATTAGGAAAGATGTTGCTTAAATTGTGTGTATTATATTAAAAACATTGTGATGCCATAGAAAATTATAACCAACCAAATAAGTATCAAGAAATCTAATAGTTAAGGAGCCCTACACGAAATATTGATATGCAGATCCAAAACTTAAAAAGTATATATGCATTCAAAATTATATACTTTTCATTTGATAAAATATATAAATTTTTAAAGCCTTGTTAATTGATTATAATGTATTTTAATATTTGAAACTTAATTTTAATTTGTTTTTGTGTAATATATATATTTTTAATGAATATCGTTAAAAGAAATAATGACTAAATATATTAAATCAAACTGTAAGTTCCCATATATCAACTTCATTGTTTAAAATTACAATTATTATTATTTCAAATAATGTTTTGGCAAAGTACTGCATGTGTATAAATTTGATTTTTCTTTTTGATTATCATATATGATTTTTTTATATAATAATAAATCTATTTGTCATAAATATATTTCATTTGTGTTATTTAATTATTGTTAAATTAATTTTACTATATATGTAAAATCTTTAACTCCATATTTTATACTAAGTCGCATATTATTATCTGTATATGTAATAATATTATAATTCGATGACTGTACTTCTTCAAAGCAATATATGTAATTTTATAATTGAATATTTATAAATACAGTAATCAGATATATTTTAAAAATTTTATCCACCTAGTAGCGCTTTCGACTATCCTTGTAGTCTTTGTCAACTAACACTTTGAAAGGTTAATCTTCCCACAATTCCGTGATCTTAATGTTTGCTGCTGCCTGTTAATTAAGTCATGTTTGTATTTGTATATTAACATAGCTTCTTTTATTTTTCTTTTATTGTTATTTTTTTCAATTTGCAATATTTTAACGTTGTTGTAATTGAAGTTAAAACCACAAATACATGAATTATTATGGTTGTGAAAAACAGATGCTGAAACATTATTATCTACTTTGCAATTTTGATTTTATTTCTGAACTCTTTTTAACATCAGCAAGTGCTCTTTAGTTCTTTTTTCCAATGTACAACTCGATTCATTTGTATATCCACTACCACACCTACATATCCATTTATAAATGATATAATTTTTATTTATAAATGAGGTTTTATCTTTAGAATTATTTATTAATTTGTTTAATGTAGGAGGTGTATAAATATTCAATTATATATTATCTGTATATGTATAAATATCTTGTTACTTGGCTCTTGGAAGATTGTTAGGAATCCAGGAACTATGAATAGGGAGTTGGTCTCAGAAGAATCCCAATGTGGGGTCATATCAGTTTGTTTAGGAATCTAGTTATTGTCATATTGATAGATTAGCTTTAGGATTAACACATTTTATTTATGGAATCAACTTACTGAGATATAATTATATATAATGGCATTCAAAACGTGAAAATTTGAATAATAACTCATGCATATTTGGGGACTCATTATTATCAATTGATCTATTAGATAAACAACAATGGTGCCTCAAGCTATCCCATTCTGTTACATAAAATGACAGCCATGGGGTCATGATATTAATTTTATAAAGGTTCTGGTGAGTTACATGAAAGAAAATGACGGTCCTAACTTAATGTTAAGGAATACAATTATATGAGGCAATTAATGATGCTGATTGTGACTTACATAATTGATAGAAAATAAATCTCAGCAGTTATGTGAACAATATGGAGTATGGAAATAAAGAAGATGCACTAATTATGAAATGATAGTGTAAAGTTAGAAATGACAAGAAAAAGAGGTTGTAAAGCAAGATCTTAAATGCTTGGAAGGGAATAAAAAAGGTTACACAGAGACAGAAGATGGCAACCCAAATTAAATGATATATATATACAAAGTCAATACAAAAATTAGTAATTTTTTTTATAATAAATAAAAACAATGAATATTCTTAAAACAAAAGATTTATTTGGAAAATTAGAGTCAACAAAAGTCTCGGGGAAATAGAAGCAAAAAAGTAAATGTTTACTTATTAAAAGTTACAGTTACTTATGGATGAAATGATTAAAGAAATGAATGTTATTAATCTAAAGATAATAGAAGAAAATGAACAGAAGACGATATAGGAAATGAAATCTGAAAAACAAAAATGATTCAAGAAATAGACTAAAATAGAAAGCAAATAATTTAAAGAGATTAGAGTAAAATATTAGTTCGGTGATAGAGTAATTAATAGTACAGTAAATAAAAGATACTATATCTGACAGTCAAACAATGATGGGGAATCTTGGAAGAGATGAAACAAAACGAAGAAGTAGTGATAGATAGTAGAATAATTATAAAAGAAAATGGAGCTAGATAAGGAAGAAATGAAACAAATGGAGAAGAAGAATAACAGATATAAGAAAGAAATTCAGAAAATATTATTGCAAGGTTAGAAGAAGGAATAGAAAATGTTAGTCAATCAACAGCATACTAAATCAGGCCTAAAAGCCATTGCAAAAACAGAAAAGCAGATTAAAAGAATCAGTAAGAGAAGGAGAGCTTCAAGGAGGAAAGAAAGAAAGAATGAAATAATAAAATAAACATCACATAACCACCACTTCTTATGCTTGTGTATACGTATTGCCACACACAGCAAGCTAGAGTAATAAATGGATGCCAGAAGGCTTGTGCATAAAATTCCTATCTAGTACCTACCCATCCAATATCCCCAGACTAGTTTCTGGCTTGTGGCCTTCGTCAGTGAGGAGCCTTGGATCTGAGAGCACTGCACTTGGATCTTAGTGGCCTTCATCAGTGAGGAGCCTTGGGATCTGAGAGCACTGCACCTAGATCTAGGTGCAGTGCTCTCAAATCCAAGGCTCCTCACTGACGAAGGCCACAAGCCAGAAACTAGTCTGGGGATATTGGATGAATAGGCACTAGATAGGGATTTTATGCACAAGCCTTCTGACATCCATTGATTACTTTAGCTTGCTGTGTGTGGCAATACGTATAATGAGTTTTGCCTGTTTTAAAATAATAAAATATTTCAGGAATATAAAAAAAAAAAACTGTAAGAAGATTGAACCAAGTATCAGTAAGCAATAAGGAAGAAGTCATGTATGGAAAGATAAACAAAAGAACTGTAGAAGAAATAGTTACACATATAAAGTGAATAGAGATAAAACTAATAAAAATTTCTTAAGAAATTGTGAAACATTACAGTAGAAAGAAAACAGAAAAACAAAAGAAATATTAAGAAGAGTTAAGAGGAAAATTACAGATAATATATAATAAAAATAGAATTAGGAACATATCTAAGAAACTACATTAAGCAGAAAATAAAGGAAATTGTGCCTAGGGAATATGACACCACACTGCAATTAATTTTTTTAATAATCAAAGAATTTAGGGGACATTTAGGTAAAAGTATGATCATCTAAATGATTGGTACAAATTCATACAATAGCTTTACCTTACTATCATTATTTTAGAGGATGTCAATTTTCAAGAATTTAAAGAATGGATAGTTGATAGTTTTTGAAATAAGAATGTAAATATGACATTTGATACACTGTATTACAGAATAAATATTGTTTGGGAACAGAAGAGAATTTTAATCAATTCTACAATTTTCCAGATTGATTATCAATCACTTGTGATCTATCAAGTGACAGATAATTTGCCTCATTATAATTTGTTTAGTTAAATAAGAAAATAAGTATAATTGTAGATAGGAAAACAATAAGATAAATGGCAGATTTATTAAATACATGACAAGTTAGCTGTAGGAAAGGAACCAGGGTATAAGAATTTTCAAACTAAAGACTAAGCAAGGAATTGTTGAAAAAGAAGGAAGAATAGCTCATACTATTAGAAAAAGTGGAAATGAAACTAATTTTATGATGAAAGAAATTCAATTCTTTTTAGATCACTATTGTCATGTTTAATTCAGTTAAAACTGACAAAAACTGTGTTAATATTAAGAAGTTTCTCACTTTGACGGTCTAGAGCTACTTGTTGGGTGTAGCACATGAGAAATTGGTAAATAAATTAGCAAACCTAATATGGTATTGGGAGAATAAATTATGCTTCACAAAACTGTGTAAAAATAAAAATAATTTTAGAAGAGATTACAAATGCTTTTATAGATTTAAAAATAATCCATCAGAATTCAAAGGTATGCATGAATCCAATAACCAAGAAAAGAAACAAGTAAATGAGATATTAGCCATTGATTATTACAGCTGATTACCTCTGTTCAAAAAAGTGTAATATTTTATTATGTCTTACATTTATATGAGTATGTAATTGCTTATGATACAAAAAGCAAATGGTTGTTGGCACTATCCATTTTTTGGAAATAGAACAATTTCCCACTGTGAAAAAACCAAAAGTCATTCTTCTAGATCATATTACCTTATTGATTTCATCTGAATGGCAGAGAAAGGTTGGTAAAATGAAGCTCCATTATATATTAACATCCATCATGAACAACTAATCTAACCTATGCAAACTCATATCAACCATTAAAGATGGATGAAGTAGATCAAAACAATAAACTACATTCGACTGGGATGGTTTCTATGGGTTCACACTTTGGAAAACATAACCTGATCTTATAAAATCATCTACCAATTGCTTATGAGAATATTGAAACAAAAAAAAAAAGACAGAAAAACTCATATTAATTTATTAGATCATCACCAAATGAGAAAAGATAGACTGAAAGCTTACCATGAGCATATCATTGTTATCTGAGTATTTATAAAAGTATTCCAAATCAACCACCCAGAGGAAACCTATCTCTAGGAAATTCTAAACCTTAATGAATGTCCGTCCCTACAGGATAAATATAAAAAGGAAAATTAATTTCTATTAGAAAATGAAGGTGGTTTAAATTTACTTGCATTTTTAAAACTTTTTATTAAAGATATATGAAGGAAATTTGATATTATATTTTGAGGATGAAAGAATGGATGAAGGAAAATAGTGAATGTTTGCATCCCTCAGGACTCGGTGGAAAATGGCACAGTGTGTTTTGTTGTTTATGAAGTTCTGAAGAGTTTTTTCATTGAAGATTATAATACTGTGAATTAAATGATATCATATTTATTGTTTTCTGCACTCTTAGGTTGAACATTGTTCAGATGTTGAATCAATTTGTTTATCAGATGTTTCATTTCTTATATATTTACGTATTTGTGCATTCATGTTTGCCCAAATATAGTGTGAATGTAGCATAATTTCTGGTTTTATTCAAAGTTTCTTATGTCAAATAGAGAATTTCTGATGGTTTTAATAGTTATTATCAAATGTTTCATTTTGAGTATGGTTTATTGCCATAATTAGGCTTGTAATACTCTGCTCAGTCTGTAACTCAATAATTATCTGGAAGGAGGTTGCAGTCACCAATTTTTTATTACCATAGTGGAAGATCTAATCATGAAGTATGTAATAGTGAGAAATGTGTCTACCAATTGAAAAGAAGAATTAAATAAAAGGAGACTTAGAACATAAAATCTTGACGCTAATAACGTATATCATAAAAACATTCCTTTTTTTTTAACGACTATGAAGAGGATTAAGTGCAAAATGTATAATTGATAGGAACATTAAAATTTGAAATTTGATGATTAAAATATTCTCAAAATTAACTCATCAAATTTTGCTTCTTTTCTTAGCTATGTAATTCTATAAGAAGCATTAATTAACTTCTAAGATCAAACTTTATTTCACAATTTAACTAATAACTCTGAGCAATGTTTTCAACCTAGGAGGTCATAATCTTAGTGTTCAAACCTGTCGGCTAAACTGTTATTATTAGGAGAAAACATGACAATAATACTCTGTGGTTAACATGTAAATTTGTGATTTCCACATTCCACTTCTGGAACAATACTATACAATAGTCTTTTTGGTTTATTGTGTGGATGTTATTAGCAATAAGCCAAGCCTCTGCAAATTTTCTTTTTTGATTGTTGTACTCTACACATACTGTTTTAATATTCCATGAATCAAAAATATTGCCTGATTCCATTTCATGCTCCAGAAACATTGACTTCATTATTATGATCTTTCTTTGTGCGACAATACATGTATTGATATTGTCCCAGCCTAGTAGTGCTGTTAAAGCACGATTCTCTATAGTAGATTGCTTTACAATTAGTCTCATTGCAGCTGATTTTGTAAACAACTTGGAGGACCTGGTCTGGAGTTAGCCTTTCCTTCATATTGTTTAAGAGCTTTTTCAAATTTGGAGAGTTTCTGAAGCTGTCAT
Organism: Epiperipatus broadwayi; assembly: GCA_028023455.1. Lineage (NCBI taxonomy): Eukaryota > Metazoa > Onychophora > Udeonychophora > Euonychophora > Peripatidae > Epiperipatus > Epiperipatus broadwayi. The sequence goes on along the minus strand of JAQFVV010000079.1, from coordinate 3,911,481 downwards.
TATATGCATCAGCATGAGGGAAGACTTATCCATTTATTTGTGTTGTTATAATCTGGAGGGTGGGTATTTAATTTAGGAGCTCTTAATAAAATGTTATGCTTATAGTCCACATTAACTAAGTCTTTGATGTTCTTTTCAATGTTATTCTTTAGATCCCTTCATGCTTGCAAAACGTTTGATTTCTATAAAGGAAACATTTAAAGCCAGCCAGTTTATGCGAGATGGGAGTGTGCGACTGGGGATGTATTGCTGTATGGACATTGAAAGGTTTGATCACTATTTTATAGTTTATCTTACTGTCAGATCTTTGTATGTAAAGATTCAAAAATTTTATTGTCATATCCTCAACTTTTTGCTCTATAGTCCATACAAAAGATGAGCTCTGCATTAAGTCATTCTTTATCTTATTAATATTACAAATCGACATATCTTCTACAGAGTACATATAAAATTAATTATTATTTGGGGATAATTGTTTCCTTGTATTTATTTAATGTTCTGCTACAGAGTATGCACTTATTGGAAACCCCATAGGCGAGCCATCCTCCATCCTGTAAAATTTCTTATTAGGTAGTGCAGTGATGTCACTATCAATTCACCTCAGAGCACCAATAATGAACTCAGTCTGGCTCTGATTAAAGCCTGAATTTATTAATACTTCGTGGATTTTATCTATAAAATGTTGATGTGAGATTGAACCATATAACTCAACTGTATCAAATGAAGCAAGTTTAGACTGGGAACCCAGTTTGGGTATGCTCAGTAGCTTCACACAGTCAAACAAGGATTTAATTGCGAAGCCCCCAAATCCCACTTAGTCAATGAGAACCATTCTGCTCTAAGTTTCACTGTCTTGTAAAAGGCAAGCACCCCCCAAAATCTATTAACAGTCTAAGGATGTTATTTACTTTATGAACCTTTGAATTCACAAAAATTCTTGGCAGCCGTTAGGTAAATCTTCTGATATTCTGCCTTGCTGACAGCCTTATTCTGATGCTTTCTTACTATGTATACCATGAATTTATCCTTCAACCATTTCAAATTGTAAGCTTCTACTAGTTTATATTTTAATTTATCAATTTGCTTGGTGACTTTATGGCTATATTTATCGTTAGTTAATACAACAAACATGTTATCCTTGTCTGCTTTCAAACATTTGATTTGATTATTTGCATATTTTTTATCTACATGCTTTCCTTTGTTTTCATTGTATGCCACAATGCTTGCGCCATCTTGTTTTCCACACCTTTCTGGGGGCTATCTTCATAATTAATCCCTACTTCGGTAATTATTTCCATGAGAGGATTTTTCCACCTACCCACAACAAACTTTGAACTGATCTCAAGCACATGCTTTACATTTTCGGGGAGAAGATGGGTTTATCAAATTAACATTGGTTTCGTTATCGATTATCACTCTGCTTTTTTGCTAAAAATTTAAATTTCTTATCATCTTTTATATGTGATTTATTTGCTATATTTTGATGTTTTTCATTTACATTTTTAGGGATATTGGAACTTCTTCATTCTATGTGCTTCTGTTTTCAATGCTCTGAGCTTAAGACCTCCTAGATTGAATGCATTGCTTAGTGAATTATTAGTTCAATAACGAAATAAAGTTTAATTTTTTCTTGAGAAGAGAATTAATGCTACTTATAGAATCACTTATATTATGTCAAATAGTCAGCAGAATTAAATACATCACATCTGGATAATTTAGGTGAGGAATAGAAAGGTCGCTGTCCTTTGAGAAGACTAGGAAAAATCATTTAAATTATGACAAAAAGGAAAAAAAAACATTGCAACATTTTTGGAAAATATGATCATTTCTGTTTTAAACAGGGAAGGAATGAGATATAAAGTTCTCATTACTAACATTTAATAAAAAAAAAAAAAGTTAGGTAGGATCTGTATTTAATGAAGTCTTTAATTGAATATATATTTGAAGTGATTATTATATGACAAAGTAAGAAATGATGATAAAAAGTTTTATTTATTTGTGTGTGTATAGTATACATAGGACATGTGAAATGGGAAAAGTTTTAAATATTAGAGATAGAATCAAACAGTTATTATTTGTACGATTAAAGATGGAAAAGAAAGAAATAAAAAAAAATATTCTGCCTGTTAAATTTAGGAAAAAGTAAAATTAATAAATTTATAAAGTTATTTAGGATATAAACTTAAAAGGAAAGGTGATATTTTATTATTATAACTAAAGTATATAGCATATAATGTAAAAATTATATTTATTTAGTGAGTAAATATGATAAATAAATATAAAAACAAGAAAAGAGACTCTTCCTTGTTATTAAAAGAAAAGGCAATTAAGGGATTAAATATTTGAAACTATATTTTTGAAAGTGACAGCAAAATGTAGATAATTAATCATGTTAAAGGTAGTGCTAGTAATTTATCACTTAAAATGAAATCAGTTAAGATGCTTTAAATTGTGATGAAGTGAATGGAAATTTGAGCAGATCAGTTTGTTGATTGGTTGCAAAAGAGAATTTGAAATATAAATCTTAGGAAAAGTGGAGTCATGCCTAAGGAAGACAGAAGAAAAATTCTCAATAAATAGTTGCAAATCATAGAGAGTGAATTGTAAATTACCATCACAAATACGCTGAATTTTGACGATAAATATTTCAATTTTATAGATAAATGTCTCAGAATGACTAGTTAAAAGCACTTTTATACGACTAGTTTCTTATTGAATCCTATAAGCCATGTATGAAATAAATAAATTTTTGAATATAGGAGTAAGTATGTCACATTGACTGCTAAACCATGAGCTTACTAATTTGCCTAAATTATATGAATAGTATTAAAAACATTGTGATCCCAATGACCAATTAAATAAGAACTAAGGAAGTCAATAGTTAAGAATTCTTACCAAGAAAAAAAAGGATGTGCAGGATCAAAATTATATAGGAACTCAAGAAGTATGCCAACTATATATATATAACGTTTAGGTGAAAATTTACTTTTCATTTAATATAAATATTTATATTTATAGACCTTGTTAATTGAATGTAATGTATTTTAATATTCAAAGCTTTAATATTTTGTAAATCTGATCCACTAAAACATTCTGTCTTCTGGTATCTGATGGAAGAATATGAGATAAGGTCCTGGTTAATAGTTTCCAATTATTTTTATAAATCAAAGAAATTCTTTAAATGAAAATATTAGAAATTTATTTAAAATAGAAACGTATATTAATGTACATGTAGATTTATATAAAGGATTAATTTTTATGGGAATATTTTAAATTTATTATAGTTTGTAAACATAACTTTTAATTATGTACAAAATAGATAATGAATTACATTTTATTAATGTAATTAATAAACAACATTTTAAAATTGTTATGGGAGACTTTAATGCTAGAATTGGTAAACAAATGAAAGATGAAAGTGCTATAGGTAATTTTGGTTATGGTAATAGAAATGAGAGAGGACATAGACTTGTGGAGTTTGCAGAAAAAGAAAAACTTTATATTATGAATTCTTTTTTTGAGAAAAATGTTAAAAGGAAATGGACATGGAAGCATCCATATGAAGGTACAGCAGAATTGGATTATATTTTGACTAACAGGAAATACATATTTCAAGATTGTAATGTTCTTAATAAATTTAACACAGGAAGTGATCATCGATTAGTAAGGTGTAAGATACGTGTTAATGTGAAACTAGAGAGACAAAAATTATTAAGAAAAACAATATTTACAGTTGATATTCCTAATCTTCAGAAACATTCTAATGAATTTAAATTAGAACTTACAAATAGGTTTCAAGTATTAGTAGATTTTGAACATGATTCAGATTTGAATGAAATTAATATGAAAATAACTGATACACTTTTAAAAACTGCAACAAAAATAGCTGGTAGAAAAAAGCAGCAATTGACCAATAAAATTTCTACTGAGACTAGAGAATTTATGAAGAAAAGAATGAATATGAAGATATACAAAAATGATGCATTAAAAAGAATTGAATATCTCGAATTTTGTAAAATGGTGCGGAAAAGAGTTGAAAATGATATAAGAAAGTATAACTGTGAACTAGCAAGGAAAGCTGTAGAAGAAAATAAAAGTCTTAAGAATGTAAAACAACATATTGGTATTGGTAGGAAATTTATATCTGCAATAAGAAAAAAAGAGGGAATTGTTACTAAAAAGAGAGATGACATCATGAAATTGGTAGAAGATTTTTATCAAGAATTATATAGTAATAAAGAACAAGTACCTCCTATATCTATTACATCTTCCGAATTGCCCAGAATTTTAAATGAAGAAGTGAGATACGCAATTAAATGTATGAAGAAAGGAAAGGCTCCAGGTAATGATGGAATTATAATTGATATATTAAAAGAAGCAGGTGAAGAAATAGAAAAATTTTTAGCAAAGTTATATACCAAATGTCTAAATGATAAAGATGTACCGGATGATTGGAAGAATGCAGTAATAATAATATTTAAAAAAGGTGATAAAGAAGATATTAGAAAGTACAGACCTATCAGCCTTTTATCAGTTTTATATAAAATTTTTACCAAGATAATTACAACTCGTCTACAGAGAACATTAGATTTCCACCAACCAAGAGAACAAGCTGGATTTAAAAGTGGTTTTAGTACAGTAGATCATATCCAGGTGTTGAGAGAAGTTATAGAAAGGACGAATGAATATGAGTTGTCATTATGTTTTGGATTTGTAGATTATGAAAAGGCATTTGATTCTATAAATATTTCTTCAGTGATTAAAGCATTGGATCATCAAGGTATAGATCCAAGATATTGTCATATTTTGAAGAATATTCATAAAAATGCAACAGCAACAATTAGATTACATAATTATTCTGGGAAAGTCAACATTGAGAAAGGTGTAAGACAAGGTGACTCCATATCTCCAAAACGTTTTACAGCAGTGCTGCAAGAAGTATTTTGTGGATTAAAATGGGAAACTAAAGGAGTGAAAGTAAATGGAGATTATTTAAGTCATTTAGATTTCGCAGATGATGTAGTTGTTTTTGCAAATAATGCTTCAGAGCTGCAGGATATGTTGCAGGAATTATCAGATGAAAGTAGGAAAGTAGGACTAAAGATAAATGTTAAAAAGACTAAAGTAATGTTTAATCGATTTGCTCAAAATATGAAAATAAAGATTGATTATGATGAATTAGAAGAAGTTAACAGTTACAAATACCTTGGTCAGATTCTTAATACAGATGGAAACATAATGGAAGAAATTAATCATAGAATTAAACTTGGTTGGAGTGCTTTTGGTAGAAATAACTTAATACTAAAGGGAAATATGCCTATGTGTTTGAAAAGGAAGGTTTTTAACAAATGTGTTTTACCGGTTTTTACTTATGGATCTGAGACTTGGACACTTAATAGAAGAGCAATACAGAGACTTCAGACCACTCAAAGGAGTATGGAGAGATGTATGTTGGGAGTAACAAGAAGAGATCGAAAACGCAATGTATGGATAAGACAACAAACAGGTGTTACTGACCTTATTGAAAAAATTAAAAGATTGAAATAGAGTTGGGCTGGACATATTGCTAGAAGAAATGATAATAGATGGACAATTGAAATTTTAAACTGTATTCCAAGAGATTGTAAAAGACCCAGAAAGAGACCACATGTGAGATGGATGGATGAAATAAGAAAGTGTGCAGGGGTGATGTGGAGAAGAGAAGCTAAAGATCGGAAAAGATGGATTAAACTTGGAGAGACCTTCATCCTGCAGTGGATTGATAATGGTTGATGATGATGATGAATGTAAATCTTCGACTATTTATTTAAAGAAAAAAAAAATTTTTGAAATTCTAAATTTGTGCAAATACATCAGAACAAATATACAAAATTACTTCGTTAAGTGGTGAACTATAAGGTGCTGTTCATTAATTCTTAATTTCACATTGTTCATTTCTTGAAAAATTGTAGCTTGATAAATTTCCGTGTTTCGTACTCCATACTCTTTTTTTTTAGAAATAAAAAATTTCAAAATTTAACTTATATGGCTTATAACTAACGTAAAAGATGAAATTTTTTCATATATATATAAATAGTACTTTAATTCATTTTAATATATTCAAATGAATAAATAATATATAAAAATTAGTCTATTGTTTATAATTAATTCTTGAATACAACGAATGAGTTACATTTTTTTAATAACATTTACATCTCTGATTCTCATTGTTATTGTTGCTTTTTCCCCTTGTATATCAACCAACTTTTGTCTGTTTTTGGTTGTTGATGTATTTTCTATTTTTTATCTATTCTTGGTAGCTTTTAAATGATCTTTGGTCATGTCTTTTTTTTAAGTACAGTTTATTCATAACTTGGACTCGAATTCCTGCATAATGTTTTTCTTTTTTTGAAAAAGTATTTATACATATATTTTTAATTTTAAATTCTTTATGTAATTAATCTTTTCATCTCATTTCAGAGTTTTATTTATTTTACTTTTCATTTAAATCATATTTACAATTTTATTTAACGTTGTCCTTTTTTTAAAAGTCTAATTCTATCTTTCCATAACTTTTATTAGAACAATTTTATAATTATATTATTTATCATTATCATTTTTATTCTTTTGCAATAAATTTTGGTGAAAATTTTTTTTTTTTTTTGCTATATTATTTTTCACTTCTACTTTCCTGTTATTTTCCTTTAATTTCCCCATTTTTTTTTAACCTTTAAAAATTTTCTGGGTATAGGACAAAAGAATATATTAATGGAGCAAAAATATTATTTTTTTAAAAAAAATTAATACCCATTCAATTTTGTTTATATGGTTCATTGTTACATCCACCCAATGCTTATTTTTTTTTTTAAAACTCTTTATTTGATGTTTCTTGTGAATCAAAATATTGGCATACCATTAATAATTTTTTTTGATCCATATCATGATTTCATATTTGTCATGCCCCAGAAAATTAAAATATATATATAGGCAGACATCTACTTCCATAGGTGAAGTGTTTAGCAACTTATTTTTTAATTCAAATTTCTACTCAAGTAACATATTAAGCATTAAACATGGTTCTCAGTGTTAATCAACACAATATATTATAAGTGGTGTTCATAAAGCTTGAGACAAAAAACCTGATTTTTTGTATTTTATATGTATCCGGTAATGTTTAAACTCAGATTTTTGTAAGTAAAGGATTGCCTGTATATAGAATTGTATCTTTGTGTAATATGTTTGCTCGCATTGGTGACCATCTCAAAAGAATCTTTGATAGTGGACCCTCTTCTGATTCAATGTCAGATTAAAAATCTTAACGTAATCATTTTCAGATAATAAATGCAGATTTCAAAAATCATTTTACATTTGAATTTATCTGCAAAGAATAATTGTAATAGGTAGAGATATAAAATCGTATGGACCAGCCTACAATAGGTTCAATTCTCTCACAATATTCTTCAGTGATTTTTTAGATACAGAATGCAGGGAATGATTTCTTAAAAAAGGTCAGAAATCTTTTTCAAAGACTGAGATCATATTTCTAATCCAATGAAAATAGTATGTTCAAGTTTTCTTTTAGATTACAGGAACCATCTCATAATCTGAATATAGCTTTTTACAATATTAGACTGAAACATAATCTTTCCCATGCTATTTAAGAATAATCATAGATTATAGATTATGACATTATTTTCCTATTTATTTAAGATTAGATCAAAATATACCTTTTTAGGAATAACTTCTTGGAAAGCTAATTGGTGCTACTTGGGATTATGATGCAAGGAGTTTAGGGACAGCTTCCTTAGCTGTAGTATAGTGAGTTGATAAAAATTGTGTCATTATTTGGAGAAAAAGTTTCTATAATAAACATCTAAATACTCAATTCAATATTACCATGAGAAATATGGCACATTCAAATCTACTCTTTTGCAATGGTTTTCTATTTTTTCTTATACTACTCCACTAGATCCTTACAGAAAATGTATAAAAATTGTGAAGTAGATTGGACTTGCCAATAACTCAATGTAGTTTAACTATCTTGGATTCAGTTTAAATCAAGATCTCCTTTTGGAAGTTCAACTAAGATTCTACAATCAAAAATTATGGCATATAAAGTGAAAATTCTTGTGAAGTTGCAAACACATTTCTTTTTCCAGATCCAACAATAAAGACAGATGGATTTGATCTTTTTAGATGCAACTTGAGTCTTATCAATGGATTCAAGATAACCCACAGTTGTGCTCGTTTATTTTATAAATGAAATCTAATAGTTGTTCTATGTAAATGTGATCAAATACAAACTATGAACCACATACTTAATATCAAATGAGGCAAAATTGAATTGGAGTCTGCGGGTTCCTTTATGATATTTTTCTAATTATTAATATTTAAGCTATTGAAAAAAAGGTCCATATGTTGAATAACTATAAAACCATTTCATAGCTGCCATAAAACATTGCTTGTAGGGTTCCGTATAATGGTAGCATGGACTCAAAAGCTAAAGATTATTATTTAACCCATCATTCTATTGCTTAAATATTACATGATCTCCCAAAGGATTATCATTTAATTTTTTTTTTTTAATAACAAATTATCAATATTCTTTAAACTATAACTTAATCTGATTACTTTATTTTGTGTATACTTATTATCATGTATATTTAGATATTGTTATTGCTTTTATACTATAAAATATCATTATTGTTTATGTATGTTCGGAAATTTATCTGAATGGCATTTTTATGTTACTAATTATGAAGCTCACATTCTGTGAATACATTATTAGTGTTTTATTTTTTAAATCAGAAATACACTTTATAAATAAGTAACAGTTTTTTTTAAATCATTAATTTTAAAAAAAATCTGTAATCAACAACTTCTCAAACTTTTAATTAATTTTGTGACTAATCTTCATTATTGGTTTGTTTTCCCCTGTGGAACAGTATTATTCTTGGATGAGCATAATTCCTGGTACATAAATTATATCACTACGGAGTCCATATTTGAAATCATTAGAGTAATATTTATTTTATTTGAAATAGAAGTAATTTACAGAAGTATATAATTTTTGGTTTAATCATTTGAATGTTCATTATGGCATAGATATTTTATATAAATAAATGTAAAGATCTTATGTTTTTTTATGTAATCAGATATGCAATTTTTTTTTTAATTAGGTGGTGGGGTGATAGCAACGTATGGAGCAAAAACTGTTGTTACAGATTTAATAATGAGCTTGGCTCCTAGTGCTGATGTGTTAGCTCTCGCTAAAATTGAAGTTAATCTGAGTAGTATCCCAGAAGGCAAAAATATGACATTCAAATGGAGAGGGAAACCCTTATTTGTAAGGCATCGTACTGAGAAAGAAATTGAAATAGAAACTAGTGTAGATGTAGCTTCACTTCGTGACCCTCAGCATGATTCAGATCGTGTTCAAAAACCTGAATGGTTAATTTTAATTGGGGTTTGTACCCATTTAGGATGCATACCTATAGCAAATGCTGGTGACTTTGGTGGGTATTATTGCCCTTGCCATGGTTCTCATTATGATGCTTCTGGTCGTATTAGGAAAGGTCCAGCTCCTCTTAATTTGGAGGTTCCTGAATATGTTTTCACAGAAGAAAATGTGATACTTGTAGGGTAGATTATTTTTCATTAAAGATGTTGAATAATATGTACATTTTTAAAATAAAAATTGTGTTGCCTAATGTAGAAAGATAAAAAACTTTCAAATGTAGTATAATGTAATCTATATAAATAAATAAAAATTTATAAAATTTTGATTAAGATAATTTTTTTAATTTCAGGACATTAATAAAAATACAAATAAGAATTTTTTATGTATATATAGTATATGAATATTTAAGTTGAAGGGTTTGTAACTTAATTAAAAGCATCAAAAAAAAAATCACAAATCTAAATAGAGGTATTTATTTATTTCTATAGGTTATTATTAAAATTTATTACCAGATTTTGTTTAAAGAAAAAATGTGACCAATTTTACATTTGAATTTGTCATATAACTAACACATGAAATACATTGTAATAAAATAAAAATAAAAAAAAATCCATAATTTGTTAAATTTACATTAGAATAATAATCTGTTTTATTTATTACTGAGTTATCTGTTATAATCTTTGAATAATCAGTGGTAACTAGACTAATAATTTCCAAATCTTTAGACTATTTTTCATCTCAATGTAGATCATTGCATTTGCTTTTATACATATAACATCTTTTTTATGATTCAAGTATTGAAATTTTCAAATACCTCAAGATTTTGAGCCAAAGTCGTATTATTAAAACAGGCAAAACTCTCCATACAGTAGCACTCAGTGCAAGCCAGAGTAATCAATGGATGACAGAAGGCTTGTGCATAAAATCCCCATTTACTCACCTAATATCCCCAGACTAGTTTCTGGCTGTAGCCTTTGTCAGTGAGGAGCCTTGAATCTGAGATGGAGATTTTATGCACAAGCCTTCTGGCATCTATTGATTACTCTGGCTTGCACTGAGTTTGCATGTTTTAATAACAGTTATAAGCAAGCATAAGAAATAATGGTCATGTGATGTTTATTGGTTCAAAATCATATTACTTATATAGTTATATAAATGGAACACTAGACCAGCAGCTATATATTTTTGTGACCTTCACTAAATGCAAACTGTACAAAGTACCCTTTCTCAGCTTATTTTCAATATCATTTGCAGTAATTCCCTTTATCTTTACTGAACCGTTTTACATATGTATGGTTCAAAGATATTGGCATTTGGTAATAGTTAAAAAGGGCTAAAAAAAAAAGGGTAAAATTTAAAGGTCATTTAAAAGATGAAATTTAACTTTTTTTTAGTTAGTATAATTTATTTTTTAGATAATGTACAATGGAAGTTTTTTGTTTCACATTTATTTAATTTAATTCGAGTTAAAATTGGAAAGAATGTAAATACATGCAGATTACTAATCGAGATAAAAAAAAATTATAAATGTAATTGATTACGATCAGAATGCTAATTAAAGATGGTGGAAATATTTTGTAAAAAAGAGATGTTGTAGCTGAAAATAAGAAATAATATACAAGATTATTATCTTGTATTTTGATAAAAAAATAAAAGATAATATATGCACAGAGAGGTCTAAAAACTGATCACAAGTATAAAAGAAAGGAAATAATGGTTGGATCTTCTTGTCTTATTCTTTTGGCTGACTATTCCGGTGGGCATCCCGGGTAGTGAAATGCGCCTGCCTAGAACTATTACTCAACTTCTGAATGAAGTCTTCATGCAGGAATGGATGAAGCATTACAGGCACTTTCTTTCATAATAAAGAGGTCACTCCAAATAACTTTGGAATTTAGACTTAGAACAGATCAAAAACAATTTAAAAACCAATGGCCACAAGCTTATTCTACCTCTCATGAAAAACCATGCATGGTAATCAACAATCTACGTAAACTTGCTAAGCTTATTAGATCAATATTTATATTTCAAAATTTAAAATAATGGTTAAGCATGCAATCTCTCTAACATAGAAGATTTAAGATTTATTCATTCTCACTTATCGGTCATAGTTTATGATTAAATAATGAATATAAACAATACCTGGGTTGTCACTGGAGCTATCCAGTCATATCTGTCACATTTATTACTCTGGTAATTTATTTAATATATTAATTAAAACAAAATAACATTCTATTCATTTAAAGTTTATATGTCACTTAAATATTGAATATTTCCAAATTTATAAAATAATGGTACTCTTGTGTTAGAACAAATTTAACTCTGTGGCACTACTATTCGAATTTAATGAAGGTGAAGGTCATCCTAATTAAATTAATCCATCATGGAAAATCTCCAATATAAAACATTTTGGAATTTCTGCAATTTTGTTTAATTCTCCTGTTGATTGAACATATAAAAAACATCTTCAAGTGACATTTTAATAATAAAAAAAGAACAATTAGTTTTCTGCTTTTGTTCTGATGATGATCTAAAGAAATTATTTTAGTTATTTCTTTTAACTGGTGATATATTTACTTTGAGATGTAAGGCATTTCTGTAATCATTTACCAAGTGCTTCATTTACTGGATAAAAATCCCGGAAATAACTACAACTTTTTTAATGAAATAGATGTTAAAAGCGTATTCTTTCAGATTTGAAAATACACAATTGAGCAATATAATTCTTTAGACTAGTGGCTCTCATCTTTCTTGATGTCATGACCCTTTAATACAATTTTTTATGTTGTGGTGACCCCAAACCTGTAATTTTGCTACTGTTATGAATCGAAAATGTGTTTTCTAATGGTTAGGCGACCCCTGTGAAAGGGTTGTTCGAACCCCAAAGGGGTCGCGACCCACAGGTTGAGAACTGCTTTAGATGTATTCAATCGGGTGCTCCAGAATTTCAATATTACAAACTGCAGACTTTCTTGACTGAGAATTAAAATAAAACTATGTTGCTTTCCCTTTTTATCTTCAGTTTAACATATATCTATGGATGCTATTGGAATGAAGTGGAGATCTGGTGCTGTCTTGGACTGACTCCATGGTAAACATGTTTCACTGAATCATCCTCATATGGGTCAGTACAATATGGCGGTTTTTTAAAAAAAACACGACAGCCCTAACTGGTGAAAAATTTAAAGTTTCCCCTCATTTTAAATTTGTCAGTTTTTATAAGTTTTTTGAAATGTCAAATTTTTTGATAATGCATCTTTCGTTATAATAATTTTCAGAAGTTTCCATAGCACCATAATTAATGAGGTGAGATTTTATGATTTTTTCTCAAGTGGTATGAATATGTAACATTTTTGAAAATACAAAATAAAATAAAATGTTTTACATCAGTTTATTATAAACAAGTAAATGAAACGCATTTATCTATTTATTGACAAACTTATTAGAGTAATAAACCCAGTTAGCTCAATAAAATTTTACGAATATTTTAAAAACGATTTTGTAATCTGTTATTTAAAAAAAAACAAACACTGGAAGTAAACATTTAATTATCTGATGTTTTAGTGAATTATTTTATTGGTCTTTCTAAGACTTTTCTAAATTTTGTGATTATTATTTATACATGCGCACACGTAAATGCAATAAAAATTTTCCTTTTTAACTACTATCACTTGCTAATTTAATAGACAGTTTTTTTTATTTTGAACTTGAAACAATACCATTTAATAAAATTTGATTACTTATAGTATCACTTGCTGTTGATTCAATAAACACTTCTGTGGTACCTGGATTTATAACCATTGCTAAAACAATTCATTAATCATTAAATTGTTATCAAGAAAATGCACATTTGTTTATCGGCGCTATCCGATTTCAATCTCATTACCTTTTACCCTTTTAATAATATTTAAAATCTTAACATAAACAATAATAATTATCCCATAGCATAATAAATTTATGGTAATTTACCTTTGGTTAGAAACCTATCGTTTGATGTACCTGTCTACAATCAAATATACAATCAAGAAAATTTTTTAACAGTTCATACTTTATAGAACATGATAGCTTTCATACTAGAAATATAATGTTACAATGTATATTTATACATTTGTTAGTAAAACATAAAAGAAACTAAATAATTTATATGAATTATCTAATAATGTAGAAGGAATTGATAAATTATTTAAAATGTCTTCTCTAGAAAATAAAATTACTTGTTACATATAAAAAATTAAAATTTTATTAGCAGTTTATGAAACTTGCATATAAATATATATTTGTGTCAAGCTATATATACATATACGCACGCATGTATAAATTGGCCAATGTAGTTATTAATATTATATGCACTTTTAAGTTGTAATTTATTAATGATGTTTTAAAATAAAATTTGAAAACATTTATTTTATTAAAAAAATAACCCGTTAATCAATTAAATGCATTAGTTATATAATGAAATTTAATTTTTCTAATCATTTATTAAAATTCAAATGAATATAATGGCAATTGGAGCGCTGTTTCTTTTCCTTAAAACCATGGGGGGGGGGGGTATTAAGATTAAGAAAACTAAATGAAGGAAAAATGAAATGGTACCTGTGATTACAAAAAAGAAAAAGATTATTCCTAAATGATATCAATTGTACTCTCTGTTTTAATTTGCTAGTACAATATCCTGCAAAAATGTAACTTCAATTTTCATTACTTGTTAATACTTTTATAACATTAATTACAGATTTTTAAAATTATCAAAAAAAGTTAATTTCTGATATTTTCAAACTCAAATTTAAAATGATTTTAATTAACTACATACACACAGAAGAATGTACATATAAACTTTAATACTAATGGTGAGTCTAAAAGTATATGTATGTTTATCAATATATATTTGTATTATTTATATGTCTAAAGAAATATAGAATAGTTGCAGTCACTACAAATATACATTTCGAGAAATATTAGTAAATGTAAAAAATATAAAAGACAATCGAAAACATGAAGAGGTTTATACTTAGAAAATATCAAGAAAAGCATATCTACATGAAATATATATATATAATATCAATATTATTCCTAAAATAAAATATCCAACCATAAGACCCTGAGTAAGGAATAGCCTTAGTTGCCATTGCTGGCTTTCTTTGTTTTTGTAATAATCTGAAATCAGTTATTTAAAGTTAATATCTTCATTTTGAAGGAGTAGAAAAAAAAAAGTTTTATTATAGTTTAAAATAGAGATTATTTTGGATACTATACCTAGGAAAAGGGTCACATTTAAACAAATGGAACTTTTTTCATTGTTAAGCTTCTTAAGCTATGTTGTTTAATCGTGAATAAACTTATGCAAGAATAATGTCAGAATTAATACTAAAATAAATAAATCATGTAATGGCTAAATTGAAGATTATATATATATAATACAAATAAAATGTCCATTAATTAAAAAACTATTGTAATAACAATAAAAATAATAAATGTAATGATAATTAATTATTATATACAGTCTTTCAATCTGCAGAAGGACTTTCGATCAATTCCTTAACTCTCCTCAATTCAAAAAACAAAACAGAAGCAAATACCATCAACTCAAATTTCATGAAGGCTGAATTTTAACATTAGTAGTTTTAAAGAGGTAATTTTAATAAATAAAAATAAAAAGAATATAATTAATAGTCAAGCTGCAAATGTTAAAATTTGTGATTCATGGGATTTGAGTTGATTACATTTGCTTTCATTTTGTTTTTTGAATTTAACGGCAGTTGAAGATGGTTAACAAATTAACTGAAAGTAGTTCTGCAGGTTGAAAGACTGTATGTAATAGTTAATTACAATTATATTTATTATTATTGTTATTATATATATAATTAAATATTGCATTATTAGCCTGTTTTCTTACATTATTTTGACCAAGCAAAGTTTAACTATGATTATTATATTAAAAAAAATATAATCAAAACTGCATATATTATCATGATCTTGAAAACAATAAATTCCAG
This sequence comes from Epiperipatus broadwayi, assembly GCA_028023455.1. NCBI lineage: Eukaryota > Metazoa > Onychophora > Udeonychophora > Euonychophora > Peripatidae > Epiperipatus > Epiperipatus broadwayi. The sequence continues at coordinate 3,896,049 of JAQFVV010000079.1, read as the reverse complement.
AATATTATTTAAGACTCAAATTTTCATGACAAACTTGGATATGTTGTAATAAAGTTGGTACCAGGTACTTTACTTCCATGAATAGTGGTGTTGTTCCATAATAATTAATAGCCAGTATTTAATTTTCATCATTTGATATTATTTACATGTTTTGCCATAATACAACTTTCATACTTTTCAAGAGTGGACACAATACTTGTGTAAATTGTCAGACAAAACAATAATCCACACAACAGCTAGCTGCTCCACTTTCCTAGATCCATAGTTCCCTTATAAGTAATTGAATTTTTTAATTTTTTTCCAATGTTTTATTGGCACTAATTTCTAGGTATTATTTTGCATTTGTGGCTGAAATATTAGCAAGTTTTCTCATATATCTGTGTTGAATTTTTTCTATCTCATGTCTAATCTAGGTAAATTTTTTTTTTTATAAATAAAATAATGATTCCATCTGCAAAGTCTTATTTTTGCAATGTAAATAATTTTCTTAGCTGTTTCTGCACTGGAATTTTCTACAATTTTATACCTATCATTTATAGGCAACTATGCTTAAAAAAACAATATTTTTGCAAAAAATATTTTGAGAGTCTGCATAGTAATGATTAGAATTCTGTAAAAGAAGATTATATCAAACCAATCGACTTCTAATTAAGTAATTTTGATTTAGAGATTCCAGACTTTTATTATTGGTTATTACAACTACTTTGTATGCCAGTAACACTGCAAAACTTTTGCAAGACTCGTATTATGGTTTCAAGACATTATAATTTAATTATGAGGCTTTCAGTAATGTACTAAGAAAGTCATTTTTCTAATTTGACATAACTGCCTCCCCTCCCCCCAGCATGAAAAGTATAATGAGAATTTGAATAGGTTATATTAATTTTCAAAAGATTCTCTTTAATATGATCATCACCTTGTTATGACTGGGTATCCAGTTTTAGGAAATATTTCTTGAAAATATATGGTATGGACTTTATATCATACGCAAAAATTATTATAGAATTTATAAAAGTTAAACAATTCTATTAATGAAAAAACAGCCCCTAGTCTAGATATGAAAAATTCTCTAATGACCATAGGATTTTTATATGAGAATGCATTCATTTTTTCATACAAATAATTCCAAATTAACAGTTCAATAAAATCTATTAGAGTACTATTATAAAGCACTGAAAATATTGAAATTATTAGATGGAAAGTCAAACTCCAATAATGCGCTATTACTTTAAATTTTACATGAGTGCTTGAAATTTATAATATTTAAAGTAATAGCACATTATCGGAGCTTGACTTCTGATCTAATAATTTTTATCGCATAAAAGAAAACCGCGTACAAAGATACTAAGAAGAAACATGAATTGGATAACTTCAAAATCGCATTAAATAAATTCGCATAAAACGAGATCCGCATGTATATATATTTGAATTTCACAAAACAATGTCCTTGAATTTGTCTATATAATAATTGTTAAAAATGAAATTAGTACCAGAAAATTGTATATATTTTCTATCCCCTGTTTGAAGCATGATATTTTTACTAATTTGAAATTATATTTAATGCAGTGATCACATTCATATGAAAAGTTTTATATATTTCTATTCTGTATTGTGATTTTATTTTATTCCAGTAACTAAACATAATCTGATCTGAATTTTTATCTTACTACTATTCTTGGATTATCATATGAAAGGTTAAATGTCTGTCAATCATTACCATTCTATTATTGATTTCATTATTTTAAACTTTAATTTGCACTGATGTCACATGGGGTATGATTTATTTGATAGATCTGGTCACGTGATCTAAATCCAATGAATGTAACTTTTATGACTCAAATTATGCAAATGCTACACAAAACTGATTTAGTAGATATTCAATTTTCATCTGCCACTCATCTATAGCTAATTTTACCTTTTGTTATTTGCCTTGAATATTGAAAACATTAAATTTATAGCTGATATTAGTTGAAGTATATAACATAAGAAATTTATGAGCTAGCTTTCACAGATTAATTGCCACTTTTTATAAATCTAGGAGACGTCTAATTCTATGCATGGTATCAAATTCTAGGATGATTTTAGAGCTATGTTCTGACATAATAAAGAATATATAGTTTATACTTTTTGATACCATTTACAAATCTATATTTGTTTGAACAATATTTTAGCTTTTCTGTTAATGGCTAATTTGATAGTATCATTTTTATCACTGTGAGTGGTATCATGTGTGTGTTAAAATAATACTACAATTAAGTTATCTGGTCAAAAAACTGATCAGAAATTACAAAGATTTGATCCTCAAAAATCCTTAAAGCTTTTGATAATATTTCTTTAGTTATTACTTTTGAGAAGTGAGGAATTTTATTCATCAAATTGTAGTTAAATAAATTGATTTTGTTAATAAATTCTCTTTATATTGTAGTGATTTGCCCGCCTTTATTGTTAACAAGCTTAACTCATATTTATTCTTGATACATTATTATTTTTTATATGTCTCATTTTTATTATTTACTTATAAAACTTATTTTCTTCTTTAACTCCTGTGGTGATGGATTGCACCTTCAAGCTTTGGGATAGAATACCAGATTGAGGCTTTACAAATGCATAGACCAACCATATTTCCTGACCATAGCACCTCCTCAACTGCTGGAACAAAAACGACATCTAAAGCATGTTATTTGTTTTGAGAAAAAGTCTCAGGCAGCAGATGATCATATGTTATATATTGTAACACTACAAAAAATATGGGTCATGCCTGGGCTAATGGTCACTAGTACATGAACATCAACTGATCTAAATTGGTTAGCCTTTGGTAACTGTACAGAAAATTGGGGTTTAAACTATGAGGTATCTGAGGAATTATATTTGTATCCTCAAGTTAAAAAAAAAAAAAATTATAAAGACCAAACTAAATAAAAGATAGTGCATGGATATTGAAGAATATCCTCTATGTCCCAACACAGGAATCATTATCATCATCGTCATCATCTGGATGCCCATACACTAAATATAAACCCTCTATCCCATATAGCTGTTATGCACAAATCTAGTTCAGGAAGCAAGAACTCTATAATATATTACTGTGAGCAAAAGAGAAGTCAATCAATAAATTAGCTTATAATAATTTTAAGCAATTCATGGGCTTCCCCTAGTTATAAGTAACTTTATTTGGATCACCAAGAAAGAAATAAAACAACTAAATCTAAGAATATAAGCTGTCATGATATAAGGTCACATGCACACTGCACTTCATGAAACAGGAATTGGATAGAATAAAGTAATTAAGAATAGAAAGAATATTTTTTTAAAAATAATTATTTAATATCTAATTAATAACAACAAAAAATGACATGATAGTAGATAATTCCAAACATCCATTTCATCAAAAAATACATTTTTACAAAATTGCATTAACTAATTAAATTCATTAGGTTCTTTCTTTAAAAAAATTTTTTTTTTTTAAGTGTCATAGCATTGGCCAGGATGCAAACCCGCAACCTGAGCAACTGCCTGCTAGTGCAAGGCAGTCACGCTGACCTCTCGTCCACCAATGCAAGACTTCTTTAAAATTTTTAAGAGTTTGTTAAACATATTCACAAAAAAAAAATCAAAAGATAACAATCTTTAATTCTTACCCAGAGGGAAAATTTGAGAAAAAGAAAAACTTCTTACATTTATGAAACAAAAAAATTCTATTAATAAAAAAAATTGTGTGCACACATAAAAAATACCTATATTCATGGGTCTCTTGTTTATAAAGCCTTTTCCAGTTGCAATTTCAATTTTTCCTAATGGGTCTAATTACATTTGTTCTTCCCTGGGTCTGTAGCAATTCCAGGTAAATGAAAATAGCAATTTTTGTCCATGAAGTTTTCCTCTTGATTTTCAGGTGAGACAGATGTAGACAAAAACACATTGCTCTTTGTTGAAGGAAAGGCTGCAGACTGCTTAAAGGGTTTTTTACCTCTCTTACATTTCTTCCAGTGAAGGTAGGTTACATGGAGGAAAGTAATGCCTAGCTTTTAGCTGACTTAGCACATGTTTTTCAATATACCAACCATTTTTAGTGCTAAATTTATAATATGCTAAAATCTAGATTAAATTTTTTTATTACTATATTCAATAGCTTGGTTAAGATTCCTGCTTTGCTACGCTAAAGGTTAGTAAAGGCTTCTACTTATTTCTTTTCAGTAGTTGGATTAAAACTTCACTGCTGTCTTTTCAACAGCCAAGTTAGCAATAATTTCTTCCACTATCTTTGTCAGAAGCAGAAGCAATAACCTCTGCCCAGACACTTGGGTATAGTTAATTAATTCATATCTCCACATATTTTTTAGAACAATCTTGCCCACAAGCCAATTACAATCTGTCTATTACATTATCATTTTCATGACTATCAATTAAATAAAATTTTATAACTAGAATTATTAAGATAATTATCTCCTTAATCATAGATTAAAAACAAGTTAAGAACAAGAATTTAACAATATAAAATTCTTGATATATATATATTTTCATATGTCATAGCATCGGCCGGGATGTGAACCCACACCCATCTGCAACCAACTACTTGCAAGGCAGGTACGATGACCTTTCGGCTAACAACGCTTGATATTTTTTATAATTAAAAATCAAATCTTGCAAAAAAACAACACTACAAGATAATCTGTTATTTGCACTGATTTGATTTTTTTTTTCATTAAGTAGAGATAAAGAAAGGAAGACACCTCTGATAAATTAAAATTTACAAAATTATTAAAATCTTATTGTTCTTCCCTTTTTTTTATTTTTTTTAAAAAAATACTCTTAAAAATATTTAATGTTTGAAAATTTTCATACTATCACGAGGATTTCACAAACATTTAGTTAAATAAATAACTATAAAAAAATTATGTTCTTAAATCTTATTTATCCCATTAATTAAATAATCAATTTTTTATAGTTCTCAAACCTTAGGAACCTGCCACCAACTATCAAATTGTTTATTTATTTATTTTATGAAGCTATGTAACCAACTGGTTGCAATACAGATGGCATGACACATGAATCCAGAGCTTGAAATATCCCAAGCTAACTCCTACTCTTTATCAGGAGGTCCAGCACATTTTACTTAACACATAAAAATATTTTTACCCCTAAATTAATGGTGACACAGTGATAAGAGAGATTCATGCACACACATATTTAATAGAACACAATAAAACTTTACATAAAGAAAATATAAATAATTACATTAAGACTAAAGTTTATGATAGTCCATCATGAAAGTTCTTGCCACTTCAAAATATATAACATAACTAGATAGTTTACTTTAAATATATTTACATAGGTTTTCATTAGGTGTTAATTTCTATACAGTTGACTGTTTAATCTCCATCGATGGTTTCATGATGAACCTTCCATTCTTCATACCAACAATAAGAGAGAGTATGCAGCAATGTCTATTTGAAAGTTTAGGCATCCAGTTCTCAGTGAGAGCAATTAATGGGGTTGAGGATTCAGGGCATGAAGGCCAGTTGAACACCTATGGATTTCTAGCAATGCATGTTGCTAATTCTATGGCTTCTGCATTAATATTGACCACAGCAAGCTCACTGAGGGTCACATCAACTATGTCCTCAGTGATGACTGGATTAAGGAACTGGTGAACTCAAAACTCACAACAACTTTTCAAAGACTGTCTGAATATCGGAATGAATCAAGAAATGAATTTGGATAACAATAGCCAAGCTGCAACTTTTATATCTAACTCTCCCATTGTTTATTTCCTTATCATAATTTTAATTTTTATCATAACTTAAATCTATTTTTAATTAATAAAAAATAGTCATATGTCAAATGACTCCACCTTTTTTAAGTTTTCACAATATAAACAAAGAGCTTTGCTAATTGCTCAATAAGCTTTGAGATACATACTTAGCAAGAAAAAGCATTTAAAATATCTCTATCTGAAAATCAACCTCCATCCCCTGACCATGTTTTTATGCTTTTGGCACTCCTCAGAGAGGTGCTAGGATAGCTTCATATACTAGATCTAAAAACACCAACCCAAAACCAGCATTTATCTAAGAGTTGACTATTAAGTCAAAAATCTGAAGTTTTCAGACACCTATATGTCTTCAAACCCAGCTATCTAACTCAAATAGCTATATGGGGCTGAGAGATCTTCAGCCAAACCATATATTAAAAATCTTAGCAATATAACATTGCTTTTAGCCTTAAGCAATATTATATTACTAAGACTTTTAATATATGATTGATTTTTAATATATGGTTTGGCTGAAGATCTCTCCGCTCCATATAGCTATTTGAGTTAGATAGCTGGGTTTGAAGACATATAGATGTCTGAAAACTTCAGATTTTTTACTCAATAGTCAACTCTTAGAATGCTGACTTTGGGTTGGTGTTTTTAGATCTAGTATTTGAAACTACCCTAGCACCTCTCTGAGGAGTGCCAAAAGCATGAAACCATGGTCAGGAGGTGGGATATCTGAAGCTATTCTAGTGTCTCTCTGAGAATGCCAAAAGCATGAAACTATGGTCAGGGGGTGGGGGTTGGTTTTTAGATAGAGATATTTTAAATGCTTTCTCTTGCTAAGAATTTATCTCACAGCTTGTTGAGCAATTAGCAAAGCTCTTTGTTTACTTTTAATTAAGTTTTACATTTTGTTTTATCTAATCTTTATTAGATTAATCTAATATCTTATATAACATCCAGGAATCTTTCAATATTAATTGCATTCCTGAGGATAGATATTTCACAAAAGTTTCTTTTATAGACTAATTTTATTTCAACATTTTACATTAAGTTTTTTAAACATTGATTTTTTTTCTTTTTAATTAATAAAAAAGAGAGAGAGTGGGTTTTTTTCTCCATATGTCATAGCATTGGTTGGGAAGCGAACTCGCAACAACCGTCTGCATCAACAGCTTGCTTGCAAGGCAACTGTGCTGACCTCTCAGTTAACAATGCTTGCTTTTTAAATCCTTAATTCTCATGATTCCTTTTTCCACACCTCACTTTTCAGAAATAGTTTTATTCTATTTTAAAAGAAAAATATGATACAATCTAAAATTATATTTTAAAATCTACTTCTTAAATATATATATATTTTAAAATCTACTTCTTAAATATATATATATTCTCTTCTCGTTTTTCTTAATAATTTGTTTATTTATTTCTAAATTATCAAATATGTAACACAGATATATATATATATATATATATATGTGTGTGTGTGTGTTTTAGAACACTTATATTTCTAGCATTACAATATATTATGTCTCCCAGGTAGTTTCAAAGTTTTTAAGAGAGGGACAATCTATTTTAGCCAGAATGTTGTTTAATTTCTGATTGGGCTCCATAAGAGGAAGGACTTTCAAATTAATCTTAGCAAAGTGCCAGATGAAAATGATGAAATAATCCACATTGAAAATCAGACATCTTTCCTCATTTATTTCATAATTATTGCTTATAATATTTAATTGTTACATATGTTGTGATTTATATAATACATATAATAGCAGCCATAAATTAAAATGATTATATCTCAAAATCTTTCATGATACTACACACATGCACAATAATATATAGCAGTTACATATGATATATCACATCTGGGTTACTTCTATTGGTAAAAGGGTTGTAGGTATACTTAGTTACTAGTCTCAGGTCAAGTTAATCATTTTCATCATCATTATCAATGACTTTTGACTCAAAACCAGCTACATGAATGAATCTCAATTGCTCAGCATCTTTTAATGATTCAAACCGCAATAAGACAAATCATCAGCTTATATCATATCATTTACAATTCTGTTAGCAAGCTATTGCATATCAGACTTGAAACAATCTATCATACTATTTCAGTATCTATCTATCTACCTACCTACCTACCTACCTACCTACCTACCTACCTACTTACCTACCTACCCACCCACCCACCCACCTACCCACCCACCCACCCACCTACCCACCCACCCACCCACCTACCCACCCACCCACCCACCTACCCACCCACCCACCTACCCACCCACCCACCCACCTACCCACCTACCTACCTACCTACCTACCTATCTATCTGTCTGTCTGTCTGTCTGTCTGTCTGTCTGTCTGTCTGTCTGTCTGTCTGTCTATCTATCTATCTATCTATCTATCTATCTATCTATCTATCTATCTATCTATCTATCTATCTATCTATCCATCCATCCATCTATCTATAATAAATCAAAACACTGGGAGTGACTCTACAGTTTTCAGTATATCAATATCTCAATAAATAAGTAGCATCAATAGTTAGCTTATGAAATGACTGCTATCTCATTAGTATTTACAACAATGCTAATAAAGATGGTAGTCATGCAGCAATCTAGCACTCGTTGTCGTATTCACTTACATATTGAAATACTGAAAATTATAAATTGTATTGTGTTAAACTCTACTACCTTTTCGCTCACAATGGCCACACTACCCTAGTATTCAGACAAAAAAATCTCCATTTGGGATGCTCTTAACCTGCTATTTCCCATACAAAACTCTACCATTCCTTACCTCGGTGGTAACAATCAGGTGGTCACCAGGTTTTTCACGCATCTCAAGCTGGAGCCAAGGTTCCTGGACTTTCTAGTGAAAATCAACCTGAATTCACTCCAGGCGAACTGGTTCCTGCACTACAGGAGATTCCTCAAGAATATAGATCCAATGTGTCACAACTGCCATAGAACCTGTGAAACCTTTGATCATATGATAAATGATTGCCCAGCATATGACAAAATCAGAACTTTCATTACTTACCACTGCCACATTTCCCTGAACAAAATCTTAAATATCAAATGCTACTTCCTGTCCAGGGATTATGTCACCACAAGACTCTCAACCTTTCTCACTTATGCCATCTGGATGGCCAGATGTCGCAACAAGTTTACCTTTCCTAATTCCAAGCCTGAAGACACATTCATTTCCAAGCTAAAGGAATTTCGCCATAAGGACAGAATAATCTCTTCCAGATTTTTATTTGACAACATATGGAGCCTGATTAAGCTGGATTAACAACACCAGTAACCACATCAGAACATTTGGTTGCCTGACTAACATGGATAACTATTATTTTTGATTTACAATTGTATCATTATTACATATGGTTTTTCAATTAAATTATTTATGAATATATAAATAAATCAATCTCAACAAAATTAGTCTCCGCAAACATTTATATCAGCCAAGAAATTGAGAGAGAACAAGGCCTTACTAATTTTGACCTTATACTAAAATAACGGCTGCAGAAAGGAGTTTGCTATTAACTGAAAGGAGACCCTTTGATTCCTCTTGGAGGCCTTAAAGGAACTGAGCAGGACAAATTTCTAATGTCCACTCCAATACGTTCTTGTTGTTGCAGCTGTTATTACTATGTGTTTATTCATATAGTATACGAACATGGATGAGCTGCTCACCAACACGCATTAGCCAGTGTGGTGAGTTTATTGGCTTTTTACCTCTGAGTTTAAGATCAAGAAACACGATGGTCTTTCTTCTCAGTGCCAGATAAGGCAGAATGAATGTATGAAAATAACTGATACACTTTTAAAAACTGCAACAAAGATAGCTGGTAGAAAAAAGCAGCAATTGACCAATAAAATTTCTACTAAGACTAGAGAATTTATGAAGAAAAGAAGAAATCTGAAGATATACAAAAATGATGCATTAAAAAGAATTGAATATCTCGAATTTTGTAAAATGGTGCGTAAAAGAGTAGAAAATGATATAAGAAAGTATAACTGTGAACTAGCAAGAAAAGCTGTAGAAGAAAATAAAAGTCTTAAGAATGTAAAACAACATTTTGGTATTGGTAGGAAATTTATTTCTGCAATAAGAAAAAAAGATGGAATTATTACTAAAAAGAGAGATGACATTATGAAATTGGTAGAAAATTTTTATCAAGAATTATATAGTAACAAAGAACAAGTACCTCCTATATCTATTACACCTTCTGAATTTCCCAGAATTTTAAATGAAGAAGTGAGAAATGCAATTAAATGTATGAAGAAAGGAAAGGCTCCAGGTAATGATGGAATTATGATTGATATATTTAAAGAAGCAGGTGAAGAAACAGAAATTTTTTTAGCAAAGTTATATACCAAATGTCTAAATGATAAAGATGTACCAGATGATTGGAAGAATGCAGTAATAATATTAATATTTAAAAAAAGTGATAAAGAAGATATTAGAAATTACAGACCTATCAGTCTTTTATCAGTTTTATATAAAATTTTTACTAAGATAATTACAACTCGTCTACAAAGAACATTTGATTTCCACCAACCAAGAGAACAAGCTTGATTTAAAAGTGGTTTTAGTACAGTAGATCATATTCAGGTACTGAGAGAAGTTATAGAAAGGACAAATGAATATGAGTTGTCATTATGTTTTGGATTTGTAGATTATGAAAAGGCATTTGATACTATAAACATTTCGTCAGTGATTAAAGCATTGGATCATCAGGGCATAGATCCAGGATATTGTCATATTTTAAAGAATATTTATAAAAATGCAACAGCAACAATTAGATTACATAATGATACTGGGAAAGTCAACATTGAGAAAGGTGTAAGACAAGGTGACTCCATATCTCCAAAACTTTTTACAGCAGTGGTGCAAGAAGTATTTTGTGGATTAAAATGGGAAACTAAAGGAGTGAAAATAAATGGAGATTATTTAAGTCATTTAGATTTCGCAGATGATGTAGTTGTTTTTGCAAATTATGCTTTAGAGCTGCAGGAAATATTGCAGGAGTTATTAGATGAAAGTAGGACTAAAGATAAATGTTAAAAAGACTAAAGTAATGTTTAATCGATTTGCTCAAAATATGAAAATAAAGATTAATTACGATGAATTAGAAGAAGTTAACAGTTACAAATACCTTGGTCAGATTATTAATACAGATGGAAACATAATGGAGGAAATTAATCCTAGAATTAAACTTAGTTGGAGTGCTTTTGGTAGAAATAACTTGATACTAAAAGGAAATATGCCTATGTGTTTGAAAAGGAAGGTCTTTAACAAATGTGTTTTACCAGTTCTTACTTATGGATTTCAGACTTGGTCACTTAATAGAAGAGCAGTACAAAGACTTCAGACCACTGAAAGAAGTATGGAGAGATGCATGTTAGGAATAACAAGAAGAGATTGAAAATGCAATATATGGGTAAGAGAACAAACATGTTACTGACCTCATTGAAAAAATTAAAAGATTGAAGTGGAGTTGGGCTGGACATATTGCTAGAAGAGATGATAATAGATGGACAGTTGAAATTTTAAACTGGATTCCAAGAGATTGTAAAAGACCCAGAAAGAGACCACATGGAGATGGATGGATGAAATAAGAAAGTGTGCATGGGTGATGTGGAGAAGAGAAGCTAAAGATCGGAGAAGATGGATTAAACTTGGAGAGACCTTCATCCTGCAGTGGATTGATAATGGTTGGTAATGATGATGATGATGACTAAAATAACTAACCAAATAGCTTTTCTTAGATAATTTTTTCCATTTTCGATTGACTACTAGTTAATATTAAGGTACAAAGTTCTTTTACTATAAATATCAAACTTAATACTTACCAGACTTCACATCATGACGTATTCATTATGTAATCTTAAAGATTAATCTTTTTACGCATTAAGAATTTAAACTTTAATGCAAATCAGCTAAAGGCAGAGTTGAAAACAATTAGAAATTGTTTTAAACATTAATTAATATTAACTAACCGTAACTTATATAATAAAATAAATGTGACAATGTTAAACTAATAATAATAAATAAACAATACACGTTATTATTACACGTAATAAATTCTATTAATTTTGTCGTGACACTGAAATAACTAAAAAAAAATAGTTTCTTGAGACGATTATTTCATGGTATTCGCTACTATTCTTCAAATGGCTTCGGAGCACTCTAATAGAATCCCCAAATAGCGTATATTACACAGGGTTGTTGATTACTTTGCAGCTAGTTCATAAGTGGTCATATAAGCAATAAATATGTTAGTGCTCTTTGCATGTTACATTGAGATATTACCCGAATATTTACATCCACTTATTCATGAAACGAACTTATGCAATTTCTGATTGGTTAGTTATTTTTATGTGATAAGAAAGCTGGAAAAAAATTATTGTAAAATTGTATTGATTATTTTAAAAAAATCAGGTTTACAGAACTCTTATTAATAAATGTAGTTTTTTAGGATAATTATAAATTTGTTAAAAAAATACAAAATGCTTAAGCTGTATATGAAAGACGAAAACAAATATTAAAATAATAGAGCTTTAATAGTGTATGTCTTTATTTTGCAAGCCATGAACAAAGAATGAATTTAAGTAATTCGATACGAGAATTACAAAATAGAAATCAAAGCAAAATCTCTGCAAAATCTAAGCAAAATCTCTGCAAAATCTAATTAATAAATTGAGACTGAAAGACAATAACAAAGTTTTGTTGAACGACTTTTTGTTTACTTGAAAAAAACCAAGATAGATATAGAATAAAATATGTTATGAATCTTCAAAATAATTATTTGACGATGAAACAGTAATTATTTTCTTTGTCATTGTCTCAAAGTTCTTAGACAACTTTTCCACAATGAACCACCAAATCTAGACTGTCACAAATCGCATTTTTCCGGATCATCAATAAATTTAACTTCCCATAAAAAAGTTAAGCAAAAGGTATACCAATTGACAGAAATTTGTTACCTTGATATAATACTTAAAATTACATAAAATAAAAATAACATCATTTTGAGAAAGTTCTGGGAATGAAAACCTTTGGAATAACATATATACATTGTTGCACCTTATATAGTCATTATATCAGTTATTACTTTTTTAAAAAGAAATTGATTATGCAGTGGCCATTTACAAGAATTTTGCCCGCAGGACAGGTTTTAGTGCTTCCGACTGGTGACAATTGATTAGCGCTCATAGCTAATGTTTGATTCACAAATTTAGTATCTAAAGTTGCAAAAGTTCTAATTCTTAAAGATTTAAATTCATCTGGCGAATATAAACACTTACAACTGCATGATTCGAACTCCATTCTTTCAACATTTGTTGTTCTTTCACATGAGCATCTCTTGTTATTACATGTCAAACCTTTGTTTTCAAATGCCTGATTAAAATTAATACAGTGAGATTTATATGATCCAATAAAATATAAATCAATATTCTGATTGACAGAAGTAATAACAGATTGATCATCATTTTTTAACCTGACCAGTGATCCTTCATCTTGACGTTGTTCCGCTTTTTTCAAATAAAGGCCACTTTTAGAATTATCATTGATAAATAAACATTTAAATAAAAATAATGTTGTAAAACGCAAGTTGTACGGAGTTGAAGGTTTTATGTTACACTGCTGACAGATTAATAAGTCCCCACTAACAAGATGTAAACGTTTTTCGTTAATGTTTTCCCTCATATCAGCGGAAAAGGTTACAAAATAACACAATTGAAATGTAGCCAAATACAGGAAAGTAGTCACTATCGTTTTAGGATTCATAGTGTATATATTTATATTTGACATGAACAGGAAAATATAACGGCGAATATTGAAGATGAAGATGTACGGATACACTTATATATAGACCATATCATTTCCTTCATCTAGAAAAAAATATGTACATATATATGTATAAAGGAAGATATTTTTTTATCTTATAAATTCTCTGAAAAAAAAGAACTGACAAATCATAAAAATTTTCAAATATTAACTATTTAATCGGTTCTAATTTAAAAAAAAGAACAATGAAATACTTCACACAAGTAATAATAGCAGCAAAAGTTTAGCAGAAATATAATACATAATTATTCATTTATAGATTTACATCTCTACTTATTTGTCTGTTTATTTATCTGTTTATATTCATGTGTCTCTGCCTATTTATCTAATAAATAGCTATTTTTTGTGTCTATCTATCTATCTATCTATCTATCTATCTATCTATCTATCTATCTATCTATCTATCTATCTATCTATCTATCTATCTATCTATCTATCTATCTATCTATCTATCTATCTATCTATCTATCTGTCTGTCTGTCTGTCTGTCTGTCTGTCTATCTATCTATCTATCTATCTATCTATCTATCTATCTATCTATCTATCTATCTATCTATCTATCTATCTATCTATCTGTCTATCTATCTGTCTGTCTATCTATCTGTCTATCTGCCTGTCTGCCTGTCTATATGTCTATCTGTCTGTCTATCTATCTATCTATCTATCTATCTATCTATCTATCTATCTATCTATCTATCTATCTATCTATCTATCTATCTATCTATCTATCTATCTATCTATCTATCTATCTATCTATCTATCTATCTATCTATCTATCTATCTGTCTGTCTATCTGTCTGTCTGTCTGTCTGTCTGTCTGTCTGTCTGTCTGTCTATCTATCTATCTATCTATCTATCTATCTATCTATCTATCTATCTATCTATCTATCTATCTATCTATCTATCTATCTATCTGTCTATCTATCTGTCTGTCTATCTATCTGTCTATCTGCCTGTCTGCCTGTCTATATGTCTATCTGTCTGTCTATCTATCTATCTATCTATCTATCTATCTATCTATCTATCTATCTATCTATCTATCTATCTATCTATCTATCTATCTATCTATCTATCTATCTATCTATCTATCTATCTATCTATCTATCTATCTATCTATCTATCTATCTATCTATCTATCTATCTATCTATCTATCTATCTATCTATCTATCTATCTATCTATCTATCTATCTATCTATCTATCTATCTATCTATCTATCTATCTATCTATCTATCTATCTATCTATCTATCTATCTATCTATCTATCTATCTATCTATCTATCTATCTATCTATCTATCTATCTATCTATCTATCTATCTATCTATCTATCTATCTATCTATCTATCTATCTATCTATCTATCTATCTATCTATCTATCTATCTATCTATCTATCTATCTATCTATCTATCTATCTATCTATCTATCTATCTATCTATCTATCTATCTATCTATCTATCTATCTATCTATCTATCTATCTATCTATCTATCTATCTATCTATCTATCTATCTATCTATCTATCTATCTATCTATCTATCTATCTATCTATCTATCTATCTATCTATCTATCTATCTATCTATCTATCTATCTATCTATCTATCTATCTATCTATCTATCTATCTATCTATCTATCTATCTATCTATCTATCTATCTATCTATCTATCTATCTATCTATCTATCTATCTATCTATCTATCTATCTATCTATCTATCTATCTATCTATCTATCTATCTATCTATCTATCTATCTATCTATCTATCTATCTATCTATCTATCTATCTATCTATCTATCTATCTATCTATCTATCTATCTATCTATCTATCTATCTATCTATCTATCTATCTATCTATCTATCTATCTATCTATCTATCTATCTATCTATCTATCTATCTATCTATCTATCTATCTATCTATCTATCTATCTATCTATCTATCTATCTATCTATCTATCTATCTATCTATCTATCTATCTATCTATCTATCTATCTATCTATCTATCTATCTATCTATCTATCTATCTATCTATCTATCTATCTATCTATCTATCTATCTATCTATCTATCTATCTATCTATCTATCTATCTATCTATCTATCTATCTATCTATCTATCTATCTATCTATCTATCTATCTATCTATCTATCTATCTATCTATCTATCTATCTATCTATCTATCTATCTATCTATCTATCTATCTATCTATCTATCTATCTATCTATCTATCTATCTATCTATCTATCTATCTATCTATCTATCTATCTATCTATCTATCTATCTATCTATCTATCTATCTATCTATCTATCTATCTATCTATCTATCTATCTATCTATCTATCTATCTATCTATCTATCTATCTATCTATCTATCTATCTATCTATCTATCTATCTATCTATCTATCTATCTATCTATCTATCTATCTATCTATCTATCTATCTATCTATCTATCTATCTATCTATCTATCTATCTATCTATCTATCTATCTATCTATCTATCTATCTATCTATCTATCTATCTATCTATCTATCTATCTATCTATCTATCTATCTATCTATCTATCTATCTATCTATCTATATCTATCTATCTATCTATCTGTCTGTCTATCTATCTATCTATCTATCTATCTATCTATCTATCTATCTATCTATCTATCTATCTATCTATCTATCTATCTATCTATCTATCTATCTATCTATCTATCTATCTATCTATCTATCTATCTATCTATCTATCTATCTATCTATCTATCTATCTATCTATCTATCTATCTATCTATCTATCTATCTATCTATCTATCTATCTATCTATCTATCTATCTATCTATCTATCTATCTATCTATCTATCTATCTATCTATCTATCTATCTATCTATCTATCTATCTATCTATCTATCTATCTATCTATCTATCTATCTATCTATCTATCTATCTATCTATCTATCTATCTATCTATCTATCTATCTATCTATCTATCTATCTATCTATCTATCTATCTATCTATCTATCTATCTATCTATCTATCTATCTATCTATCTATCTATCTATCTATCTATCTATCTATCTATCTATCTATCTATCTATCTATCTATCTATCTATCTATCTATCTATCTATCTATCTATCTATCTATCTATCTATCTATCTATCTATCTATCTATCTATCTATCTATCTATCTATCTATCTATCTATCTATCTATCTATCTATCTATCTATCTATCTATCTATCTATCTATCTATCTATCTATCTATCTATCTATCTATCTATCTATCTATCTATCTATCTATCTATCTATCTATCTATCTATCTATCTATCTATCTATCTATCTATCTATCTATCTATCTATCTATCTATCTATCTATCTATCTATCTATCTATCTATCTATCTATCTATCTATCTATCTATCTATCTATCTATCTATCTATCTATCTATCTATCTATCTATCTATCTATCTATCTATCTATCTATCTATCTATCTATCTATCTATCTATCTATCTATCTATCTATCTATCTATCTATCTATCTATCTATCTATCTATCTATCTATCTATCTATCTATCTATCTATCTATCTATCTATCTATCTATCTATCTATCTATCTATCTATCTATCTATCTATCTATCTATCTATCTATCTATCTATCTATCATCTATCTATCTATCTATCTATCTATCTATCTATCTATCTATCTATCTATCTATCTATCTATCTATCTATCTATCTATCTATCTATCTATCTATCTATCTATCTATCTATCTATCTATCTATCTATCTATCTATCTATCTATCTATCTATCTATCTATCTATCTATCTATCTATCTATCTATCTATCTATCTATCTATCTATCTATCTATCTATCTATCTATCTATCTATCTATCTATCTATCTATCTATCTATCTATCTATCTATCTATCTATCTATCTATCTATCTATCTATCTATCTATCTATCTATCTATCTATCTATCTATCTATCTATCTATCTATCTATCTATCTATCTATCTATCTATCTATCTATCTATCTATCTATCTATCTATCTATCTATCTATCTATCTATCTATCTATCTATCTATCTATCTATCTATCTATCTATCTATCTATCTATCTATCTATCTATCTATCTATCTATCTATCTATCTATCTATCTATCTATCTATCTATCTATCTATCTATCTATCTATCTATCTATCTATCTATCTATCTATCTATCTATCTATCTATCTATCTATCTATCTATCTATCTATCTATCTATCTATCTATCTATCTATCTATCTATCTATCTATCTATCTATCTATCTATCTATCTATCTATCTATCTATCTATCTATCTATCTATCTATCTATCTATCTATCTATCTATCTATCTATCTATCTATCTATCTATCTATCTATCTATCTATCTATCTATCTATCTATCTATCTATCTATCTATCTATCTATCTATCTATCTATCTATCTATCTATCTATCTATCTATCTATCTATCTATCTATCTATCTATCTATCTATCTATCTATCTATCTATCTATCTATCTATCTATCTATCTATCTATCTATCTATCTATCTATCTATCTATCTATCTATCTATCTATCTATCTATCTATCTATCTATCTATCTATCTATCTATCTATCTATCTATCTATCTATCTATCTATCTATCTATCTATCTATCTATCTATCTATCTATCTATCTATCTATCTATCTATCTATCTATCTATCTATCTATCTATCTATCTATCTATCTATCTATCTATCTATCTATCTATCTATCTATCTATCTATCTATCTATCTATCTATCTATCTATCTATCTATCTATCTATCTATCTATCTATCTATCTATCTATCTATCTATCTATCTATCTATCTATCTATCTATCTAATTCAATATATTTTTATTTGTATATTAAATATTCATTTTCTCTATGTATATTAAATTTGTATGTAGTATAAAGAGCTTTTTGACATATTTGTTAATATATCCATTTGCTTACCCATGATCTAAACTAAGCAGAATCATAGTTAACCTTAACTTTCCATCCAGTAATATTAGGCAAATGAACAACTCACTTTGTAAAGGCTGATGATTCATAGTTAATATGGATTGGTCAGAAGATTGTCAATGGTCTACTGCCATATTAGAATATATGACTTTAATGTAGTGTGACCTTCATACTGGTAAGAGCATAGTAATACTGCTATAGATGGTAATGCAAAGACTCATATATACATAAGTAATAAAACAAAACCGGAGTTACTCTTATATAATTAACTATGACAGTATTTATTGCAATACCAATTAACCTTCCTAAACAGTATGTATTTATTCTAGTTTTTTATTATTATATTAAACTAAAAGTATATGCAATAAGAGATGGTGTATTTATTTAAATAATTGATTAGTTATGAGAGTATTGAAACATTTTACTAATAATTTAATTTGACTGCCTACATAAACCTCCAGAAAAACAATTACTAATTACACACAATATATATATATATATATATAGTAACAGATGGGAAGATGGAGTGAACCTGGGGTGATGGCACATCATCATCACTAAATTAAATATTAAAGTAATTTAATAAGTAATATATTTAAGATATTAAAGAGATTAAAGAAATGTTCAATATGCCAAAATATATAAGAAATGTTATATATTAAAGAGAGCATGAGATCATAAAATCTCTGAGATCAGCCAGCGAGATCAGTTAGTTAACTCCTTAGAGAAACTATGATTAACTATAAATTCACCAGCACTATAATAAGTAAGAGTAAGTGCCAGTAATATTCCAAGTAATAACCATTCATCATCATGAATGATCAACATCAAATAAAATCAATATAAATCAGAATAAAATCAACAGTCCATCTTGTGACTGGATTGGAAATGGGTCTTCTGTAGACCAGGCTAACTATTGAGCCTTTACCAGCTCGGGGCAATTATTTAATCATTAATTTGGAGGCACAAACCAGGTGATCATCCATCAGAATACATAATAATAAAAAAATCAGAAAAACCATAATGCTGGGTCATTAAAACATGCTGATCATTACCAATGTTCTTGCCATTTGTACTGGCTAACTATAAACTTAACTTTTAATAACACTAAACTAAAATAAAATGTAGAGCATGGGCTGTAAAGAGTATTCTCTTTTGCAACAATCAGGATGATAATTGATCATCTCTGGATGCCCAAAAGTATTAATGTATATCCCTATTCATATATTCAGCCATTATACCCAAATCTAGCTCAGAGAACACAAGCTCATGTACTGTTATGTTGACTAAAAAATTATGATTTAATACAATTTTAACAATTGAATTCATGTTTATTAATAACAATATAAAAACTGACCTGTCATATGTGATTAGTCCAATGACAGCTAGAATATGGACTAACATTCTGTATTTTCTTATAGTGTAAATAAACTTTATCTTTGAAAGTAAA
The DNA here is from genome assembly GCA_028023455.1 of Epiperipatus broadwayi. NCBI lineage: Eukaryota > Metazoa > Onychophora > Udeonychophora > Euonychophora > Peripatidae > Epiperipatus > Epiperipatus broadwayi. The sequence goes on along the minus strand of JAQFVV010000079.1, from coordinate 3,875,970 downwards.
AAAAAATGAAAATAAGTTTTTTATCATGTGATTCTACAATTAAAAGTCTTCTGATTTTGATTAACATATAATAAAAAAACTTATCACATTTGTGATTTAAAAAATTACTATACATGATTCAAGTTATTATACTGTGATTTACAATATGTTCCAATAGGTTTACTTAAAACCCATTCAGCACAACAGGCATGTGGCTTGACATAAAATAAACAGTTTTGAATTGGCATTTAATACTAAAAAAGGATTAAAATTTACATATGCATTATAGTTGCAAACATTGATCTATATACGCACACACATGTGTGCATGTAATTTCTGAATACATTTGACTTGTTACAAAATAATTATCAAAATCTTAAGTTATATAAAAATACAATAAATGATTAAAGTTTTTCTATAGGTGTGGATTAATATAAAAACAAAATCCAATTTGTTATACCTCTTAATGGGTTCATTTATGACATATATATATAATCTGCACACATATGCACATATCATATACAATGAATCTATTTCAATTGACATTTAATAATAAAAAATGATTAAATTTTACCTGTCTATTTGACACTCATTGACATATGCACAAACATGTGCAGTATAATTCCTAGATATATTTGAATCATTATACAATAAATGATTAAAATTTTACTTATATGTGTATACATGTATATAGACATACTGATGTTTACCTATTTTAACTTTTTACAATAATTTTATATTTTTCACAATTAATTCAATATTGAAAGTATATAGAATCATGTTATTTAATTCTTTCATAACAATTTAATATGTTATTTTTTCTTAAAGTTTGAATTATTTGATCACTGATTAAAGTTAAATCCTCCAGCAAATATATTTTATTATTTAATACTTTTTTTACAGATTACTCTAAAAAAGATTTGTTTTTTTATCAGTTTACTCTTAACTAAGTATTGTTTTCTTTTTTTAAAAAATTTGTTTTAAAAAGAAATAAAGTCAATTTTATGACAGGTCACTTTTGGATTGTTGATTAATTAATTATCAACATTTAAATATTTTCTTTTTGATTTTAATTCAAACAAAATTATGATTGCATTATCTCAGGTTGCTTCTCTAAAAGATTTTAAAATATCTTTTAACTGTTAATTCTGACTCCTAGATTTTTTAAATCCAAGCAGAGTTATTTATTTGCATTACTCTTTTTTAAAAAAATATAGAGTTAAAACAATTTAAGACAATATTGTTCTCTGTTATATCTCTAATTTTTAAAATGTAATTTCAGACCAATGTATATTAAAATAAAATAACTCACTGTATATGCATGCAACATACATGCGATGCATGCATCTGTAGTTCCCTGCATATCTAGATAAACATTAGCATATGTATACCAATTTTTTCAAGCTTTCTCTTGGTAAGCTTGGTTTTTGGTCCATCAGCAAAATAAGCATAATCCAGGCAATTGTCAACACCAGGAAAGGCATTCAAATAATTTGTTGGCATGCCATGAGATTACTTCCGACTAGGGCTTGATGAGCATCAGGCAAACTGTTTTTCAGAACACTTTTAAGGCTATGAATTTCAACACAGATAAGTGGGTCATCTTCCTTCATGTGAATTCAAACTCCACCATTGAACTGTAAACTGCTGCTGGATCTTCTATCTTGACATCAGCTACATCTCATAGGATCTCTGTATAAATCTGGACAGCTAAAAACAATGTTTCAGCAGGCCTATTAGGCAACTGCTTCTCAAAAATTTAAACCAGACTTTTTTTTCAAAAACTATTATCCAGACTGAAATAATCTTTTCCATCCAGTCTTATATAGTCTTGGTGAGGTGATAAACACTAAATTTAAAAACAGTGGTTTTTTATCTTGATTAAAAAACTTTTTAATCCTTTCAAAAGCAAGTTTGAGGTTTTACTAAAGATGTGATCTACATGCTTTTACTCTTTTCAAAACACTCTTTTAATTAAAAGTTACTTTTGGAATTTCTTAATCTACAATGAATTTTAAAAATAGATAAAGAAATGTATATAAGCATTAATTAAAAGATTTCCAATGATAGATATTTTTACAATTATCAATAGACATGCTTGTTTTTAAATTTCAATATCAGAGTTACAAAAAATAATATTTAGACCTTTTTAAATGTTTTAATTTATAATAAAATTATGTTTAAATCCAGAGTTATTAGACCCTTTATTTATTGTTTTTAGTCCCAAGAAATGTAGAAAAAGATCTACAAAAATTTATGAGTGTTTATTTCTACTTTTCCTTTATATATATATATATATATATATATATATATAGGAAAAGTAGAAATATATTGGTATATATATATATATATATATATAGTACCAATATTGAAATTGGCACATGATGATTTTGCCTAAAAATTATTAAATAATAAATAAGTTATAAAACTCTAAAAGGTTTCTTTAAGTAAACAAAATCAGTTTGCTGTCAAAAGTAAAATTAAAAGTTTAAGAGTTTATTACAGTTTGTTTTCGAAAAAGATATGAATCAAATAGTTTTCCATCGTTAGTTTTTGAAATAAAAAGCTACAATTAATTAATCAGAAGGGGAGAGGGGTGTTTCATTAGAAAAGTTAAACTAAAGGTTTTATAAAAAGGAAGTAAAGAGGTTTCTTATTAGTATTTGTAAAATATAAATAATTTAAAGTTTAAAAAATACAAATCTCTTTTCATTTGAATTAAAGAAAAAATAATCTTAAAACTAGTAATATATGTTTGTATATATGTGTGATTGTCAATAATAGAATAAATGTATGTGTAATAAATGTTATTATAAATAAATGAAAGTTAAAGAAGATTATCATTAAAAAACATGGCAACGGCTATTAATTAAAAATATAAAACAACACTTCTGCATGGCTATTACTAATTAAACAATCTTCCAAAACACGTTGTCAAAGGATTATCAATGAAATTTCGACAACAGATATTGCTGGAGGATATCGAAAAGAAAAACACTTCGCAGGTATAAATAGTAAAATTTTATCAGATAAGCAGGTGAGTTCAGAAATTAATTGAGTCAGTTAAGTCAAAAGAATACCATCAGTTGAGTTAATTGTATCCAGAAACAAAATGTGGTGCTGAGCAGTTTTGGGAAATACACGCCTCTCCACTGCCTGATGTCCGATGAAAACAGCAAGATCTGCCCGTGAAATAATGTCAGCTTAACAACTTGGAAATCTTCATCAATATCTAATTGTCTTCAATAATAATAATCATGAATAATAATGAATCTCATCATGGAAATGTCCCAGCCAGCTGGAAGCATTCATACTGGAAGAAGCAGCAAACAAGAAGAAAACAAAGTTCTAAATCTACGTTCAAAATCCTAGGTAAAACATTTGCTTATTTTCGTTTATACCATAATAACCATTGCATTAAAATTCATAAAGCCTCCAGAGACAAGTAATTTGAACTCTATATCATACATAAAATGAACTATTGATATGTGTGTTTAAGTTTCAAATACTATATAATACTTTATTATTATTATATATGTGAGTGTATGAGTTAATATGTGCATGATCATTATATCAGTGTTATTAGTTAAATTAGATAAATACCAGTGTTTTATTATTAAAATCTACAAGAATATTTAAACTAGTTTAGAAATGTTAATTTAAAATATGCGTGTGTTTTATTAGAATTATAAAATGTTTAAAATTAGTAAATATTTGTTAATAAATTGTCTTTAAAATTAAACTTTATTTGTCGGTCAATTCTTTTTATAAATTCCTTTTACAATTCTTTTATCAATTCTTTTAACCACTAATTATATATAATCTGTTAGAGATTACAAGTAACTGAGTTAGCTGTGGATATTTAGGCATTGAGTTAGTGGCCATTGCTCAAAGTGCATTATTTATTCATTCTTGAATAGATAGCTGGCACCTGTGTTTATACACAAACAAAAAAAAGTGCTTTGAACACGGTGTTGAACCCAACAGCCGAGAAGGAGCTGTGTCCTTGAAATGTAATGCTAGTTATATATTTTATAGCTATCGTTTGGGCATACATATTCTCCAAATATATTCTTCTCTGCATAAGAGGCTGGTGTTTCGAAAGACACATATTTGAACCCGGTACAATATATATATATGTATATATATAACATTTGTAAATATGAGCTTTATTAAAATTAGGTCATCTGACTTGATTTTTTTATCAATTCAATATATATATATATATATATATATATATAGATATATGCACATACAACTATGTTGCTGTCTTACCATGTAACCCAACTGATTACAATATATATATATACACACTTGAACTCGGACTTTCAAACTCCCTACAGCTATCCAATCCATCTTATACAACTGATACACATGACCACATACAGGAGAAAAAGATAAATTATCTCCAATATATGCATTTCATATTTTGGAATTTCAATGATATGGATAGTTAAAGAATAGGGGAGTGGAGAGGATTGATACTAGTCCATTAACATTTGAAGATTAGAGCACTAATTGTATATATGTGTGGGAGATGAAGATATGGATCAACTAATGAGTACTGGTTCAGCATGAAATATATATATTGGAGATCATTTATCTTTTTCATATGTATGTGATCATATGTATGGGTTGTATAAGTTGTAGTGGATAACTGTAGGGAATTCAAAAGTCTGAGTTCAAATCCCTTATAATTACATTAAATATAGTATAGTAAATATGCATGTATTTATATATATATATATGAAAAGAAAGTTACTGTTAACACTAACTGAAATAATTATAGAAAATATACAAACCATCATACAATTACAAATATCCAGTAACGCCCTCTGTTTAAAGATCTATATCTCAATAATAGCAAACCTTAAAATGATACCACTTTAAGGTTGTATGCTAAACGATGTTAAATATTGAAATACAGACCTACTCAAACACAGAGCATGAAATTTTAAATAAGCAAACGATCTTAAATTTTGCTAATAAACTAACAAGTTTACAAAGTTATTAAAGACAAACTAAACATTAGATTTTAATCTTTAAATTCCTCCCAAACTATAAATGAAAAGAAAGTTACTGTTAACACTAACTGAAATAATTATAGAAAATATACAAACCATCATACAATTACAAATATCCAGTAACGCCCTCTGTTAAAGTGGTATCATTTTAAGGTTTGCTATTATTGAGATATAGATCTTTAAACAGAGGGCGTTACTGGATATTTGTAATTGTATGATGGTTTGTATATTTTATATATATATATTATCACAGTAAGGTTATAAGAGCTAATAATTAGTGAAGGGGCAGAAAGAAAACTATACATTTTATCCAAAAGAAAAAAACTACTGAAGTAAAACATAAAATAGGGAATATTTATGGCAAAAACATGATTGCTTTAAAATTAAAATTTTAACTCTGGCATTATAGAGCATTTTAAACCAGATGCACTATTAATGTGAGGGACATCAGGTATATTTTTATGTTTACCTATCACTTCCAGCTGTCTCATAGTAGTTTGCCTCATTGGTAGGAATGCTGACACATATGGCTGTGCTGTGGCTTGTCTCATGTGTAGGTGCAGTGATACTTCTAGATGAACTATGACAGCTTTTCCCATGTCTAATTTAAGTTCTAGATGCTTTCAGTTCTAGCATAAACTTGCCTCATGCTTTAACCATATAGTGGACAACATGCTTATTGCCATTCAGGTCTAACTATAAATTGTTGTTTGACGTTACCTCCAAACTGGATTGACTATTGTTAGCCAGATTATTTTCCATAATGAAAACAATCAGATTCATTGAGCCACATCACTTACTTGCCTGTATCTGCCATTGTACATGTGTTATCTATTCATGTATCTATTTGTCTGTAATGATGAATGTCTGTAATGATGAATGCTTAATCCAATCCAGATAATAAGGAATCTGGATTAGTCCATTAGTTGAAGGTAAAATGAGATATAACAAACTTTTAACCTCAAAGCATTTTTCAAATTGAATGCAATTCACTCTTGCATGATAACATCATATGTGAAAATGAATCATTTTTAGTCCCTAAAACGATTTTACATGAATACTTAGACCAGATATCAACTGTCATAACTGTAAAATCTAAATCAATGGATGTGTCCATATAACATCACTCAATCAGATCATAAAATTTACACAGGTAGAAGTGATTACAATTCATTTTAATAACTTTGTAAATAAAAAATTAACTATCACATTTATAAATTAATACACTGTACAGGCTTACACCTGCACATACATATATATATATATATATATTTATATATATATAAGGGATTCAAACTCAGACTTTCACACAACCCTCAGCTCTCCAAGCCATCTCATATTGCTGATCCACCTGATCACACACATGTTGAAAAGATAAATAATCACCAATATACGTATTTCATGCTAAACCAGCAATCATCAGTTGATCCAGATTACCATTTCCACACATATATAAAATCAGTGCTCAGCTTTATATTAAGATAGCCAATCTTCATACTTTAATGGACAGGCTTCAAACTACTCCGACTCATAACTTTTCAGCCTTCCATTTCATTGAAAATCTGATGATGGAATATTCAAAGCCCTCGTAAGTGCCAAGGTTGTCATCCTACCCATATTGATGTTAGTCATTCTGACCCCTCATGTACAGGAGAATAATTCATTTTTACATACATATGCTATCACATTTATATAAAGTTAAATTAAGCAATAGCAAATTATATTATTGTCTTCATCACAAGATATTATAAAAAATGAAGATAGAGATTGCTTAATAGATCGGTGATGAAATAAAGGTTTGTTGGTTTACTGTAGAGAGGAGAAGCTAGGATTATAAAAACGTCTATGAAATCGAGTGAGATCTTCATCTCCTAACTGGAAATCCCATCTAATGTTAAAGTAATAAATGTAGCAAATAAAAAATAATTAATTTTCATTTTTTTTACAGACATCTATATGGACGTTTAAACCACACATATCTCTAGCAAAGGAGCACGAAATCTCTTGTAATTAAAATTCAATATGTAAATAATATATGACCAAACTGCGCCATGGTTTAGAAATTTTCACGTTTTCAAGGTATGTATAATATACTAGATCTTATTAATCCTGTTAGCTGATCTTACAACATCATTTTTAGGCCTTATAGTTGAGCAGCATTTAATGATGGTAAAATGCATGATTTATTATCTAACTCTCTTTGTGTATGTGTGTGTATAAATATAATAAAAATAACACCGGAATTGTTTATGAAATTTAATAAACTAATAATAAATATACAAATAAATACTAATTGTAGAGGCATATATCCGACATTTTCAGAACAGCTTAAATTCTTTATAGCAAAGTAGAATATGTATGCTTTTGGAGATGGCGTAGTAGCACAAAGGAGATTGGTATATAGTATAAGGAAAATGGCGTACATAGCATAAGATGGTTACAGCTGATAATTATTTGTATACTTTAATAATGGTATATTAAATTTTATGCGATTAAAATAAGTCCTAGAGTTTTTTCACATATGTTATGTATAAGTAATAAACACAAATTTATCTATAAATCAGGTCGTAATATTTGGAAATCTCTTTTGAATAAAGAAAATATTGTTAACTTTATAGATGAATTATTTTTCAGTTTTTCTTGATTACTCGCATGGAACTGGCCAAATTTTATTTTTACAACCGTATACCTCTTTGTAATTAACATTAAGAGTCAATTCAGATCGTCCTCTTCGTTTTCTAGGTTTACATTTTCCATTTACTAACTCCTGATTGTAGTGACAACCCATTTCTTGTACATAAATGACACTACTGGCCATATTTTTAGGATATGTTGGTTGATGAATACACCGCCCTCCAATGCAACTGAATAAATCACCTTGTCTTGGTAAATGGAGATAATTATTTAAAAAATTTGAACCATCCGTTTTTAAATCATTACCAGGATTAAGGTTGAATTTGCATTCGCTATATTGGTTAATACTTTTACCGTTACATTTATAATTTTTCCTAATACTCAACAAATTACCTTTGGATCGTTCTTTAGTATCAAAATTAGGAATACATTTTTTTTGATTGGGTATTTTACCACCAGTACAGGTTAAAGGAGTTCTAGTTCTGAATGATGATCTAGCGAATTCGCCCTCATTTATCCACAAACTACTTTTCCCAGTATTATCTAAGAGTTTGTCATCAATGAAAGGTACTTGTCCACATGGCTTAAGATGAACGGGTATTTCACCAATAATGTTTAAATTCTTGTCCTTATCTTTATAGAGGTTTCTTCCAGCAGTACCTTCAATTGGTTTCGCAATATTACATTTTATGTCATGATATGAAGTATCATCCGTGTATGATTTGTGAACATTTTTAGGTAAAAAAGCATATATTATGTTAGAGGGTTTTGTTATTTTATCAAGGCTACAATCACAATAGCAAAATCTGATATATGAAATATTTTTATGTTTGTTCTTACAAAAACATTCATATTTTTGACATTCATTTTTAAACTCAGCAACTATATCTTTGGTTTCAGAACAAGTGTTGTTCATCTGAGTAAAAGAGATGTTTATTTTTGTGTGCTTTTCAAATTTAACCCCATTGGAAGAACTTTCTATCTGGAACATATGAGTGTGGTTGTTTGTAAAATGGTTCTCAACATCTCTATTTATTAAAAGGCAGTCGTATAATTTTAGAAGCAATAAATGAGAATAGATATCTTGCATTACAGCAAACTCTATCTTGCATTTTCGACATAAAATAAAGTTGTATTGAGTTTCATTATTTCCCAGCTTTTCAGAATTGTATTCATTAATTGTATGACGTAAAAATATAGGAGTACTATCAAAGATTGGCAACCTTTCAAAGAAATAAATAAACGTGAAACAAAAAGTTAAGACAATTTTTTTTTGAAGAAACATCCTTTGAATCATATCAGCAGTAAAGTGGCTAAAAAACTAAGAAATTAGTGTAAATCAATAGTTTAAATTATGAAAAGCCAACAACAACAACAAAAAAGCAAATATGTGGTAATCATAAGTCCAACTTACAAAAAATATATAAAAAATGTAGATAATATTTTAAAGCGAGGAATTTTAAAGTAAAAGTGATGAACTTTTATATATTTATTTATTTTTCTTGAAAAAAAATGTTTCCTTTCATTTTGGTGAATTCCTGACAGATGTTCGGAAAGTCGATATATATTACCTGTCATCAAAAAAGAAAAAATAAGAAGGGAGGATGTATCTGGTTTAAAGTTTTACATTCTAATTACAATATCAAGGTATAATATTGTCTTAATTATATTTAAAGCCATATAATAATATCTTTAAATTAAAATTTTATTGTTTGTGCTTCAAAAATATTCTTTAATACAGATTCCAGTTGGTTTGAATACATATTTTTTTAAAATTCAAATCCATTTTTTTACTTCTAAATAATGTAATCAAAAATGGCTATGCTTTATTTCTGGGCTAAATACAATTCTTCTTTACCTATGTTTTGCCAGTTAATAGCATTACTAATAGAATACATTTTATTCCCAAATATATTTTAATATTTCTTTTTGCTACTTCTAATTGTATTTATTGAATTGTATTACAATTTCATTTTGTTTTGTTTTATATGCACATAATATATATATAACAATTAAACGCCTGTATTTTTAAATAATATAATAATTCAAACAAATCTATTTAACACAGTATCCAAATTTTAATAAATATTTAAAATAATTTTCCGATCTACACTATTTAAACCGCAAACGGCAACTTTCAGTTTGACACGACGATGTCGTATCTTTTTTCCTGTGAATAATTTAACACTGGGGTTTCTTTTTTTTTCCCTTTTATTTTTATGATTAATTTTTGTATCTATAATAATCCCTAGGCCATTTTCTGTCTTCCCTGACTGGTTTGCAGTTATAGAAAGTTGTTTCACATTTCTAATATCTGATGCAATGATGAAATTCTTAAAACCTTTGTCAACATTTTATTTCCCACGTTTTCTATGAACTTTGATGTCCAAATGATTTCTCTGTTTATTCTAACAAAACATTTGGATTTCTAGAGTGTCTATTCTTTTTAGAATTATTTGGTTTGATTTAAAATTATTTTCCAAGGTTTTATGTTGTTCTAATGATTCCTAGAATTATTTAACGTAGCTTTTGCCTATTCCCAATGGCAGCCATTTGCATAACTGGACCGATAGAAACTCTTAATTATTATTGAGTGAAAACTGTTCTAAAATTTCTTATAAAGATGAAAAAACAATAAAACAGGTATTCACTTACATCTTGGTAAACCTTTTTTCTATGAATCCAAATTATTTTAAATTTTAATTCGATCTCAATTTTAGAATTCAACATTATAGATTATAACTCAAACTATCTCCCTGCACAAAAATCAGGTTTCTCTGATGATCAGAACAGAAGTTATGAGCCCACTTCCGGTGGATTGGGGCCCCAAAAAGAAAAATAATTTTTTTTTAAAATCAACACAGAATTACAACGAAGTGATTCATGAGCAAAAAGGTAATAATTCAAAGACAAAATTTAGTACAAATGATGTTTCAGACCTAAACAGAGACATTGAAGCTGCAACTTATCTTCTTTCAGGCAATAATTATTGAGAACATTCCAAAGTTTGACAACAAACTTTCAGATTATACAACTGAATCCTTGATTACTAAGCAAGACCTAAAATTTGATCATAGAAAGCAGAATCCAATTGGTATCAACAAATAAGGTGTAAACTGATGAAAGTGAAGAAATCACAGATAATGAAGAAATAAGCTCACAAGAGGATAATTTTGAAGAAGACTCTGAACAGGAAGGCAATGGAAATTCAGAAACAGTTTAAAGTATGAATTCCATAGATGTGGTTTATACTAAGATATGGCAACATGGATGAAGTTCTAAGGATCTGTGAATTAAAGGACTTGACAAATCAAAGACTCTTATGAATCAATGGAGAAGATTAAGGTTATTGACTGTGGTACGATCTCAAGATTTCTTTAAACAAATGTATTTACATCATGTAGTGGGTGATCAGTCACCTGTATTTTTTTACCTTAATAAATTTTTTTTTTTAATAAATATATTCTTTACTGGAAGTACTTTAGATTGTAACACTGACAATCTTTATCAACCATTAATTAATACAAATATAATATAATCTATGTAATGAAAAATTAAGGAAGCAATGATAATATCTAGAAATAGAGAGAGTTTAATGAATAGACAATTGGCTAATATAAATGCAACAGAATTGTGGGAAATTTGAGTGAATTGAATGATGGGTAATATGAATTTTTATTTTTTGTAAATTTGTACTAATTAATGGATGATAAAGCTTGTCAGTGTGTGTTTGAATTATTATATATATAAAGTAGTAATCAATGTTTGTATTCTAATTATAATCAAATATTTAGAAGAATTATATTAAAACCTGGGCCTGGTTTTATGCGATTATTTTAATGCGATTTTGAAGTTATGCGATTCATGTTTTTTCTTAATATCTTTCATATTTCAGTATATTTATTAGATATCAAGAAATTTAAATTATTAATAACTTATTTTCACTTGAAATACTTTTTTTTCTTTCAAAAATATAACGTTATATTAGCAGCTAATGTGAATACGGCCTGAAGCTGTATTTAGGAATTAGCTTCTATGTAAATAACCTATTTATATTAATGAGTAAATAATAATAATAGATTTATACATACATATAAAAATATCGCAATAAATATTCAAAAAATTTAAACTTTTAAAACGTATTTTGTTATATACAACAGGAATAAATAATCTTTTAGATTTTTAAAATAAAAAATGAAGATTTTATAAACGGAAAATAATCTTTCTACTGATAATGTATAATCTTTTTGTTTTGATTTCCATCTCATTGTTTTTAATATAGAAACAGAAAACCATTAGCACAGCATAAGACTGAAACTGGTGCTAGTTGTACATCACATCATGAATAAAAATAAAGTGGCTTACAGGTTTCTCTGGGCATAATTGCTGAGAGATTTTTGACTTCGTTTAAGGAGAAGCTATAATACATCTCATCGAATCTGATTTCTTTCCAGTTTACAAACAAACGCTAGCGGTAATGATTAAAATATGTATGGAAAATGTAAAATTAAATACTATAGTAATAAAAAAAGTAAAAAAAGTTTGTCTTGTATTAATATTTTTCAAATATTTGACATTTTTTATTAGTCATACTTTATTTGCTTATTTTTTTAATGCAAATTTTAAAGTAATTTTTCATTATTGCTTTGCTTTTATGCGAATTTTGAAAATTACAGACCTTATCCCCCATTTTTCAAGGCAAGTTAAGTCTATTTTTATGCAATTTTTTTTAATGCGGGGTTTTCTGTGGAACCTATCTACCACATAAAACGAGACCCAGTAGTATTTATATTATTTCTGGATTTGGGTAAAATATTTGAAGACAATGAAGTTATTAAAAAAATTCCTATTTTGATAGATACTCGATATAAACTGTATAAACAATGACTAATGGTTTCTAAGTTTGTGTAAAGGAATATAGAAATAAATTGCCAAAACTTTAGTGGCTGAAAATGAACCATATATGTATGGATTTTGTGGTATTAAACTTTAAAAAAAAGAAAAAACCTATTTATGATAAATAACCTGATTATTATTAACTAGAGTGTTATCAATAGTATATCCAAATATCATAACAGTTATTAGCGAATGTAATTTTCACCATGATTAAATGTTTTAAATAGTAATATAAAGATTAAGTTAATTACATCAAAACTAGAATTTGAATCACATCAAAATCTTTCAATTAAATTCTAATAGCTGATGAAGTAAATTGAAATGAAACATGATTTCATGCCTGATAAAAAGAGCTTGAAAATTTTAGTCCTTTTTAAAAATTTTATGTTTATAGTAATTAGAATTTAGAAAGTATAATTAGTAATATATATATATCGTAACACTTTAGTCGATTTAATAATATTTTGTATTCCTCATAAATTTTTAGAGTCCTCAATGTACCTCTTTTACAATGCCATAAGAATGGCTATTCAAAATCAGTTTGCTGTTGGGTAGAGGGCGCCATTAACGCATTATCCAAAGCATACCTTTAAATATATACACTGCATTACTATGCAACATTTTTTAATATTTTCTAAAATTAATTATCTCATACTCATTAGTAAATTTATTTTTTCATTAAAAAATAGTCCCTTATCACCAGACTAATCACAAACAAAAACGCAGTAGCTCCTCTTAGCATAAGAAATGTGCAAAAACCTACTAAATTCAATGGTCATTCATTGTATGGCATTTAGATCTTTTATATTCACAGAGCTATTAATGAAATAACTAAAGCAATTAGTTTCCCCACAGTGTTAATAGTATAATTACTATTAGCCCTACAGATACTCCACCAGCCATTAACAATAATGTTATCAAATTATCCTCATAAGTAAACACACTACTCTTTCACATAAATTATTTCTAAATAAAATTAACTATTGGCAGACATATGAAATTGAAAATTATAGTAATATATCAAATAATATTCACCTTTTCCTTGTTTTGAAATAACATATATATATATAAATATTATAAAAACTTCAGAAATTGGCATTAAAAATCCAAACATCTAGACTTCTTAATTAACATAAATATCAAAGCCTTTCCTACTAATTATTTTCTCTCCTATAAGTGGATACTTCACAAATATAGTTCCATTATGTGCCTTCTGTCATAAAAATGAAGAAACATTGGAGCACTTTCTTATGAAATGTTTTCCCCGTTTTTGTTGCTGTATTTACATCATTAACAGTACTCATTAAGATTTACAAACAATCAATAACATCATTAATAATATGCAAAGTAGTCTTTTTCCAATATAAGAATTACTACCATTAATTCTTTTTACACTCTGGTTTATAAAAATGCTATCTAAGTATTAACCCCACATCTCACAATACTAAATCACCCATTGAATAACATTAAGGTCAGAGACCAGACCCATGCACCAACTGATATTTTTACATTTACATGGGATCTGGACTTAAACTTCCTACATCTATTCAATCAATCTTATACAACTGATACACATGACTACATTTAAAAGATAAATGATCTCCAATATACATATTTCATGATGAACCAGTACTCATCAGTTAGTCCAGATCACCATCTCCCACACATGTGTACAATCAGTGCTCAGTTTGTATTAAAATAGCAAATTTTTAAATTTTAATGGCAAGCTTCAATCCTCTCCACTTTCCAACTATTCAACCATCTAATTCATTAAAAATCCAAGGCTTGAATGCTCAACACAATTTAAATAAAATCGCAATGTCAATTGATAAGCTTATAAAAGAATATCAAATAGTGAATTTACTACTTGGTTAAATTTTTAGTTAGTCGTTGATAAGACGGTCTGTATTTAATGAGATTCATTGTTTTAAATATTACTACGATTGTAATAAAAGGAAAATAATTGAATGACCTTACTGTTGGGAGTTTATAAGAAATTTGATTCAGGAAAATGCCAAATCTGGACTTGATTCTAGATTCTTACAGCGCAAGAATTTACCACTCAGACCATTTCCATCAATATTAATTGCAAAGTCTACAAACTATGAAGAATAAGCTTATTAGTATTAATTACTAACTATCTTTAAACAAGTTCTCTACATATATAACATCTTAAATTTTATTAAATATTGAATTTGGTTTGACCAAATAGCTGCAGAACGTATTCGGAGATGACATATAGCTCTGGTAAATGCGTTCTATTATAATTATTTCTAATATATATATGCGCTGTATACACAGATAATGAAGCTAGAAAATAAATGTTTGAAACTATTAAATTATAGAGCTTAGCGCTCTATGGTGAAGATATATTTTAATTTCAAATTTAGATAACATGTAGTAGTTATTAGTGCATTATGTTAACATTCGTTAACATTACGAGTACATCGCATCTTTAGACTTACTCATTCAAATAGATGTTTAGTTGGTATTAATAAAAATCTATCTTTTCCATTATTGATGTAACAATATAGAATTTTATGTGATTTAGATGAAGAATATTACAAACAAAATCAAATTAAGTTTTAAAAATGCATATTGCGATAGTCCTAAATGTATAAAATTTTGTTAATTACTGGCATATATTTAATTAATGATGGGTAAAAAGCATTTAAAAATAAAATTTGCATCTGATAAAAGATTATATCGATTTTGCACATGCAAGTTATCGAGTATTTTTTTTCCTCACTGTGTGTATAAATATAATTGTGTCTAAAACACCATTCTCAGTTTGCTGAGATTGTACTCAGATTTGCCACATTCATTTCTATTTAGTATCGTGTTTTTGTTTTTATAATAGGTCTTAAGTAGAGTGCTTATTAAAAGTGAAACAAATTTTTGATTATTATTATATTATTAATCCCTATATAACTGCATAACACATCATTTCATTTGCGACGACTTATCCTTCTTCCTACTTTTTTATTTATTTTTAAGTAAAATCATAACTAATGTTTTTGTTATTTTGTTTTTCTTTAAAATTAATACATCAAAAAGATATAAAGTTTTTTTCCTCTTCCTTCCTACAACAGGAGGGAAGTAAAGATAAGCAAAGGATTTTTTCTTATAAACAAAATCAAAGTAACGCTTACGCAAACACGTGTTTAAATATATAGAAATTAACCCAAAATATATATAGTATACCAAATACATTTTTGGATATCTAGAGAATTGCTTTATAATGGTATTTGAGTATTAATCCTATATACATCAATTTTATTAAGTTATCCAGTGGAACAGTATTAATGATATTTCTTAAAAGCATTTTTTTTTTTGTTTTACACAAAAAGACGACATTTCAAGAGACTTTCCAAATGATTATATATATTATCTAATAAAAATCTAACTGACAGATTGAACTGGTCAATGGTAAAATCGTCTACTTATATCTAAATATCACAAATGTATCATAGCATATATATTGTCAAAGAATAAACATGCTACTAGCTGAAAATACTTAAAACATTATGTAATAACTGAAATGACGGGCTTGTTATATACCTGTTTCTATAGATGTAATATATAGGGTATATGAGCACAGACTTTCACACGACCCACCACTCTCCACTCATGAGTCATAACACTGATACACTTGAACACATATATGTCGAAAAGATCAATAATCACCAATATTCGTGTTTCATCCTAAACCAGCAATCATCAGTTAGTCCAGATTACCATCTCTACACATATATTCTATAAGTGCACAGATATATATTAAGATAGCTAATCTTCATACTTTAATGGACAGGCTTCAATCTACTCTGCACTCTAACTCTTCAACTGTCCATCCAATTGAAAATCTGATGATGGAATGCTCAAAGGCTACCCTGAGGCCGAGATTCTTGTCACACCCATGTTGACCTAAAGTCAATCTGACCCCTCATGTACAGGACATAATCCATTTAATACATATACAGGGATGGGCAGACATCTCTATTATGTAATAACTGAAACAAGGGCTTGTTATATACCTGTGTCTATATATGTAATATATAGGGTATATGAGCACAGACTTTCACCTGACCCACCACTCTCCACTCTATTTCATAACACTGATACACTTGAGCACATATATGTCAAAAAGATAAATAATTACCAATATACATATTTCATGCTAAACCAGAAATCATCAGTTGGTCCAGATTACCATCTCTACACATATATCTGAGCACTTACAGCATATATGTGTAGAGATGGTAATCTGGACCAATTGATGATTGCTGGTTTAGCATGAAATACATATATTGGTGATTGTTTATCTTTTCGACATATGTGTTCAAGTGTATCAGTGTTATGAGATAGAATGGAGGGTGGTGGTCCATGTGACAGTCTGTGCTCATATACCCTATATTTTAAAACATTATATAAAATTAGCTATAGTTAATACACATTTATATATTTGATGCTAGAGCCTTATACTCCATTTAGGCTAACTCCAGTTTATATAGTGACCCCCATCAATTTTTAGCAAACCAAAACAAATTGATTAATTCCAATACAGGTTTTTATCCAGTGAGATTAAATATTATTGTAGTCATGTCCTGTTAAATTATAAAAGTTATACAACTTTTAAGGAGATATTAAATCTAACTTCAAGAGTAAAAATATTTTTATTAAAATTTATCATCACAGTATAAGTAAGGGTAGACCCATCACCAATAACATGCAAACATTCTGTAGCTAGATTCTATTAGGAGTCATTGTGTTAGCACTATTTGTACCTTTTGTCCAATGATTAAATGATAAAATATATTTAAGGATTATGAAGATGTAGTATAAAATTAATCTTCTATCTGAAATCAATAAGATAAAAACTGTAATTGATGCACTACCATTTCATGACATTAATTTTACTCTTATTTTGGCTTGTAAAATAATTCACCTACTGTTAATAAGTGAGTATTAGCAAAGGCTATTATAGAAGTCTTATTGTACATGAATGACGGAACAAACATATGTAATTGACATCACTGAGAGAATTAAAAAAAACCTAAAATAGATCTGTAGTGGACATGTTGATATAAGAAATGATAGTAAATGATCACGAAAAACTCAAAAAGATGGTTGGAGAAATTTTTTTGTTTAAATGATGTGGAGAAAAGAAGCTAAAGATCGGAGAAGATGGATTAAACTTGGAGAGACATTCATCCTGCAGTGAACTGATAATGATGATGATGATGATAATTTTAGAAATCTATGCAAATCTCATAGCACCATCTTTATTAAAGTTAATAAACTATATCACATTTGTTATTGTCCAAGTGCTTTTAATATACAAAACTGACTCCGTTTTCCAATTGCTTTTTGAGTTCTTATTAATGTGTTAACTTTAGGTAATTCTACCCTGTAATAATTAGTTACAGCTGCAAAGACTAAGCATTGGGTATACTTTGTAAATTGGTGTTGAAGCTTGAAAACATTACTGCCTACATTTTTCACATTAATAAGAACATAAGCAGCAATTGGATGTTTTCATTTGTATCATTTTAATCTCTTAAGGTCAGATTGAACGATGATAAAATGTGAGGTATTTGATTAAATTTCGAAAGATGGTAGTACTAAGAGAATTACAGATGGTAGAATTATTCCAAATTTAAAATGTAATCGTTTCAACCATTCTATTATACATGTAAATGATATATTATCTGGGTTCATTCACATATTTATAATACTATTGTAACAACATTTCTGTTATGTAGCCCTGACTATAAATTGGATAATGAATGTTATTAAGCTATACTCATTGTATTTATATAATTACACATATAATAACTATTATTTACATTATATTTACAAGCAAATTTTTCAATAAGCAATTGAAATAAAAGCGAGATGTTTAAACTTTGCGGTTAAATACTACTATATAAATATCATATGCGCTAACGATGCATACACATACAAAGCTGAATTTTTAAAATTCTTTATACATTAAAATAATACAAAATAAATATGTATAAGTGTGGTTGAGTGCTTTCAAGGGACACAACTCTCATAGTCATAGTCATATTGTAACTAACGAACATAGTTAATTGCAATGCAAATTTATGCAAATGGCTTTATGTATTCAATTTCTTGGATATATTGTGGCATGTGTTTTTTCTGTTGACGGTATGATTGTCTCTAGCAATAAAGCAAGCCTCTTTCACTTTTTAAGTCCTGTCGTTCCCTACAAACAACCACAGGATTCTTTGGTTCGCAATCGTGACCTGCTGAGCTGCGATGCTGGGCGAAAACTTTAAATGCAGATGTATGATTTTTATTTTTTATTATAAAAATACTCTCTCAATCAGAATTAAAGATCCCATTACATTACAATTGGTTTTTATTCTACGATCAATTCATAAACACAATTTATACCTTTCCAGTGTAGATTTAGTTTACATTCAAATTAAAAGTATCTACTAAAAATAAATCCTGGATTTACCTCGTAAATGTGCAGATATTCTGAAAAAAAATCTCCAGTTTACTTGTAGGGAATGTAACTTTACACTTTTTTGTTTAAAGTTAACATTTTAATAATATAATTTGTAATTTCTTTTCTTTTCACATTTTTCACATATAGAAACCGATATAAATTAAAAGTCTAAAAAAACAATTTATTAAATCATTTCAATTTATAACTTAAATTAAATGAATTGCAGTGATTTATTATAACATAACGTTTTAATAAAAATATTTTGAAGTTATATTAATTTGAAAATGTAACTAAGGTTACTATTTAGGCAGAAAATAGTATAATTAGTTTAATTATAAAATAAAAATATTAAAATCAAAGTACACTAAAATAATTTTTTTTCTAACCCATTGTATTAAAAGTAAAGAAAGATGTCACTACAGTGACTGTAATTATGTTTTTTCCTATATGTCATAGCATCGGCCGGGAGGCGAACCCATAACCGTCTGCAACCAACTACTTGTTTGCAAGGCTTTTGCGCTGACCTCTTGGCTAACAACGCTTGCCGACCGTAACTATGTTAGGGTACAAATAATGAAGTTATGGAAGAATAAATATGAACAAAGTGATTATACAGAAAGTGGGTTATTGGTTTTTATGCTGGGTTTGGGAAAAGATAAGGGAGATTTAGATATGAGGTCATGGAGTTGACAAAGATTATGTTGTTGAAATGGGATGGAGCAAGTTTGTGGGAAAATTTAGAATGGGGAATGGAAAGGGAAGGTAAAGTGGCTAACAGGTTTCTCTGGACATAGTTGCTGAGAGATGTCTGACTCCGTATAAGGAGAAGTCACAGTGCATCACATCACATCACAGTAGAAGAGAAAATTAATGCATTCTTATAGTACTTTTATTAAAAATTGAAAGTTTGAAAAAAAGGTATGTGCATTTTATTTAGAATTTTATTATTATTTAAAATAGCAGTTTAATGCAATAAATATTAACTTTTTACTCATTAGGGTGCAATAATTTATTACTTTTATAACGTTGCAAGAAGTCAATAAAATATTAGATTGCAAATAAAATATTTGCAGCCATTTAATTTCAGTCTCTGCTCTCTCTTTTTTTACTCATTGATAATTTTCATTTATAATATGTACTTGCTAGAATTATTTTCTTTGTGATATTTCCTAAACAACAGTAATAATTTAAAATTTGTAGCAAAAGGACACTACTGTACTATCTGCAAGAGATAGGGCAGGCTCTATAAATGAGATATTGAAAAAATTATGTGAAGGAAATAATGTTATGTTTATAGATGTGGGATTTTTTTTATTAATAAGAAGGAGTTATATAATAAAAAATGGTCTGCACTTAAAAACAATGAAGAGAAGCATTAGGGGGGTTGATTTATGGAAAATATTATAGTTTAGAAAATGTATAAAAAGCGGTAGAATTTTAAATTACAGTATTATCAAAAAGAAGATTAAGAATGGAGGGGATGTAAGAAGTAGACTACGAGTAGTTGATTTAGATATAAATGTAGATGTGGAGAGGAAATGGGTCTGTAAAACTAATGATAAATAAGCTAATTATAAAAGTAATAAAGAAATAAGAGTCAAAAGAATTTATAAAAGGGTAATAAGAAAAAAAATTGTTAAAGCTGGATATTTGAATATGCAAGATGGTAGGAGACCAGAAAAGTAGCTTGAATTAAACAAAGTAATTAAAAATGAAGGGCTTGAGGTATTATCAGTAATGGAAACACATCCTATACTGAGAGACTTGATACGACAAGGTATAAAATAGAAAAGAAAAAGAAAAAAGAGGTAGTGGTAAAGGAGTTATGTCAAAAAAATACTTAAATACTGTTGAATGTCAAGAATATTTGTGGTTAGAGATATGATTGGGAAGACAAGAATGGATGGAGGCTATAGTGTATGTGACCACTGGAGATAGTCAAATTATAATGGAGTGGAACAGTAGCATATATGAATGCCTAGTTAAGCATATACAGAATTTCAGAGAAAAGAGAAAGAAAATAATGGTTATAGGGGATATGAATGGGAATATTGAAGATATTGATGATGTGGATAACAAGAATGTAGAGCTTTTGAAATTTTTTTGTCAGGGAGTAAATTTGAGCATTGGAAATTTATCAAATATTTATGAGAAGCAATACACATGGTCTAGAAATAATATATTTCACACAATAGATCATGTATATTATAATAGATAAAGGGGGAATGAATAAATACTCAAACTTAAAGTGTTTGATAATAAAGAGAGATTATGTAATAGTGATCATAATTTTTTAATAATAAAAATGGTTAGTAATGTGATGAAAAATGGTAATAAAAGTAAAAAGGATAGTGAAAGATGTGGGTGGAGAATGAATAATAAAAAAATTAGAAGAATATAAAATAGGAGTAGAAGAAATCATGCAAGACTTTGTTGGGGATGAACATAAGGACTGTTATGATGAAGTAGAAAAGCGGCAAATAAGGTTTTATGTGAGAACATTCAGAATAAAAATAATAGAAAAATGAGAATTTGTAAAAAGTGTAAAAGAGAGGAAAAATGCATGTAGAGAATATAAATGTGTTATTAAAACACAGAAAATGAAAAACATGTTAATATCAAATGGGAAAACTATTTAAAAAGAATATGGCTAAAATAGATAATTATATAAAGAGAAAAAAATTAAATAATAAATTATCGAAAGATATTAATAGAAATTGAAATGATGGGAGTAAAAAATTTGGAAATATATCAAAAGAAGGAATGTAGGGAATAAAGAAATAGTATTACTAAATGATGAGGAGAAAGAGTGTAGCTGTAGATAAGAATTAGAGACAATCTTAAATAATAAGAAAAGATGTTAGATCTGAAGGACAGAGTGATAACAAAGAAAATGTTAGATTTAGAAAAAATGACTTGAATGAGACAGACAAGAAATTGAAAAGTGTAAAAGCAAGAGGTTTAGATGAAATGGGCAGAAGAGACGGTGATGAATTTGAGAAAAAGAGCAAAATTAAATCTATTGTCATGTTTTAATATAATAGCACAGAAGAAAGAATTTTAAGACAGCTGGAATAATACAAGAATAAGATTAATATTTAAAGAAAAGAGTAAGAATCATATAAAGTTAACTGATGGCAGTAATGTCAGTGTTATATATAGTTTTTGCATATATAGTGGCTGGAAGAGTGGCAAAGTGGGTAAATGAAAATAATATAGAAGAAATGCAGGAAGGGTTTAGGTCAGATAGGCATATAGAAGATAGTTTATTTGCAGTCACACAACCTATAGATGTGAGTAGGAATACAGATAGACACTTATATATGATTTTTATAGATATAGAGAAGGCATAGGATAGATTAAATAGAAGTAGATTATGGGTACATTTAGTAAATTTGGGAATGAATGGAGCTTTAGTGGATCCTATTAAGAGATTGTATGAAAATAATTACTATATTAAGAAAATGTATGAAAATAATTACTATACATAGCAATTAGAAAATATAGAATCACTTAGAGTTAAAAGTGGGGTGGGACTAAGGCAAGGATGTCCTTTGTCACCTATTTTGTTTTGTTATATTTGAGAGAAATGGAGAGAGCAATAGAAAAACTAGGAAGAAAGATAAAAATATCATTAATAGATGAAAGGATATGCATATATTATCAGGTTTTTCATCTGCTGATGATATATTCTTGTGCACAGAAAGTAGGGAAGATATAGAAGTTATGATGAAGATGTGTGCAAAGATGGGAAAAGAGATGGGGATTAAACTTAGTGAAGAAAAATCAAAAGTAATGGTGATAAATGCTGGGGAAGGAGAAGAGAAAGAATTTTTATTGGGGGATTTTAAGTTAAATGTGGTGAGATATAACTATTTGGGAATTTTCATAAGTAATCAGAGAAATTGCTTGGCTGAATGAATGGGAGAAAAAAATGATAAATGAAGTAAAGAAAAGAAAGAAAGGAACCGATAAAGAAATTGACAGTGTTTTCATATGATATAGCAAGAATTATATGGAAAGGGAGTGTCAGAAGCAGAGTTAACTTATTGTAACAATGCTTTATGTGTTAGTAAAGGGGAGTTAGATTACTTAGAAGAAATACAAAGAGAAGTAGGAAAGCATGCATTACATGCAGATATGTGGATGGCAAATGAGGCAATTGAAGGACAAATGGGATGATCAATATTTTATATAAAAGGTGCAAATGAAAATGTTCAGTAGATTGTAATTTATGGATAATAAGAAAATAGCCAAAATAATATATAATTGGGTTATGAGTAAATGATAGATGACAAGATTAGTGAAAAAGATAGTATAGTATGCAGAAGATTTGGATAAAGATTTTATGTCAGAATATATGTACAAAAGATAGAATGATTGTGTTATGAGGAATGTTGAGTATTATAATGACAAAAAATAGGATAGAAGAATAGATGGATTAATAAAAAATAGTAAGTTGGAGAGATGGAGAACTAGTATGGAGAGTAAAAAGATTTTAAATAAATATAGGAATATTGGGTGTGAGAGTTAATTTATGATAATAGCAAGGAAAGTAAGTTATTATTTAAGACTCAAAGAGGATCATTAGCAGCAATGAGAAATGTGGGTGAATTATTGTGCAAGTTATGTAAGGAAGACATAGAAAATATTAGGCATCTGTTAATTGAATGTAAGTGCTTACAAGCAGAAAGAGTACAAATAATGAAGTTGCAGAGAATAAATATAAACAAAGTGATTATACAGAAAATGGGTTCTTGTATTTTATGCTAGGCTTGGAAAAAGATAAGGGGGATCTAGATATAAAAAAACCATAGAGTTGACAAAGATAATGTGGAAATGGGATGGAGTGGAATAGAAAAGAATATGGGAAATTCTTAGAGTGGGGAATAAAAAGGTAAGTTAAGGTGGCTAACAGTTTTCTCTGGTCATAATAGCTAAATGAGTCCTGACTCTAATAAGCAAGAAGCCATAGTGCATCACATTACATCACATCAGTAGCTAATATCTTCTTATGCATATAAAATAGGGAAGATGTGAACGTTATGCTGAAGACATGCGCAAGGGTGTGTAAATAGATCAGGATTAAATTTAGTGAAGAAAAATTAAAAGTAACATTGATAAATGTTGGGGAAAGAATAGAAATAATTTTTATTGGGGGATATAAAGTTAAATGTGGTAAAAGGATATAACTATTTGGGAATCGTCTTAAGTAATGAGAAAAATTGCTTGGATGAATGGAAGAAAAAATTAATAAATGAAACAAAAAAGAAAAGGAATTGATAAAGAAATTAACATGTTTTCATATTCGTAATTTAAAGAATTGCAAGTGACTTGTAACTACTGATGGGTTAAATCCAATAAAATAAAAAAACATTAAAGTGATTTTAAATTAATTAAGACTTATAAAAGTTCTTAGAATGACTTCTAAAATGAATTAGCATTTAACTATAAAGCCCTGATAAAATGAACTGACAATTAAATTAACTTATTGCATTTTTTTTATACTTAGACAAATTAGATGTCTGGAAGTTTAGCTTTGCTGGCAATATATATATATATTGTAACCTTTAGCTTTGCTGTATATATATATATAAATAAACAATCCAGGAATACATGATAAACTTTCACTTCTTAAAAAAACGAAGTTTGCATTTAAGCTTAATAACTTTTTTACATTGATTCCGCTACTCCATAATTAACGATTCATCGCTTTTTAACATCACTTAAATAGTTTTTTAATTAACATACTTTTCAAATGTTGCATATCTGAATGTAAATGGAAGTCTTTACGATGTTATTAATTAAGAAATAGAGTTTTTCAGATATTTATTATGATTAGAAGTAAAATATTTGCTACTTGTTAAAATATGAAAATTAAAATTGATCTTAAACCTGAAGATCATTGCTGCTAAAATTTTATATAGTATGAGGTTTAAATACATGCAGTACAAACTTTTACCTTTGCTTACCTTCACTTGAGAATGAATTGTTGGTAAATGAAATGATAAAATTTTTGATTCAGTTGTTCGGTAAAAAGAAATCAACATTGTGTTATAACAGTGTTTGTTTAAGAAAGATTACCTCTGGATAATTATTGTGCTTAGTATTTTTTTGTTGGGTACAAACCATACCTTCAAGTATATATTATATATTTAGATATGATAGAATAAAAGTAATACGTCCAATGCTGCTCTCAGTTATAAATTAAAGTGTTTTGGAAATGAAATATTTATTTTTACAATAATATTAAATATTTTCTATGCCCCATGATTTGAAATGTTTGATCCATAGAGACTTGTTAAATATTTACGCTTACTAGGTCATATACACTTTGATATTAGAACAAGGCAAGCTTTAAATATCATCATTATCATCATCAACCATTATTAATCCACTGCAGGATGAAAGTTTCTCTAAGTTCAATCCATCTTCTCCGATTTTTAGCTTCTCTTCCCATATCACCCCTGCACAGTTTCTTATTTCATTCATCCATCTCACATGTGGTCTCTTTCTGGGTCTTTTAAAATCTCTTGGAATCCAGTTTAAGATTTCAATTGCCCATCTATTATCACCTCTTCTAGAAATATGTCCAGCCCAACTCCACTTCAGTCTTTTAATTTTTTCAATGAGGTCAGTAACATCTGTTTGTTCTCTTACCCATATATTGCATTTTCGATCTCTTCTTAATACTTCTTTGAGTGGTCTGAAGTCTCTGTATTGCTCTTCTATTAAGTGTCCAAGTCTCAGATCCATAAGTAAGAACTGGTAAAACACATTTATTAAAAACCTTCCTTTTCAAACATATAGACATATTTCTTTTTAGTATCAAGTTATTTCTACCAAAAGCACTCCAACCAAGTTTAATTCTATGATTAATTTCATCCATTACGTTTCAATCTGTATTAATAATCTTACCAAGGTATTTCTAACTGTTAACTTCTTCTAATTCATCATAATTAATCTTTATTTTCATATTTTGAGAAAATCCATTAAACATTACTTGAATAATATAATCTGATTTAAAGAGATCATAAGGAAAGATAAATTGTTAGATATAACGATCAAGTAGCTTGGTAGAGCTAATTACCACACCTGTTTTGTGACAAAAATAAATAAGTATATTTATTGTCATTGGAATAGATAATTAATATTTTAAAACAAAACAAAAGACAAAATAACAACAAACACTAAAGTTAAAAGTGTTTAAAATTTAAAAAATAAAATGAAAAAATGGAATGAAAAAAATAATATTTAAATTATAAAGCATATTTGTTTTATTCAGTTTTTAAAATTAAATATTTCTTTTTATATAACATTTGTTTTGTTTTACTTTCTTCCCTTTAATTGTTTCATTTAATATAGCTCTTATTTTCTATGTCTAAACAGCTGAGAATTCTACTGTGGGTAAAAATCTCTCCTAATAAAACATTTAATGAATTTCTTAAATTTATTTTAATTTCAGAAGCCAAATTGTAATATTTATTCTCTCTTAACAGATTCCTTAGTCATTGTAATTACCAATGTAATATTTTATTTCGGAACCATCTGCATAATTTAAGCAACTTTCTAATATTTAAATACATTTAATGATGTAAGAAGTTTCACTTTGTATAACTTAACTACACTACGATAATTCATTTAAGATTTCAATGTAGAAAAATTGTGTTAAATAAATGTCTAACGGTTTCCAGTTATATTTATTGATTTTGTTTGTTAAATGACCTAACATCTAGAATTCTAGATGTTCCAATATGCTTTTGATAAAGAACTCACGTGCTATAATTATAGATTAAAATTTAAATGTGTATACTAAATGACGGAACACCCTTGGTAATAATATGTGATTTTTTTCACCTTACATTTAATTCAAAGAGCAGGGATAGTTCTCCCTCCACTCTGAATGCTGAAGTATATATTAAGTTCAATGGTTAATACTATATGAAAGATCAACAAGCATATAATTGCTTTATGGTACAAGCAGGTT
Organism: Epiperipatus broadwayi; assembly: GCA_028023455.1. Classification (NCBI taxonomy): domain Eukaryota; kingdom Metazoa; phylum Onychophora; class Udeonychophora; order Euonychophora; family Peripatidae; genus Epiperipatus; species Epiperipatus broadwayi. The sequence continues at coordinate 3,848,972 of JAQFVV010000079.1, read as the reverse complement.
GGCTTAAATTTAAAGCTTTGGGCAGTTTGAATTATTAAACCATTATTTAGAATAATAAAATAAGAGCAAAAGTAGTCATTGAATGCAAATTAATGCACCCATTTAGATGGATCTATTGTTTTCTAACAGCAAAACCCTAAAAAAGAATCCAGTTGTTACGGGAAGGATTAGAGCCCAATCCCAGGGGAAAAAGATCGGTGTTGAACATAGTTATCAGAAAGACTATCTACCGCCCCGTTTCTCTCTCTCTCTGACAAATGAATTGGAAATTCAAAAGAACATTTAATATTTTTTACAAGAGTGAGAACATATATATAAATGCTTACATATAAAGATAATGTATATTTTTATATTATTGTTTAATCAACATTTATTTTTCAAGAAACACAGAGTCACTTGGAGCTCTTTACACTGCTTAACAATAATTTATTAAATTACACTTATAAGAACGTAACATGTATTTACATATTTTTGGAAAAATGTTTATTCTTTTCTTCCTCTAAGGAATAAATCTTTTATTATGTGCAAGCAGCTATTCTTTTAAGATTTATGATTCTGAAAAATAACTTTAATCTAGGTTCAAGCATATTTAAAAAACAAAACACAAATATCTTCATTCAGTAGTCATATCTAATATATGCTTAACCTAATTTTATACTGAAGATAATCTATCTTTTAAGACAATTAGTAAATTTATAAAAAATGTTTACACAAATTTGTTTCCGATCTGTGACACATCTGGGAAACAATGAAGACCATATAAAGATTGTCCAGTTGGGCAGTTATGAATGACAGAGGTAGTAATTGGGAAATTATTTACAGTATATCCAGCACTATTTACAATTGGGTCGCCCGGCAGAAGGAAAGGGTAAGGCATACACATATTTTTATCATTATTAAAATAATGATATGGAGGACAAGTTGTCGCTTGCTCGTCGTTAATTCCAAGAATATCTGATTTTAAGCAGCGTAAATTTTCGTAAGTAATAAAATTGCACATTGCACAATAAATGTTTTTATAAAGTTGGAAAGTTGACCTATCATAAACATAATGATTAAACGCTTTACATCTCTGTTCAACTGAAGGATTAAACCATGCTCCCGCACAGCTATCAATAGTCATCTTACAGCGTCGCAAGTGCGTTGTTAGATCTACATCCGGTGGGACATTATTAATAATTGCAATAGATTCTGTAATTGCAGTTTTAATTTCTTTGTCTATAAGCCAACCTTCAATTGACAGTTTATAAACGCGTTGAAATAAATCCAGAGTACTTGATACTTCTACAGAACCAAACTTTATGGGAATGGAAACTCGTATTTCCCAAAATTTTAAATCAGACACATCAAAACGTTCACCATTGCACACGGCACAGAAAATACTTCCATAAGTTATCCGATGTGAAATGCTGGTGACATAAACATTACTAAGCGTTTCTTCTGTGTTCGGGTGTTCGCACAATTGCCTCACATTTTCACCGCTCCAACCTTTATTACATTGCCGCTTGACATAAATATTGTAATCCATCATAGGGATCGGAGCGCAGATAAAGGGAGATGGATTTGACTTTGTAAACCATTGATTGGCCGCATCGTAACAACAATCGCTATAAATAGTACAATCTTCATCACAGTAACATGGACTGTTACCGAATTCAGTCGTTGTCATATCCGAAGGCTTTTTACCGAATTTTCCTTTACAAACGCGGCGAAATGCACACACTTCTAAGGGATTGTAACCACTTCCTTTACTTAGAGTAACTAAAAGAAAAAAAAGGAAAGCGAATATTAATAAAAACTTTTGTGACCACACCATTGTTATTATTTAAAAATTTAAAAAGTTCGATTTTATTATTGTCGCAACATTGACATGATTAGATTCAAACGCCTCTACCGTGTTCTCTAGGAAATATATGTGTCCTAAATAATTAAGATCAAAGTGGACAAAAGTCCGATTATAAACAAAAATAAAATATTTATTTTATATTTACGTTAATTAAAAGTTATTTACATATGAGTAGAAAATCTTAGAAGTAACAAACCTATAAAAGATATTTTGATAAATATTCTAAAATATTTTTTTTTATTTCAAATCATAGTGTTAAAGATAAAAAAAAAACTTTAGCCGACTAACCTTTTTAAAATGACACATATCTCCGGGTGGCTAATATTTCTATTGAGATCAGCGACCTATTTAATTTTCTGCTTATTCTAAGAGATGTAACTCGTATTTTCTAACTCAAGATAAATTAACGTTGAAGATAATTATTTCCTGATATAATTAATTGTTCAGGATTAAAAACAATCGCATCACCTTCAAAAACAAGGAAATAAATTAAGGTATTTATAGCGAAATGATCTTGAAAATAAAATTTATACGGTAACTTTTACCGTAATTTAATTTAGAGTTTCAAAATTAATATTACTACTGTAACGTATATGTAACCTTGTTCATTCACTCAAACACGGTTAATTAACTAAATTAATATTGTTTTCGTCGACTGTGAAACAAATATGCAATAAAAGGTTTTGTTTGAAATAATAATATTAAGAAGTCATGTCTGCATTATTTAAACTTTAAAATTTACAATTATATGTTATTATTTGTCTGTTTCTATTCATTTGTTTCAGGAAAGATAATAATAAAAAGTAAGATACCTTTTAAAAAGCTAACTTCCGGATAAGGCTTTTCGACTAACTTCTTCATAGTTGATTTGCGAAGGAGCCGAATGGTGAGAGTTTCAATACATTTTAACTCTCTAACTACAAAAAATAACTAAATACCCATTTAGTAACCAGTATTAGATGGGTTGCTTGCCCGGATGAGCAATATAAATAACAAATTCCAAAGTTGATTAAAGTCTTTGGTAATAAAAAATTTCATTCAGGTGGGATTCGAACCAGACTATTGGAAAGGCAGGCAGCTATAATACTATTTCTCCCTGAGATATGTAAAATGTTTGAAAGTAAAAATTCATCAATCTACATTTATATAGAAATAGGAGTTTAAAAGATTTTTTTTTGTTATTGATATTATTAATTGTTCCTGTTATTACATTCTACTTATTATTACTTTGTAGTTTTCTTTTTCAATTTTTCTTTATTTTAAAATAACTTCGAAATTTTAATAAACTTTTCTTGAAACAATGTAATTCAAAATAAATACATACAAAACGTGCATAGATAAAAGTTTTATTTAAACCTAACGGCATGCTATGCTTAGTTTGATTTCGACTATCTGGTAGTCATAGCAATAGAAGCCAGAGGGGCTTGCGATATTTATCAAAGAATAAGCAAAATAGGGTATTTGCATAAAATAAAATCTGCATTCAAACATACTAAGTTGGTCTTCACCCCTCCCCTCTTGAATTTTGTGCCAATTTATCTACAAGAATCACATAGCACATATACCAATATAATCAAACTAAGATTAACACGGAGGTTAAATCTATTTTTTTTGAGTAGATGAGTCTAAGCTTGGCCACAGCTTTAAATCTACACCTGCCAGTATTGTCTGCTCTGAATGAAATGATGCTAAACATAAAGTTAAAGGGGCATGACATATTACTGAAAACATACACACAATAAACAAAAAAGAATCCTGCACCCTTCTTTCAAAAAAGTGGCTTATTTACATCCTTTATTCAAATTTTATGCAAATTCCCCAATCTTGTTTATTCTTTGATAAATATCACAAGATCCTCGGTTATTTATTGCTATGAGATAGTCATCAAACCATTACTGAAAACACTAAGCAATAAATGGATCACAAAAAATAATGTGATATATGTGTTTTTTTGGAAAAAAATATATAAAAAAATAATTATGTATACTTTTATTAAATTAATATTATAACTGACACATAGTAAAAAAACTTTCAAAATTTTAATGAATATATAATAGAATAAAAGTTGTAAAATTTGAATGAACAAGTAGTAGATGGTTTCTCCCCTTAAACAATAAGAACAATGCAAAAAACAATCATCAGTGAATCTAGCTTCATCTATTTCTATGGGTTCTTTATAAATATCCATTAATTGTTTTCTAACTTGGATGAAGGTGACATACAAACAAATCTTCTTGAAAAAGGTAAAAACCTATTCGTTATAGTTGCAGATTTGTTTCTCAACTTGGTGACTGTGTTTATGGACAGGTCCATCATAAAGAATAAGACTGTCTCCAAAAGTTTGCAGAAATTCAAACCGAACTTATCTCAGCTGTTGATATCAGTATACTGGAAGAACAGATTGCTGCTTTGGACTGAATAGGTTGGAACCCACTTCCTGGGATGTTCTTTCTTGTTTTAGACAGCATAAGTGACCCATATTTGCCACAAATCATTTCACTTTCCACTTCTATTCCTGCTTATAGATCACAAGTGGTTATAGGTCATAAGGTCTTTTCCTTCATCCTATCTCATTAATCATGCTAATTGACAAAAACTGCAAGTTAAAAAAATTCTCACAATTCAAAATATTTAGTATTCATATTATTTAGTGAAAAAAAATGAAAAAATAAACAATTTACCACTTCATTTTTAATTCAAAATCACAAATCAAATTTGACATTTAGTGAAAATATAAAAAAAATATTAGATTTATCACTTAGTATTGTTAGTGGTGATTCCATCAGAACACTGAAATGATCAAGTTGGTAAGAATTTGACCATTTTCTTTTAATTGAATTTACAATGGAATGGCTACCTGATTAAAAAAACAATAACTTGAATTGGAATTTTTAAAAAAATGTAAATTTTCACTGTTTGGAATTTTAATCCAGACTATAGGCTTATGGCTAGCATATGCTCTACAGAAATTTTGATATCTGTCCACATATATATAAATCAGAATATTTCTAAAACAAAAGCATAATTTGAATATAAGTGGGATGTTTATATTATTACTCTCTCTCTATATATATATTCCAAACAACGGTAAACAATTTATAATACAATATAAATAAAAACTCAATAAAAACTCATAAAGAAATATTTTCGATTATATTCATAATCATTTTCAACTCAACTTTCAAAATGGAATCATCTATTACCAACCGGAAACACATGTCGATTTAAATATCCCACAATTCATTAATCCTAACATTTGCTGACTGTCTGTTTATTATCGTATTTTTATACCTACTAATAAAAACTGCCTCTTTAATTTTTCTTTTTTCATTATCTCTCTCTTGTCCTAAAATTTTTATTTTATTTATATCAAAATTAAACTTAAAATTACAATTTCTATCATGATCATAAAAAACAGATTCAGTATATAACTTGACTTCATTACTATTATCATTACATATCTGTACATTTTTCAAAACTCTTTTATATAATAATTTATGTTCTTTAATTCTTTACTCTATATTACATCTAGATTCCCCTATATATGATAAGTTACACCCACAAAAAATTCTATAAATTATATTACTCACGTTATTTTTTTCTAACTTATCTTTTGAATGGTTAATAATTCAAAAGATAAGTTAGAAAAAAATAACTTGAGTAATATAATTTATAGAATTTTTTGTGGGTGTAACTTATCATATATAGGGGAATCTAGATGTAATATAGAGAAAAGAATTAAAGAACATAAATTGTTATATAAAAGAGTTTTGAAAAATGTACAGATATGTAATGATAATAGTAATGAAGTCAAGTTATATACTGAATCTGTTTTTTATGATCATGATAGAAATTGTAATTTTAAGTTTAATTTTGATATAAATAAAATAAAAAATTTTAGGCCAGGAGAGAGATAATGAAAAAGAAAAATTAAAGAGGCAGTTTTTATTAGTAGATATAAAAATACGATAATAAACAGACAGTCAGCAAATGTTAGGATTAATGAATTGTGGGATATTTAAATTGACATGTGTTTCCGGTTGGTAATAGATGATTCCATTTTGAAAGTTGAGTTGCAAATGATTATGAATATAATAGAAAATATTTCTTTATGAGTTTTTATTGAGTTTTTATTTATCAAAAATATTTCTTTATGAGTTTTTATTGAGTTTTTATTTATATTGTATTATAAATTGTTTACCGTTGTTTGGAATATATTTAAGTTTTGTTATTGTATTATTGATATTAGCGGACATTTATTTTGTTTTATATATATATTTACAAAAACTGCTTGATGAAGTAGTATATTATCTACTTCCCACAAACAGGGATTTAAATCTAAGTTGGGGAAACTAAAAAAAAAATGTTCATATTTTATTTAGTTTCTTTTTTAGTTAAGCAACTCATAGCCAGTCTAGTTATCCATCTCAGAATTCTTTGGAAATAGGTATCTAGCTATCATTTGTTGGAGAATAAAATAAGAATGGGGGGAAAACACTTACCATCAGTAATTGGTGAGTTTGGGTATTAATTCTTCTATTTCATCAAGCTTCTGCAAGGAAATGCTGGAAAGAGCTTTACCCTGCAATTTTACATTTAAAGTCCAATTTAGTTTTCTATTTATATGTGTGACTTTGAAGATAATGATGTTTTCCACATATATATATATACGAGTTATATTTTCATGCATTATCTGCATAAATGTTTTTCGAAGAACTAAATCTAATTTAATTCAAATACCAACAATGTGTTAAGGATAATTAATCCTGGAATTATCTATTAAAAACATAAGTATTTCAGTTACCTAAGACTGATTAATTGTTTCAAGCACAAATATATCAAATGTTATTTAATAAAAGATCAAAAGAATTTTTGAAATCCATAGTCATTTCCCACATTTAACATGTATGTGGTTTGCTTACTGTGCTTTTATATTTACTGAAGAATGGCATAAATATTTATGAGAAGTTGCTTTAAATATCTACAAAGATTAGTAACAGTACTTGATAATCTCAAGTGTACGCTACCATAAGATAAACAATTTACCAAAGAAAAAAACACTCAGTTATAGTCAGTTGTTGTTCCTTGTACTTTTTTTTCAATCAACAATTCATAATTAAAGTGAAAGGCTGAAAATCTCTAGCATGCGCTTTTAGAATGCTTATATGACAGCCAATCAGATGTAATGATGACTGTATAAGGAGCTCTTAAGTCGCAACACAAGACAGAGATTTTGTAAGAAAAAAAGTGGTTCCACCTTTCTCTTTATTTAAATTTCTATATATATATATATAAGCCACTCTGAAGTATTTTGACTTAAGAGTGTGAAGCTTTAAACATCTTCACATTTAACTCACTGCGTACTATTTACAAATCAACAAAGCTAAATTTTTCGATTTACTATGAAGTAATTTTTTCCAGTTCTTATGAATTGACATTAACTTATGTAAATAGTATTTATTAAGCGCAAGCAGTTCGTAATTAAAGTGAAAGGCTGAAAACACTTCAGTCAAAACGAAAAATAAAATATATTAATTATTTAAAAATATAATTCAAAATAAATACGTTTAAAATGTATGTAGAGAGAAGCTTTATTTAATCCTAATAGCATGATATACTTAGCAGGATTTCGACTACTTGGTGGTCATATTTATAACAATAGATATTTGATAAGTTTGTGATATTTATCAAAGAATAAACAAGATAAGAGATTTGTATAAAATTTGAATAAAGGATGTAAATAAGTCACTTTTCTGAAAGAAGTGTGCATGATTCTTTTTTGTTTATTGTGTGTATGTTTTTGCCTCTTTAACTTTAAAATAAATACAAAGAGATAAAGACAAAATTAAAGATGTTGAAATGTTTAAAAAAAACCCTGGAAAATCTTAACCAAACCATAGATTTTAAACAAAGTACTATTGGAATCATATCAATGACTACGATGAATAAAATTTAAGAAGGAGTTACTATCAAAATATAAAAGAAAGAACAAAATTATGTTAAAAAACACAACATGATTTTAAATAATGCATATGGAAATAGGAGTAAGAAATTTATTTATTCAAATATTATTGATTGTTTTTATCATATAAACTAAAAGATTATTTATTCCAAAAGAAATTAGTAAAATTGTGAAGAAGATAAATTAAAAAGGAATTATTTTCAGGACTATCCATCTGTAAAAAATATAAAATCCCATGGAATATCTAAAAAGATTATATATTTAAAAAAAATGTTTTAGAAATCATAAAAAAAAGATTTCAGTTGCTTATAATTACTTTTATATTCCTGCCAAAGATTGTCCAGTTCCTTCTTTTTGAAAACAAACAAAAATCCCAGAATGCACAAGACTCAGAAAATATTGCCCAGTTCATTATGAAAGGTATCTGAAGCTTTTTTATTACCAAATCTCAAAATTGAAAACTCTGACTGACATCTTTCATGGGAAGAACATATTATTTAATATTCAAAAGCATAGAGAAAATTCCGCTTGTGGATGATGGGCATATAATAGAGTAAGTAACTAAACATCTCAGCATGAGAGATATACATAACTTTCAAAGTTCAGAAATAAAAATCAAATTAAGGAATAATGCTAAATACCAGATAGAAGACATGATAAAATTAAGAATATCGCTAGACATTGAACAGAAAAAACATTGGAATAAGTGCTAGCTGTAGTATCAATTGTTATTTCTATCATTGAGGCAAGAAGTACTCAAAGATCATACAAGAACAAATCAATAAAATGAGGAGGGGGATTAGAGAATCTTGATAGGAAGTTTGTTGCTATAAGGGCTGACAAATGATGCAAAATCGGTTTAATCAGCAAATGAATATTATTACAGAATATGATTAGGACATTGTACCTTATGATGCAAAGAGTTGCCCAAAAATTAGGAGGATTTTTATCAAAAGACTAGATTAAAATTTGTTGGTGTATTTAGGATGTCAAATTTCATTGTGGGAAGAAATTACTTGTAAGAAAATTATAGAAAGAAACCGATACACAACTATTTTGCATTTTAAATAAAGCCAATAATGTAAGTAAATAGCAAGATATAGAATATGAATTTTGATTATGAAAGAGAGAGTACACGTAATTGTTTTGGAAAGAGATTTTTTTACAAAAGTAACTGACAATAATTAGATTGCAAAACTCTCCATACAGTAGTGCCACTCAGTGCAAGCCAGAGAAATCAATGAGTGGCACTACTGTATGGATAACACTTATGAGCAAGCATAAGAAATGGTGAATGTGATGTTTAGTGAATAATTAGAGTGGTGAATTAATTTGTAATGATGAAGTAAGTAAATTTATGCTTCCATGACTGCCACAATGGAAAATGTTAAATGCTGATGATTGGCCTAGATTAGATGTAATGAATAATTATCTAAATATATTTTTTAATAGAAAAGGATTCAAAGACTTGCCAATAGAATTAGACTGATAGTTAAAAAAGTCTTTTTGAAGTGAATCTTACCTACATTTCAATTTTAAAAAAGAAATACAACAATTAAAATAAATGGTACAACTTGGGAAATTATTGAAAAGTGGGTTTTGTTTTAAGTAATCCATTAAGCAATTAATAATGGATGAGTTTTTTACTCAGCAGCTTATAAGATGTTCTAGCACCAAAAGGGACACTTCTGAGGCATGATCCACAAGCCTTGAGTTTCAGAATCCATCACTTTGCAATGGTATTAACCATGCAAAGATAATACTTTATTGGTTATAGCTAAAAAAATGCATCTATTGTATATGTTTTCAGATGCTCATCACTCCAATAAGGTTATATTATTTGAAATAGATACATCTTCAATAATATATGAATTACTAATATTTAGTGGCCACCAATTGGTAGATTTTACTTCATCGTAATGATAAATAATACGCAGATGTTCACTATGGTGGATGGTTTTATCTTTTTAAAAGAATAATATTTGAATTAAACAACATTGGCTCTGATTGGTTGAAAAACCTGGGTGAGATATTATTAATTCTGCTACAGACGTCATCAGTCTAATCTGATGGAAGCCCTGATCAGATATTTTCAACTTCTGTTATGGATATTATTACACATTAAAACAGGCAATACTCTCCATACAGTAGTGCCACTCAGTGCCAACCAGAGTAATCAGTGGATGCCATTGTATGGAGAGTTTTGCCAGTTTTAATAACAGTAATGTGCTAGCATAAGAAATAGTGATCATGTGATATTATTACACCATATGTGAATGATATTATAACTGCATCATTCACTGTAGAGAAACATTTAATATTTAGAATGCATTAAGATCAATGTAGAATAGCATCTTTGCCATTTATGAAATATATTTCCTAGAGTATATTGTTATTCCTCTTGAATTAGATCAGATCCACACAAAATAATTGTTATCCAAAAATTTCAAACATTCATAAACCACAAACAGTTAAAATAATTTCTAGCTTAATGAAATTTTTATCATAAGTTTTATGATAATTTTTTTAGTCATAAAATTTCTATTATCCAAAGAATATGGAAAGTCAATAAAGATCACATGATCACTACTTCTTATGCTTGCTTATTACTGTTATTAAAACAGGCAAAAGTCACTATACATATTGCCACTCACAGCATGCTAGAGTAATCCAAGGCTCCTCACTGACACAAGCCAGACACTAGTCTGGGGATATTGGATGAGTAGGCACTAGATGGGGATTGTATGCACAAGCCTTCTGACATCCATTGATTACTCTAGCTTGCTGTGAGTGGCAATACGCATAGTGAGTTTTGCTTGTTTTAATGAATATGGAAAGTGAGATCAAAAGAGATGACAGTTTACAAAGAAAAAAATTGTTTATGAATTACTTTAAGACACTTTTATTGCAAAAAGAGAGTAGTAATCTCAGACTGGAAGTTACTCTTTTTTAATATTGTAAAAAGAAACAATCCAGTATGTTTTATTTTGCAAGTCTGACTCTATATGCATCAGAAGTGAACACACTGTCACTAAAAAACCCACTGATAATTGTCTGAGATTTTTATAAACTTAGTTAATTTTTTCTATGTTCTGAATTTTTATAATCACTGATTTACATAACAGTCAAGAGTTTTCAAATAATAGCTACTGTATAAAAAATTGTTGGAGTTCATTTCTTCAAGGCTTCAATTATAAGATTCTATATTTGTTGTAGATCACATGACATAGTTGCTGGTATTTTGAGTCATAACCTAATGCAGTTTGGATTGAAACGTAAATTTAAAAATTCTTATATTACTATCATATTACAAATGTTGAAGATTGTAATGAGGATTAACTTTAAAAGTAAATAATTTGTATAAGATATGATAAAAAGTGTAATCCGACTAAAACTGAAAATTTTGGAAAATTATTAGTTTCACATAGTTAGTAAATGCTACTTAATTATTGTATTGATCATTTTTATGTGACATTATGGATCTTAATAAAACATGTACCCCAGTTTAGTATTTATACTAATCATTTATAGCATTAAAAAAGATCAAGACAAAAAATACATCATATATGGGCTTAGCCTATTACAGCAATTCCAGAGCAATAAAAGAAACTATTTGCAATATATTTTTATGAATTATTCAGACCATATATTAGGCATTTGTACTTACTGATAGCATATAACGTTTTTATTTTTTCCAAAATTTATCATAGTCTGCCTTAACAAGAATAAAAATGCTAAAAATGTGACTTATGTTGCAAATAAAACAATCTCCTGAAAAACCAAAGATCATTCTTGTATATCATATCCTCTCAGTAAAATGGAAGAGATGGAGAAACGAGAATGACATAGGGCATATCTTAGCATCTATCAGAAACCATCAATCCAATCCATATGAGAGAATGATGTGTGAATTAAGCCAGATTATCTGCTCATTCTTTTTCATATTATTATTATATTAACAAAATGAATATATTTATATATCTTATAATATCTTATAACAATATTACACTGCATGTCAATGAATTGTACTTGGATCTAATAATTAAAAAATCTTATAGAATACTTATAATCAAATAATTTTTCCAAATTAAGAAATATCTCTCTTGTATACCTGAAGTCACAAATATCCACCAATGTTTATAAAATCTATTGTTATTCTTTATTATTATACATGTATTTTGTGAATAGTGAGATATTTCTTTCATGCCTCAGTCTTGAAGCATTATCTACGTTCATATTGATAAGTTAATGCTTATTTATGCTGTAAATGTGTGATCTGTTTATTTTTTAAGCTTGTAATTATAGCCAAATACCTCTTCACCTTTATTGTGTTAATTTTTCACAATTATTATAGATTCTGCAATTAAGAATTTATTAAAAACAATGATATTTAATTGGGAACAATTTCAAGCTTAAAAATCAAACAGTTCAATTTTACTATATATATATATATATATATATATATATATATATATATATATATATATATATATATATAAACATTAAATAATCACCAATGAAGGGGATATCTGATGTTTAAAGTGTCTGGATTACTTGGCAAGCGAATATTATCTATAAAAAAATATGTATAGTAAAAGAAGGTAATCTGAAATTTTTATTAACTGGTGGATAGTTGTACCACAATGGACTACAAAATAAAAAAAAATGCTTATAAATTGATTGGCTTGATTGCATATATTCTAGATCTATTATATATATATAATATAAAGAGCCTGCTACTAGCTCTAAACAAGCTTAATTTTTTTTTTATGATAAATGCTACAAGAGAAAATACATGAAGCTTTTATTTATGATGGTCCCCATCCCCAGACCGGTTTTGAGCTATGGCTCTCATCAGTGAGGAGCTAGGACATAAGATTCAAAATATTAACTCAAGCCAAGCATTTATCTAATTCTTAATTATTAAGAAAAAGATCCAAATCTTCAGACACCTACATGTCTTCAAACTCAGCTCTTTAACCAAAGAAACTATATGAGCCTGAACTAAATTCAGAGATCCCATATATTAGTAGGCTTAGCAATTTAATATAGCCAAAGCCCTAATAGAAAAATTATAATAGTAAAAATCAGTCATATATCACATGACTGATGAGAGCCATAGCTCGAAACCGGTCTGGGGATGGGGACCATCATAAATAAAAGCTTCATGTATTTTCTCTTGTAGCATTTATCATAAAAAAAAATTAAGCTTGTTTAGAGCTAGTAGCAGGCTCTTTGTATATTACATATTAGTAATACAAGCTATATAGGTCATGTGATATATGACTGATTTTTAATATATATATATATATGTTGAAACGAAGATTTTCATGGGTTGCATATATAAAAGACATATTTTGCAGGACCGTGTTAAAAAATTTTAAATATTGATATACCGACATTTCAACATGGTCACACAAGTCATCCACTGGGTGATAAAAGGTAGAAAGACGGTTGTAGAGGGACTACAATCACTGATTTGAATAAACATTAAAGTTCAACCAATAGCAAAAATGTTAAATTTAAAAATGTTTTTTAAAAAAAACTTTCCAAATAGAAGGAAGTTTGCATTTATCATCTCGCTTATTGATACAATCTGGCCTTTTAAGTATCTCAATGGCTTCTCTAATTTTGCACTGGTAGAGATTATCACATCTGGATATGATCCTGGTACTAGAAAAATCAATTTTATGACCTGAATCTATAGTATGGAGTGAGACCCTGGAAAATATATATATATATAAATAATTCATTGCAGTGGAGCATCCTTGTTTCCCATAAAATCATAAGACCATATGAATATTATTCACATCTCACATAAAAGCAGTGTATAAAAAGGAGGGAAAATTAATTTTGCCCTCTATTGGCCTTTTTTATTCTGTACTGCTATTATTAATTATTATACCTACAAACAAATATATATGGATACACACACACTATATAACAATATAGAGCACAGTAAAAGATAGAAATTCTTTTATTTCATTTATTGTCAAATGCTGTGACTAGAGCAGCAAATCAATTATTATAGTAATTGTTGTTTCAAAATAATAATCTTAACATTACCTATATTTAGCACTGTAGTCATTATCGTTATATACACAAAAGGTCCATGTACGTAAAATATACCCCTATATGTATATACACAAAATTTTAGACTGCTGATAAATATAATATACTTGGAAAGATAAGTCCCAGATTATTGTCAATATTATTGCAGTGATTCCTAACATTACCTATGAAAAATGAATCCACTGCTATCCATGGTCTTAAATGGATAGCTTATTTGACCATGATAATTGTAAGGGTGAATTTACATTTGGATCATCTTAGTTTTAAGTTTTCAAAACACATTTAATTTCTAAGCCTTTTAATAATCATGGGAATAATAAATCTTCAATTACTGAATATATTAAAATATACAGAAATTATAATTAAATTATAAATTGAAACTTAAGCCAATCCAAGTAAAACTGGATTAACATCTTGGCTGATCTTAAATTCAACATTATAGTTATTATTTCTCCAATCAAATGTCTACGTGTCATTTTGGGGAAGAAATAAAAGTGGATTTTTCTTTATTTATTATGGGATTAACTATGATACTCAGAAGAAACAGGCACACAAGCATAAGAGGAAGTGGTCATGTGATGTTTATATTCAGAAGAAGTGTATTGATATAGCAGGAGGTTAAAAGTTTCCTACTGTGAATGTTATTGACCTGCCTAATTATACTAAGGTAACATTTTTTGCAAGTAAATAATATGGATCTATATTTTGAATTTGTTCATGCACACAATTGCCTGCACACAATATTAATAGTATATCAGTGCTTGACGGTATCCCATCAAGTAGCCTAGAATGAAATAACCTTAGTGTCATCTTATATCTGGAGGAAAGCCAGTGATATCCAGTTAAAATATTAGTACAAAGTTATTATTGATAACAATAAAAACTATAATAATGCAAAATAATCTCTACTTCTCAGAAGATAGTTGTTGAGATCAAACCAAACTGTTATAATAATATTAATATTGATAATAAGTAAAAGGATGAAAAGGTGAACTTGAAACACATGGACGTTTAAATAGTTTATGATCATGGTTTATCATCAGTAAAAAGATAATTGAAATCAAGAAACTCAGTTCCTAACAGAATATGATACCCACATATGAGATCTGATAATAAAGTTTGTGAACATACCATCATCTTTATATGCCGTGTACAACAGCTCAGTATGATTTGATAACACTGGCAGATCTACTTATTAGATTTGTGTTCAAGTGGATGTGAGGTGGTATTTTGCTGAGGGACGTTCATTATTATTGTTGCATCTTTTTGTTTGCTGACACACAAATATTGGAGATTGAATTGAGATGTTTAGTCAATAAACGGATAACTATCTTGGGACATTCACCCTACTTACTTGATCTACTCTTTCTGCATTTTTTTCTTTAGTTGAAGATAAAAAAAATATTAAAAAGAAGACATTTTGATGACATTCAGGACATCAAGGATAATACGACAATAGCTGCTGGCTGTTCTAGAAAAAGAATAATTATAGCTTCTCAATGAGAGTATTTTGAAAGTGATTGTAGTGCGGTATGTAGCACGTTTTCAGAGGAGTTCAAACGTAATTGTCAGACCTCGTATACACAAATTTAAATAATTTGTAATACTAATGCTTATTAAATTTTATAATATAGTTCCGAATAGTGTAATTAAAATAAAATGCGTTAAGAAGGTTGCAAACAATAGAAAATTATCAGCGACCTTGATCAAGCTTTAATGCTTGATGTATAATCCAGCGTTTCCCAACCTTTTTTGGCTCGCATACTACTTGGTAGTACATCACGCTAAATTGTACCACTGCGTAAAAATGATTGTATTTCGTGAAATTTGTTATTGCGAGTGTGTTATTTTATTTGCATTATAAATATTATAGGGTGACCATGTATGTATTCACATCTCATAATGAGACAAATTACATTGAAACACGCCTAAACGTCACGCCAGATTATAAACTCACTGAAATTATAAACTCACTGTAACATATTTATATGTATGTGTTTGTTCAAAGTTTCATATTTTTTCCAAAATAATTTATTAAAGATTACATTAAAGGTTATTTGGTACATATTTTGTTCAAAGTATTTTCTCCTTCCTTCATTTGGTTTTCCCTAATTTGAGTCTGTTTTCTCTTTTTTGGAGCATCTTGCTATTGGTTGGGCCATGGAGAGGATAAATCCAGGATGTCCCAGGTCATGGTAAAAATAACATCAGGGGTTATCAGACTATCTCTTGTTCTTGTTTTCTTTATATTGTTCAGCATGAAGTTAATATGATTAAAATTTTAATGATTAAATACTAGCTTACATCTAGTAATCCACAATAGATGATCAAGAATTAATGAGTCTAATTTCTGGGTATGATCCTTTTCTGATACATTCTTTCAAATTAAACAATTTAGATTGATTTGCCTTGATCCGACTCATTTTTTTTTTAAGTGTCATAGCATCGGCCGGGATATTATTTATCTACTATTTTGTCATATTTCGTTTACTAATAAATGGTTTTAATAAAAACACAAAATTATAAAAAAAAAACAATTAGTATATTTTCTTATCATAATCAAATATTTTTATAAAATAAATTTAATGCGATCTTTGTGCTTGTTTCGAACAACATAATTTTTTGAAATTTGGTTCAAAAGATGCAAGGTATACCCTTAAGTCTACAGCTGCGTTCAATCTGTTTCGATACTTATTTTTTTTAAAAATATATGAAGAAAAAGCTCTTCCTACTAATTCCGTACTCGTAAACGGTAATAATAATTTAAGAGCTTTCTCAGAAAGTTGTTCATATTCTTTAATGTTTAACCAAAAATTAATTAGATTGTGTCGTTTGAATTCTACTTGTAAAGTTCTGTCACATGATAATTCTATTAAATTTTCTTTATCCTTTATTGATAATGATGTAGCTTTTTCTAAATTTTCTGCATAGAAGGGGTTTGAAATCCAATTATCATTTGTGTTTTCGGGTTTTGGAAAATATTCCATGAAAGACAATTTTAATCCTGTTAAATGTGCTATTATATTTTCTCGTATATCTTGAGACAGACTAACCCTTATTTTCAAACAAAAAAATATGTAGAGTTTCGAATACTTCCAGTTGATTGTTTTCGATACTTATATACAGTATATTACTGTTTCCAAAAATCTAATTTCTTAATCATACTTTCAATTTTATCATTAACATTAAAGATCGTTATCGGCTGTACATATTAACAACTTTACTGTATAATATTATTAATTAAAATAATTTTTATGAATTATAGGAAAAAACGTTTCTATATTTTTATGATTTAATTTTTTTTTTATGTCCGCCATTATTGATTATTTTTCGTGTACCACCAACCAGCAACTCGCGTACCACCAGTGGTACGCGTACCACAGGTTGGGAAACACTATAATCTATTATTTAATTAACTTCCAACTGGCTAAAAACTTTCTACATGTATGTAATACAAATTTAAATGTTATTTGATTATTGTGCTCTTTACAGATATCTTTCTATGTCAATAAACATAAATTCCAACTAATATTTATATATACGCACATACGTATATATATAATTTGATGCACATATTTGTTAACACTAGTAGAAACATCAAATAACAATAATAATTTACTACACAGATAGTATTTACAATAATTTATTTTTCCAGTATTATCTATAATCAATCTATTTCTATTTCCCAACCACTCTTTCTGGCACACATAAATGAGCTAATTGTTTTTTCCCCTTCTCACAATTGACTTTTGGAAATTGCGTCGTTGGTGGTGTAAAAACGTCCGATAATAGTTTTGGCGCTATAGGTGTACACGTTTTATCACTGTCGTTAAATACTGACATAGGTGGGCAAATCATATTCATCGTATCCGCATCATCTAAGCAAAGCATATCATCGGGAGACACGAAATTGCATAAAGCGCAATCCATGTTCCGGTAAAGTTTGTAAGTACCGATATGATAAACGTAATGAGCCTGCGTTCCACAATTGTTTTTGATTTGCAGATTAGTATAATCTTTCGCGCACATCCGCACATTAGCTTTACAACGACGTATATGTTCTCTAATACCAGGCGGTGGAAAATTTGTCACTCTTAGGCAAGAGGTAATAGAGTTTCTAATTTGTTCATCGTATATCCAATTATCTACTAGAAGTTTACTAACAACTGTAAATAATTTTTTCACGGTCGTAATAGTTTCTAAACCAATGGTGACATATTTTAATAAATCGATTTCCCACGGGATTAATAAATCGATTGTTTCTCCGTTACATATTGCGCAATAGAGATTACTGTAAGTTATATTATAAGCCATGTTTGTTACATAAAGTTGTGTCAACAAATCGCGTACATCCGGATTTTCGCATAAATCCCTTATTCGCTTGTCTTTCCAAAAGTTGCTACATTTCGTTTTAATGTAAATATGATAATCAATCTTGCCTAGAGGAACACAAGTAAAAGCTGTTGTGTTAGACGGCCAAAATTTAGAAAAGGGTGAATCAATGCAACAGTCTCCGAACAAATGACAGTCTTCATCGCAGAAGCAAGGGGCTTTAGAGAACTCGTCTTCAGTCATATCGGTTGGCTTTTTACCGAATGTTTTATGGCATGTGTTTAAAATTCTAAAATCGCAGCGATTTAAATTTTCTGCGTTAACAGGTAGCTTAGGATTAATGTTTGTTTCCGATAAAATTTCGGAGACCAGGCAAGCAATGATCATATAAAAAGTATAGATTGTCTTCATATTGAATATCACTTTTACATATCAAGGTAAGGTAAGTTAATCAGGATTTGTAATTCAGGTTAAACAAATTAGGTTAAGTAAAGAAAATCAACTTTTCCTTGTATTGTCAATTAACAAAACCTTTCTGCGACACTCTCGGAAACACCAAGAAGGAAAAAATGTTACCTCCGGGAGATTAATGAACTATATACATTTAATTTTTTGAAATAAGATTAATTCCATTAATGAGGTTAGTGTACCATGTTTATATTGTAAACAAAAAAAACATTTAATAACATTAAAAGACAGTAATTATTAAATGAACATTAAAATTTAGCTAAGCTTTTCGCACACGTACATTTTTGTATGTATCTAATCTAATTTACTCTGACCAAATATATATATTAACTATAACTAAAAATGTAATACATATGCCAGCACTTAAATAAATGTCAAATACTTATTGGTAAGATAAGTTTCACAAATCGAGATAAATTTATATAAGTAGATTGTTTCGTTTTTGCTAAACTCTCCTGGAAAATATGCTGCCTTTGGGAAAATCATTCCAAATATTCAATATGTGAAGGTAAAACAAAATACTTAAGATGACCTGTATTCGAACTCATATCAAGTAACTTTTTTTTTTAAATTTTAATTAGTACTATTTCCTATTCTCGCTTCCCCAACAGTAAAGCTTGCAGTATAATTCTTATCTAGAGATTAAACAGAAATACTTTCCAGTTGCCTTTTTCTTGAAAAATCTTCTAGGAAAATCTACTGGAGAAAACATTAGAGATGTCGTTAATCTTCAACGTGATATTTAAACACTGTTTAATCTTTTTCACTTTTAATTTACCTATATATAAAATCATACATTTCTTTATATATAAATATGTTTGTCAAAATGTTTATGGTGATGACATTATAATTATGGTTGTATAATTAATTATTTGCATTATCTATTTAAATTGTTGAATGTTTTTTTTTTTTTTTAGAAAAATTCAAACATTTAATTTATACAAATGTAAATATTGTATAATTTATGTTTACAAATTTAATTTACAAACAATTTAAATTTTTATTAGCTTAATAAATTTTATTTTAATTACAAATGTGCTTATTAATTTAACTTTTTTTTTCAGATTTTTGACATCATAAAAATATTTGAAAGTAGGAGAATCCCTCACAATTTGATTCTTTTGCTTCATTAAGAATTATCATCATCAACTACTATCAGTCCACTGCAGGATGAAAGTCTCTCCAAGTTCAAACCAGCTTCTCTTCTCCACATCACCCCTGCACACTTTCTTATTTCATCCATCCATCTCACATGTAGTCTCTTTCTGGGTCTTTTAGAATCTCTTGGAATCCAGTTTAAAATTTCAATTGTTCATCTATTATCATTTCTTCTAGCAATATGTCCAGCCCAATTCCATTTTAGTCTTTTAATTTTTTCAATGAGGTCAGCAACACCTGTTTGTTCTCTTAACCACATATTGTGTTTTCGATCTCTTCTTGTTACTCCTAACATGCATCTCTCCATACTTCTTTGAGTTGTCTGAAGTCTCTGTATTGCTCTTCTTCTATTAAGTGTCAAAGTCTCAGATACATAAATAAGAACTGGTAAAACATATTTATTAAAACTTTTCAAGCACATAGGCATATTTCCTTTTAGTATCAAGTTATTTCTACCAAAAGCACTCTAACCAAGTTTAATTCTATGATTAATTATATCCATTATGTTTCCATCTGTATTAATAATCTGACCATTTGTAACTGTTAACTTATTCTAACTTATCATAATCAATCTTTATTTTCGTATTTTGAGAAAATCCATTGAACATTACTTTAGTCTTTAATATTTATCTTTAGTCCTACTTTCATCTGATAATTCCTGCAACATTTCCTGCAGCTCTAAAGCATTATTTGCAAAAAAAATTACGTCATCTGCAAAATCTAAATGACTTAAATAATCTCCATTTATAAACTTTCACTCCTTTAGCTTCCCATTTTAATCCACAAAATACTTCTTGCAGTACTGCTGTAAAAAGTTTTGGAGATATGGTACACCCTTCTCAAAGTTGACTTTCCTAGTATCATTATGTAATCTAATCGTTGCTGTTGCATTTTTATAAATATTCTTTAAAATATGACAATATCCTAAGAATAAACATATAATTATTTTAAGTTTACATAATTATTTTAAACCTATTCTAAAGTAATTACTGAAAAATGAAAATAAAAACAGATACTTTTTTGAACATTTATATGACCACATTTATTTTTATAATTCATGATTAATATTGTCAAAACAATATTCAAGTTTTGGAAATATATAGTAATGTTGGATATTTTATAATAATTTAGCAGTTTTTTTTTACTTTATATTTTGTCAAAACAAAATCCTAATTTATTAAGCTTTATTTAAACCCTACCATGGTTAATAGTAAGTGCAATAGGATCTCCAACTCATATTTTAGTTAGATATTTATCGGATTTCATTAAACCTACAATCCCATCCATTAAATCCTATATTAAAAACTCTTTTCATTTTATTTCTGTTTTAAAAAGTTTAAAAATTAATGCTAATGATATTCTGGTCAGTTTTGATGTCGTGTCTTTGTTTACAAACATTCCAATTGATGAAGCTTTAAGTATAATTTCACAACATTGCAATTTACCAGATCATATTATTGCTTTGATTAAACATTATCTCTTGAACACATATTTTGTATACAATGGACAGCACTACAGACAAGTTTTTGGTACTCCTATGGGCTCACCTATCTCAGGAGTAATAGCTGATTTATTCATGGAAGATATAGAAACTCGGGCTTTAGAATCATCATCTTTAAAACCTCTCATTTGGCTCAGATACATAGATGACACTTTTGTCATATGGCAACATGGAAAAAAATAAATTAGATGATTTTTTCTTACATTTAAATAATATGCATCCTCATATTAAATTTACAATGGAGACAGAGTCTGACGGAAAACTCTCTTTTCTTGATGTTCTAGTCACCAGACCACCAACTAGTTTATCTTTTTCAATTTACAGAAAGAATACACACATGAACAGATATTTATATTTCCATTCTCATCATCACCGAAGTCAGATAGTTTCTGTAGCCAAAACTCTTTTAAATAGAGAGATTAACCTTTCAGATAAGTCACATCTGAAAGAAGAAATAAATCATATTAATAGTGTTTTATTAGCAAATAATTATAATTATAAATTTATAAATAAAATCTTATTTCAAGCCCAAATTGGTCAAAATAGGAAACAAAAAGATGATAAATCAGCTATTAGGATTTATGTTTCATATGTAAAAGGAACTACAGACAGTATTGGACGTATATTAATATGCTATAATATAGATACATCATTTTCTACTCATCAAAAGATCAGCAATATTATAACCAAGCCTAAGGATTCAATCCCTCTTGAATCTCATGCTGTTTATCAAATCTCATGTGAAAATTGTAAAGCTTCTTACATAGGTATGAGTAATCATCGCATCAGTGTTAGAAGAGATGAGCATGCTAATGCAGTTAAACAACATTCATCATCATCAGCACTCTCACTTTATACTATGGATTCAGGTCATGAAATTGATTTTTCTAGTCCCAGATCATATCCAGATGTGATAATCTCTACCAATGCAAAATTAGAGAAGCCATTGAGATACTTAAAAGGCCAGATTGTATCAATAAGCGAGATGATACATGCAAACTTCCTCCTATTTGGAAAGATTTTTTTAAAAAAATTCTTACTTTAACATTTTTGCTATTGGTGGAACTTTAACATTTTTTTCAAATCAGTGATTGCAGCGCCTCTACAACCATCTTTCTACCTTTTATCACCCAGTGGATGACTTATGTGATCAAATTGAAACATCGTCGGTATATCAATATTTACATTTTTTAACACGGATGATCCTGCAAAATATGTCTTTTATATATGTAACTTGTGAAAATCTTCGTATCAACATATATATATAGGTATTAATTGTATATGTTTAAATGTTGTAACTCAGATGATGACTTCTGGACAGTTGAAACTGTAGGCAAGAGGATATAAAATAAATCATATGTTAAACTGCATTGCAGATTGTAAATTGAGATGTATATGGTATATTATATTAATTATACACTTGTCAAAAATAACTTTGACATGTTGATAAAAATAATGACAAAATCAAATAACAATTTTCTAACTTACTTAAATTCAATTTTATTGACAATTCACATCAATATCAAAAGTTAGAATGTAAACAGTGAAAAAAATTAATGCTTATTAAATAACGACAAATCCTCCAGTCCTACTTTTTGTCACTCAGGTCTTTTTATATTGCAAAATGTAAATTCTCTGTGCTCCACCAATCACTTTTAAAATTTTTTGAATTAATTAATGACTTGAAAATTTGCAAACATTTACTCTTTTTAACTTAATTTAATTTTTTTATTTCTACATTTCTTTGATGTTTATTCAACTGTTACAAATGTTTGAGATCTTATATACAATATAAATGTAACCACTTTTATTAATCTATTGATAAAGGATGACAAAACCTAAAAAATATCAGTGACATTTCTTTTTTTTTTTGTTAGATGATACTAACATTTTTTCATCTTAGTGATTACGTAATAAATTGTTAAGGTAACATTATTGATCTCAAGCAAAAACAAACGAACAGAATTATTATCTGTGAGATAAATTTGGAGTTTTTTATTATCAAATGAGTTTATGATAATAATTAAATCATATATTTTGTATACAATTTTTTTTTAACATTATTTATATACTTGGAATTTAGATGTAATTATAAGAGGTTCGAACACAGACTTTCAAGCTCCGTTCAACTATACACATGACCACACTTTTGGAAAAAGATAAATGACTTCTATTATAAGTATTTTGTGCTGACCGAGCAGTATCATTTGGTTCCAGATCATCATTTTTCACACACACACACACACATATATATATATTGTAACAATATATAAATATGTCGTTACATTAATTTAAAATAAAAACTTAAAAGTTCGCAAATAAAAGTAAAAAACTAAACGCTAAAATTAAAATGTTTGTTAAACGTATATATTCTCACAGATGCCAAACTTTAAAAATATTTTTTTTAAAAAAACAAATAAATAAGTATTTGAACGTACTTTTTTATAAAAAAAAAGTACAAGATTTAAAAATAAAAACAGGTATTAATTAATTCTTGTAATCTGTAAATGGAAATGATTGTTTATAAATTGTTTGAAAAGAAAGCTATCCATGGGCTCTTGTATAATTAAAATGATCTGATGAAAGATAGATAAGAAAAAAAAGAGAAATTAGCTTGACCAATGGAAGCACTAAGCCTTGGCTCGGACCCTAACGAAAGTGATGGATTAGTGACGTTTGTTGATTGAATCCGTGTGGATTAATATAAAAAGGGAAATACAGTTTTTTCGGACTTGATTTGATGAGAACGGTAGGACGCACTTGCCGTTCTCTCTCATTTTTTTTTGTTTGTTTTAAAAAAAATATAAAATGAAAAGACTGTGATACAAGAATGGAACCAGCTAATGCTACCTCCAGAACATTATCTTCCAATGGAGACGTCGCGGGAATTAAAAACAGGAACCTGGACTCTTCTACTGTAAGCTATATTGACATGAACTCTAAATTTAAAAATAACTAAGAACTTTCGTTCAAGCTTATGAACTTCTATCTGACTTTTAAGTTTAAAATCAATTAATAATGTTTAATTTTATATGTTTTCCGATTGATAAAAATCATTTCCATTTTTTTTTCTCTCTTATTGTATAAATTATTTGTTGTTTAAATTTTAAATGATGAAATTTAGGTTGGGTATAGACGTTGCATAGATTCGTTAGCGGTTGATAATGTTGTGGTTTTCACATTCGATTAGAATATATGTCAACGATATCACTGCAAGCATCTTACGATGAATGCTAATGGGATTTGTATATTCCATATGCAAGTGACGTTTATCGAGGACTTTGTATTTTGATCGGTTGTGTTGAATTTGGAATGTTTTGATCATGGAATCTGTGCAGCTGATCTGTACTCAACATTTTAAAACAAATTTTATAAAATGCATTTGTGCGAACGTATTTAAATGTTAAATTTAAGTCGGGCGTGAATGGCTATATAGATTTGTAAAGTTATATTAGGGGAGGGTAATCTTAGGTTATTTGTGTCGTTGTTGAATTGGGTCAATGGATTGGATATATTTGTGTAATTAGTAGATGTAGTATAAGTTTTGCTACATGCAGAATCGCTGAATACACCGCACCAACCCTTTGCCTATGGATGGGATTGTAAGTCGGCAAAAAGGATCGCGGTCCCTTCCTATGGAGTTTTTATTTTATTGTTCTTCTTGCTATACAGACGTCATATTCCTGTATTGGACAAGAGTCAATGTTTTCTCTAACTATACTGTTCAGATTTTCATTCCTGACAGTATAGTATATTTTTGCTGTTGTATTTTCATGCTACATTGAATACATAAATGTATCAGATGGATTGATGCCAGTTTGACTGCGAATTTTAGCCTAAGGTTAAATAGGGATAGAATGTTTTATTTTCAAATGCAAATCTATGTAGTCTATTCATACTTGACCATCTAAATAAAATATTAAACTCATTGAAATTTATGTTAAATGTAAAATTAAAAGTTAATATAAAAATCTAAAATGTTAAACTTATTCCTCAAAATTTAAATGTTATTTTATATGTGCGTAAATAAATATTTTTATGTGTTAATTTCTGGCAGTGGCTTTTATTTATTGATATTTAAGATATAAATTCAGATATAGATTTTTATCTCTGCGTATCTGCTGAGCTAGTGACTTGGGCTAACGATCGGAATATTTAAATAAAGTGGAATCTTAACAGCGCGTATCTGCCTACTCTATAAATTTTTCTAGGTTCAAATGCCTAGATGGCGCCCTGTAGTGCAGTTTACGTTAAGTCTCCTTCTCCGGATCGTTACAATGGCTTTCCCAACTCGGGCCGATCTTTAATAAACCACAAATACCCTGAGCAAATTTTGTCAAAATGAAATATTTGTATCTGTTTACATATAGTCATATACTTTAAATCTTATAAAAGCACTGCCAGAAGAAATTGCGCATATATATTAAACACAAGAAAGTGTAAAAAAAATTTTAAAACTAATTTTTGTTAAAAAAAAAAAAAAAAAAATCAAAAGGTTGCAATAAATGTTTTTTTTGTTGTTGATATATATTATGCTTTAACGTGTATAGGCGCGCACAGCCATGTAAGTTTATGATCGAAATGTGGTACCTTATGATGAGTACCGTTGGGAATTTACTTCAGTGTAATCCTATTTAAGCATTTTAATCAGTCATAAATAAGTTGGTGGTATTTATAATTGTGCTGCAAATATACACGTATAAATCCATTATCTTTCAAAATATATTTACTTCAATGCAACCTTCTTAAATAAATAATTTATAAAATAACTTGCTTGTCATGCCGTGTGTAAAAATAAAATGTATAAAATAAAATAGAACTCTTGTGGGGAGGGGTGTAAACGTAAATGGTCCTTAGGTAAGCGATAGTCAACATTTTCTTTTTCTTTTTGTATATAGTCTTTTTGTAAAATTATTAACCGGATGTTTTGTAAATGTCTTCGTCAATCGTGTACCGTAATAAAATTTTTTTTTTTGATCATTTTTTTTAAGCAACTTTACTGATATGTAACGAGCACAGACGTTCATTACATTGTTTTTTTTTTATATTTATTAAACAGGAAAGTAAATTAAAAAGTTCGCATTTAAAAATTTTTTTTAAGAATTAAAAATTGAAACTAAATATCATCTTAAACTCATATATATTAAATCGCACAGATAAAAAAAATTATTAAAATAAAACTGTATTAAAAATAGAAAAGGTATTTTAAAAACAAAAACTTAAAAAGATTTAGAGATAAAAATATATCTTTAATCTTGAAAAACACAGAAATTAATCAGAAATGGAAATGATTGTTAATTAGTTAAATGTAAACCAGCCTTGGGCATCTAAATGTAAAAACATCGGTCAGATAGGAAAACAATAGAAACAAATAGCCAATGAAAGAAATCCATCGGGAAATCGGACCTCAGCAAAAGGATCATCACATCGATGACATAATGCCAAGTCAATCCTTCGAATACGTATAAAAGGAAAATTTGGAAATTATTAATTAGTGATTGGTAATTGATTATTACGATGTGACTATATGTATTAGTACGGAGTTGGAGGTGAAGGAATTGACAGACACACTGTCAATTCTTTCAGCTGTTAAAGAAAAGAGAAATGAACTATCGTTTCCTACATTGAGGACTAGTTAAAGCAAAAATCTCCGGATGGATAAATAAATCGGCCTTCAGAACATTAACCTCTTTAGGACGGCGTGGGAATTCATGTTCATGGCAAGCAATGGATAAAGTTGGACGTTTTAAAAATCGTAAGAACTTTATATTCACTTGAAACAATAAGAACTCTAAATTTTAAAACTTTTTAGTAAATAATGCAATAGAATCCTATCTGACCAAACTAAATTCTTCATTAATAATGTTATTTGATGTATTTGTTATTTATTTATTTAAAATCATTTCCATTTATTTAACTTTGTTCTTTAAGGTTATTTATGATTTCTGTTTTCTGATAAATTAAAATATATCAATGTTAAACTTAAGTCGGGCATGAATGGCTGTATAGATTTGTAGAGTTATATTAGGGGAGGGTAATCTTAGGTTATTTGTTTCGTTGTTAAATTGGGTCAATGGATTGGATATATTGATGTAGTTAGTAGATGTAGTCGGAGATTCGCTACTGGCAGAATCGTTTATATATACGCCGCACTCACCCGTTTGCCTATGGAAGGAATTATAAGACGGAGAATGCAGTTCCTTTCTATGGAGTTTTTTTTTTATTGTTCTTCTCGTTAGATAGATGTCATATTCCTATCTGATGAGGGTCAATGCCCTCTCTTAATCTTTTTGGTGCTGTCGTATTCCGTATTACATTGAATACATCGATGTATCAGATGAATTGATGCCAGTTTGACTGCGAATTTTAGCCTAAGGTTAAATAGGGATAGAATATTTTATTTTCAAATGCAAATCTATGTAGTCTATTCCTACTCGATCCTAAATAAAAATGCATTAAATTTAAGTTGTTTATAGACGCTTGCATGGATTGGTTATCGGTTAAGTATGTTTTGGGTTTTCATATTTGATCAAAATATATAGACATTCGATAAATAATGATACCTTACGGTGAGTATCAAAAATGTATTTATTCGGATGTCTTTCAAGTCATTGGTGACAATGCAAGTATCTTATGGTGAATACTACTGGGTTACTTATAAATTTCCCTCTGCAATTGCCAGTATCAATGATTTTATATTTTGATCGTTTATGTTTACTTTGAAATGTTTTTAACCGTGTAATCTATGTAACCGATCTATAGCAACATATTAAAACAAGCTTTTATAATCCCATCTGTGCGAACTTAATTAAAATGTAAACTTATAATATAATAGAAATTAAAATGTAAATTAAAATCTAAGGTAAAGTTAAAAATAATGTTAAATGTTAAAATGTAAAACTAATACTAAAATAATTTTAAATCTTATATATATATGCATAAATAAATGTTTGTGTGTTAATTACTGGCAGTGGCTTATTTTATTTATTTTTTTAATATTGAAATATAATTAGATAAGATATTATATTATTAAATCTCTGCTATTTCACTGAGCTAGTGACATGGGCTACCGACCGGAATCAAAATTTAAAAAAAAAAAAAAATTTTTTTTTTTTTTGACTGACGTATCTGCCTACTTTATAAATTTTTCTAGGTTCAAATGCCTAGATGGCGCCCTGTAGTGCAGATTACGTTAAGTCTCCTTCTCTCCGGATCGTTACAATATATGATCACAGATGGAGCTTTACCAATAGCTCTCAAGCTTTGTTTACAAAAAATGGCGAGAGAGAATCGAAATTTCAATATCTCTTTCAAATTGTCCCCACCTTTAAACCATGGTTTCAAGCTAATTGGCTTTCGTCAGTAAAGGGTAGGGGGACTAGAAACTAGTAAAGGGTAGGGGGACTAGAAACTAGATCTAGTTTCTAGTCCCCCTATCCTTTATTGACAAAAGCCAATTAGCTTGAAACCATGGTTTAAAGGTGGGGACAATTTGAAAGAGATATTGAAATTTCGATTCTCTCTCAGCATTTTTTGTAAACAAAGCTTGAGAGCTATTGGTAAAGCCCCATCTGTGATCATAAAATGCAAGCTATAAGCAGGTTAAAAATTTTTTAACTTGTTTTTGTTTATATATATATATATATATGTTAAAACGAAGATTTGCACGGGTTAAATATATAAAATACATATTTTGCGGGTTCATCCATGTTAAAAACTTTTAATATCAATATACTGATGTTTCGACTTGGTCACACAAGCCATCCACAGAGTTATAAAAAGGTAGAAAGACGGTTGTAGAGGCGCTACAATCACTGGTTTGAATAAAACATTAAAAATCCCACCAATAGCAAAAATGTTAAATTTAAGAATGTTTTTTAAAGAAATCTTTCCAAATAGGAGGAAGTTTGCACGTATCATCTCGCTTATTGATACAATCTGGCCTTTTAAGTATCTCAATGGCTTCTCTGATTTTGCATTGGTAGAGATTATCACATCTGGATATGATCCTGGTACTAGAAAAATCTATTTTATGACCTGAATCTATAGTATGGAGTGAGAGTGCTGATGATGATGAGTGTTGTTTAACTGCATTAGCATGCTCATCTCTCCTAACACTGATGCGACGATTACTCATACCTATGTAAGAAGCTTTACAATTTTTACATGAGATTTGATAGACACCATGAGATTCAAGAGGGATTGAATCCTTAGGCTTGGTTATTATATTGCTGATCTTTTGATGAGCAGAAAATGCTGTATCTATATTATAGCGTTTTAATATATGTCCGATACTGTCTGTAGTTCCTTTTACATATGGAACACAAATCCTAATAGCTGACTTATCATCTTTTTGTTTCCTATTTTGTCTATTTTGGGCTTGAAATAAGGCTTTTTTTTATAAATTTGTAATTATAACTATTTGCTAATAAAACACTATTAATATGATTTATTTCTTCTTTCAGATGTGTGTCATCTGAAAGGTTAATTGCTCTATTTAAAAGAGTTTTGGCTACAGAAACTATCTGAGTTTGCTATTGGTGGGATTTTTAATGTTTTATTCAAACCAGTGATTGTAGCGCCTCTACAATCGTCTTTCTACCTTTTTATAACTCTGTGGATGGCTTGTGTGACCAAGTCGAAACGTCAGTATATTGATATTAAAAGTTTTTAACACGGATGAACCCGCAAAATATGTATTTTATATATATATATAACCAATGCTCAATATATTAAGATAGAAAATGTTCAAACTGTGATGGACAGTCTTTAATCTACTCCACCCTCCACTTCAGCTGATTGAAAATCTGATGGTGGAATTTCCAAATTCTTTGTTGATATAAATATTATTTCATGCCCATGTTGGCTTTAAGTCACTCTGTCTCCTCATATGTAGAACCTTGCCAATTTAAATATAGAGAAGAGGAATAAGCAGGATACAGGCTGAATTTGAAATATCTGAATACAAGTATAACATATACTTGGAGATCATTTATCTTTTTGACAGGTGTGTAATCATGTATATAGGTTGTATGAGATAGAATTGATAACAGTAAAGAGCTTAAAAGTCTGTGTCCAAATTCTTTGTAATTACATTATATAATTAGTTATTAAGTTACTACAATGCGATCTCCAGTGTCAAACGTTTTGACCACATCTTTAACTTCATCCACTTTAATAATCATTACTGATAATTTATTAGGCTGAAGACTACTATATCAGTCTTGATCAAAAATATTTCAAGTGACATAATATTCAAAGTTTAACAGTTATAGTCTACTATTCATAGGGTCAAAGTTGAAACAATTCTGACAATTTGGGGCTGTAAAAATAAACAAATATTAATTGAACAACAATAATGTATATTTAAATCGAACTGATGTTGATTAATATCTTTCTAATTATAAAAATAACAAATTTTCCACAACTTTAGGGTTGCAAACTGTATAAAGAATAGCTGCATTATTTTTTGTATAGTTTGCTACAGTAGAAGTGGTGAGTTTGTTATTTTCATAGGTAGTAGGAGATTAGTAAACTGCAATTGGTTTATAAATATAAAAATCTCATTCCACATCTTTTTCACACACATAACACATCAGATCTCTTCATACAAATCGTATTTGCAGATCTAGATTAGAATAAATTGTGTTAAGATCTTCACAAACAAAAGTAAAGTATAGACTGTTGATGAACAGTTATTGACTACTTGTAGCACTCAAGCTCATTTAATTAAATTGACCTTGAATAGTATATAATTTTATTAGATAATATCAATTTATATTCCTTGTGATTATACAAAAATGACACCATTTTCCAAACTTATCTATTTTTATTATATTATTAGTCTGAAATTTCTAACCGTTCTCTTATTTTACATCAATCTTTACAAAAATTATATGTTTTCTAATAAACTATATATATATTAAGTAGAATGTAAATATATAAAAGAGGTGTTTCCAATCTGTAAAAAATATCAGCATATTAATGCTAAGCATTAAGAAATAAGCTATATGTGACTGTGAAAATAAACTTTATTTTGAATATAAAAATTATTATCTAAAACTTTTAACATTATTTTTATCCTAAAATGACTGCTAAAACTCTTTAAAAATAAAACTTAACTTTTTTTTTCTCATGTGTCATAGCATCAGCCGGGAAGCGAACCCGCTAACCCGGGACAACTGCTTGTAAAGATTCATTTATATAGTAAAACAAAGACGTTTTAGATTGTTTGTTTCAGACTTTAATTGCGAACAACTATATAACCAGTCTTAATAACGTACCTTCTGCTTATCTCGGAGTATCTCTTTTAATGGTTAAGATCTAAAATATAATATTTCCGTTAAAAATATACTATATATACATTTTGCATTATAATAACGGTAAATAATAACAATATATTCATTAAACAAAAATACTTTCGATTATGTTATTTCAATTGATAATAATTACAACGTAATCAAGAAAAATACTTCTATATATATATATTCTTAGTATCTACCGTTTTATAATTCAAAATTTATATATATATATGCATGCAAATATTAGACTAGATAACTACCCATTAAGAACTTAAATCATATTTAATAATGACAATTTTTGAGTTGTATTCTATTTGGTTAAATCCTAGCTAAAATTTATGTAAAAAAATATGTGAGAAATCCATATTAACATTCACATCTAAAAGAAAATCTGCTGATTATATATATACACACACATATTAAGATTAATATTTTTACAATTGGTATAATAGATAATTGAAATATTCTCCACATATACCGTAAGACAATGTTTATGAGAAAAGATCAGACCATCTTTTTTCACTATCTCATTTTCTTACAATAAAGAGTTATCTGAAACCCAAAAAGAATGAATATTAAATTAATCACAAAATTTATTTTAAAAATGTTTTATATTGAATCATATTATTGAAAGGCTGATAGTTTTTCTCAATTTAAACATTGTCAACAGGATTCAAACAATGACAATATATAAAATAAAATACTTCCAGTACTTAAAAAAAATATAATTTTGAGATTAATTCTCAGGCAAAAATAATTTTATGAGAAAAGATTGACCCGTCTTCTTTCATTATCTTACTTTCTTATATAGAGAGTTATCAGAAACAATTAGATCAGAAAGAATGAATATTAAATCAATCACAATTTATTTTAAAGAGATTTTAAATTGCAGGATTGATGTAAGATTCATTCTTTCTAACTTAAGTGTTTCAGACAACTATTTATATATAAAAAAATGAGGTATAAAGATAAGACATTTCAATCTTTTCTTTTCTTCTTATGATCATCATTTTATATGCTTACACATGCTGTTAATTGAGTACCAAACTCTCCATACAGTAGTGCCACCAAGTGCAAGACTTTGTAATTGATTACAAAGGCTTGCACATGGTGGCACTAGTGTATAGAGAGTTTGGGATGGGGCAGAATATGGGAAGACTTAGAGTGGGGAATGGAAAATAAAGTGGCTATCAGGTTTATCTGGGCATAAATGCTGAGATATTCTTGACTTCGTTTAAGGAAAAGCTAAATACATTCTTATTAACAGCATGTGTAAGCATATGAAATGGTGATGTGAGATGTTTTGATGGTTTTATACTGATCCTGACCTTAGGATAATGGTAACTTTGGTTTTTAAAAAAACCAAAGACATTGAAGTGTATGGATGCTGAGCTGAGTTCAGATCTATATGACTATATAAGTGAATGAGCTTGGGTTGGAAACATTATGGTGTTTTTATCTTGGGCTCCTGCTTTATAGCTAACTAACTGCTGGAGGTTGCATCACCTGGAGGTTGCATTAAATCCTAAGGTGTAGGTGCAGTGCTCTCAAATCCAAGGCTTCTCACTGATGAAAGCCACAAGCTAGAAATTAATCTGATAATGTTGGATGAGTAGGCCAAATTTTATTATAAAATTTGGTAAATATTACCAATAAATCTCCAGAGAGTGATAAAGATTCAGACTGGTCAAGTTATGCTAAACCTTCTGGCAGGATGTGTATGAGATTTTAATAAGCACTCTGCCAGGTGAATTAATTTTTAATCATATTAAAATAATAATTTACTAGTGTTCTTATTAATTTATAAGTATAGAAACATTTGATATTTTGTTATTATTAAATAACGATCAAAATAGATTTAAAATCATAATTATTATAATAAGACATTTATTTTTTTAATATAGCGCGATGTTTTTGTTTATAATCTATAATATTAATAAGCCAATAAGCTGATAAAGGATTTTTTTAAAGTACAGGCTTTTTCATACCTGCACTCCTATATGTAATAAATAGGAGTTTGAATTCAGACTTTCACATGACTCTCAACTATCCATGCTATTTCACACTACTCATATACTTGATCACACACATGTCAAAAAGATAAACAATCACCAATGTAAGTATTTTGTGCTTATCATCTCCACACATATATACTATCAATGCTCAGCTTTATATTAAGATAGGCAATCTTCATACTTTAATGGACAGGCTTCAAACCACTCCACACCACAACACTTCAGCTGTCCATTTCATTGAAAATCTGATGATGAAATGTTCAAAGTCCACATTAGTGCTAACCTACTTATCCTACCCATGTTAACCATAAGTCACTCTAACACTTC
The DNA here is from genome assembly GCA_028023455.1 of Epiperipatus broadwayi. Classification (NCBI taxonomy): domain Eukaryota; kingdom Metazoa; phylum Onychophora; class Udeonychophora; order Euonychophora; family Peripatidae; genus Epiperipatus; species Epiperipatus broadwayi. The sequence goes on along the minus strand of JAQFVV010000079.1, from coordinate 3,814,990 downwards.
ATGCACAGGACTTAAGCCATTTACATACATATACGAGGGATGGGCAGACCTTAGCGCACTATATTATAATAAATGAATTTTTCCTAAAGTACAGGTTTTTTCATACCTGCACTTCTATATGTTATAAATAGAGGGTTTGAACTCATACTTTCACATGACCCATACTGCTATGCTTGATTCTACACATGTCAAAAAAGATAAATAATCATCAACATAGGTATTTTATGCTAAATTAGCACTCGTCAGTTGGTCCAGATTATCATCTCCATACATGAGTGCTGATTTAGCACAAAATACATATATTGGTGATTATTTATCTTTTCAACATGTGGGTGATCAAGTATGTCAGCATTATGAGATAGCATGAATAGTTGAGGGTTGTGTGAAAGTCTGAGTTCAATCATAACTATTCTAAATTAATCTTTGTAATTAATTCTTAAGCATATTTTTATTGTGATTTAAAATAATTTTGAAAAGTTTGTTTAATTGTCATTAATAAATACAGATGGAGACATTAATTGTATGCATATATCAAGTTTTAATTGGACTATTTATTATTATTATTTTTTTACAACAATTCCATTTGATAAAGGTATAAATAACCTAGCAGAGTTTGTAGGGGGAGGGGGCATTTTAAAAAGACAAGAGAAGAAATAACAACATCTGAGCTATAACACAAGTTAAGACCAAGAAGAAGCTTATAATAAATAACATTGGAATTGAATTTGAACTGAATTTAAAGAATAAGTAATTTGACCCATGAATATAAAGTACAGAACTTCACTTCCTTGCATGCATTTACCTACTGATCTATCAACTGACAAGGGACTTCAGATTTAAAACCGGTCAAGAGATTATAAGCAAATGTATTTATATATTGGCTATTTCCATCATATAATACGAGTATTGAATGTCTTTAGAAAAATTTAACTTTATTTAAATATTCCAAATACATTCATCTGTTAGTAATAGCACATCAAACAGTGCATATACTAATATGTTTGATGTGCTATTACTAACAGTTTAATGTATTTTGACAATTTAAAGAAAGTTCTAATGACATTCAATACTAGATAATGAAATAGTCCAATATATAAATATCACTAAAACACTATCATCACAAACCATCAGGAAAACAATAAGAAAGTGTAATCTGTAGAGTAGTCAATTACTTACTTTATTTTATATGTTGCGTCAAAAAGTCTTAATGTATTGCTCATCTGATAATGCATTGGTTTCTTGTAATCGTAGCATGGCCATTTACCTTCTGAAGAATTGGGTTTACAGTTATCCAGATCCTACTTAATATCTTTGCTATCATATTTGGTATTTGATTTTATTTGTCATTCTTCCATTCAATGTTTATCAGTCAAAAACTTTCACTAATGGCTAAAGGCCCCCTATAGATTGCTTACTGCCAGTATAATCTTGTATCAGTATTTTATCTCTTTTATAGAAAAGTAATTATCAAGGCTGTCTAGGTGTTCCATTTGTATTTCTCCAGTTTTGCCTTGGAATACATTCAATGCCATTAATGACTCACAGTGTCTGAACATATAACCTCAATTCTTGAGCTCATTTTTCATTATTTTGAAATTTTACTAAATCTGTCAACTGCATTTGACCATCATTTGTAGCTATTTATTTCAGTATCTTCTCTTTTCTGGTCTTCTTGATGAATATTAATTTTTATTTATTTCAATTTTCTCATTCTATTAATCTTAGTCATCCAAGAACTCTCTAGTAGTTGTTCACATTTTCATTATAAGCCATTTTTATATTCCTCACCAAATTGACTAAAAAAGTATGGATTATAATTTCTTGTGTCACTTTTCTCAGAATTTGTTTTATTTCTCACTTTGTTTTTCCTCAGATTTATATTTTTTATTCTTTTGATCATTATTTAGAAATCATCATCTAGATATCATATCATATGCTTTATTTTTGCTCATATATAAGCAATTGTTTTGTTTTATACTTTATATCTCAACAATTTTAAGGATAATTTGTTATTTTATCATTGGCTCTTTTTATTAACTTCCTATCATTTCTTTAGACACCTTCTTTTGGATTTTTTGAATTATCTTTGATATCATTTTTTGAATCATTTAACTTTATTTTTATCATTAGCAGCTTTTTGTTGGCTTCATTTTTATTAATAATACCCATAGAAATTTTGGCTGTGCTTTTTTTCTGTTATATTTTTCTGGCATTTTTTTCTTGTATTTTCTAGGCTTGATTTTTTATATTTACTTGATATCCTGCAAGGTTGTTATCACTGACTTGATTCTTCATTATTCTTTGAGTTTGTTATTGTTATATATTTTTCTATTAATTGATCATGTTATGATTAAATAGTGTTTTATACAATTCCTATCTTTATTATTTCTCTAGGATACTTCTGGATTCTTCTTTTTTGTTAGTTTTTTCTTAACAGCATTATTTATATACTGATCAATGCTTGTATTTTTAACCAACCTACTTTCATTTTTGTCTATATTTACTCATTTTACTTCATTTATATTATTCTTTTTTATTCCTTTTTCATAGTATAAGTGCACATTTATATATATATATATTCATTGTCTAATCCTTTAATTATGATTTATTTTCTTTGCTAAAATATTATTATTATTATTATTTACATTTTCACTTAATATCCTTATTATTATTTTCATCTAATGAATATGTTTTCGGTTTCACACATTTTAAATTATTTTTAAGTAAAGTGTCCTTTTTTAATTATCAAATGGCTTTACTTATGTCTACTGACTTTAATAAGATATATAAATAATTTAGAATAATTCATTGTTTTATCAAATGTCACATTGAATAACCATTTTTAAACTTACACAATCTTAGCTCCAGTGATCATGTAACTGACAGCCTATCCTCTATATATTTTAGCAGAGGTCAGGTAAGAGCCAGGAAAAATATCAGTTTGGATTTATATATAACTCATGGATTAGTCATTAATATCTCATTATCAAATTGCCTTCAATGGAGTGATGCCTGTGTGACTTTTGATCTTCTGTTATTGTATATCTTTATACTGGTAGTGAGTTTAAATCACAAAGTATAATTAGGTAATGGATTTTTGGTAATAGCACATTGTTCCAAAGTCGAAAACCATTTATTTCAAATTATTACATTACCACCACAAACTTTTGTATTTTGCAGACATTCACAGCCATTTCTGATTTGAATAATTGGTTGATAAGGATATTAAATAAACTATAATTTAAAAATAATTTAATAACTTGAATAACAGTTATAAATTATACATCAGCATCTTAAATTTAAGTGGATGACAAATACGGTATTAACAGTTAGTACATATATGAAGTAATTAGCACCCTTCAAATCCATATTAAAATATAAGTGAATCAATTTCATAATAAACTCCAATCTCATTTGACTCATCTCAGGTCTGTAGTGAAGCTTAAGTATAGAACAGATTATCTGATTGGTCATTTAAAACTAATTCTGATTCTAATTGTAGGACAAGATAGTAACTTTTTGAAGTAATTCTGAAATTCTATATTTTTTTTTATATGCGATTTTAATTGCAATTCATCTGATTACGTTTGTAATACAAGTTGTTGTTTGTCAACACATGCGTTTATAATTATTTTTCTTTTGTTCAAAATATTCAATTGGTTCAACTTTTTATTATCAGTTATTTATTTATTCTTTCTTTTTTAATTAATTAAAGTAATTGGGTTTAGCGAAAAATATATTTGAAAATTATCTTAACAAAACCTGTTTCTCTTTTAAGTTAAATTATTTTTATATATTATTTAAATAAATGCAAAATCTATAATTGTATTTTACGACCTTTTGATAATTCCTTAGAGAATTCTTTTAATTTTTTTAAAACAGCATATACACACACACGGCGATTAGCATAATATATATATATGAATATATTTATTATAACTTATAAATAGTGTGCCAGTCATCTAATCTTATAAAGGTAATTATTACATGTAAATTATTAAACATTGAATCAATATAAAGTAATATAATGTATCTCTAAAGAAACCAGAATAAATAATGAAAGAATGAAATGTAATTTAGTGTTAAAGTAGTTAATATTTAAATACAAGTATATTATATATATTTGTAAGCTAGATATAATTAGAGGGGATTTGAATCCAGATTCCAAGCTCCCTTTTATCTAGCTTAAAAGTATAGATAATATATTTTGTATTTAAATATTACATATTCAGTCTGTATTCTGTTCATCTCTTTTCTATGTAATTGAATGGGCTTCAGGTCTTGCATATAAAGAATCAGTGTGACACATCAATATGGGGTTGACAACAAAATTGGCAAATAGAGCTTTGAGCATGCCAGCATCATATTTTCAATGATAGAATTGGAGACGATTGAAGTCTGTCCATTAAAGTTTGAAGATTTGCTCCATTAATACAAACGGAGCGCTGATTATATATATATGTCATATCATTTACAACTTCCTTAAACACTTTAACAATACTATTTTTTTGTATATAAAAACTTTATTCTAACAATTTCGTCTGCCCTGCAGTCATCATCAGAGCTTTTTTACAATCGTATTTCTATAAAAAACCGAATAGGATTGTAAAGAGCACTGAAGATGACTACAAGACAGACGAACTTGTTAGAATAAAGTTTTCATATATAACAAATAGTATAAGGAAGTTGTAAATAGTATGATATGTAAAAGTAGAAATCAATACATAAGGAAAGGAAGAAGAATATTATATTATATATATATATGTGTGTGGGAGATGATGATCTGGACCAACTGACGAGCGCTGGGTCTGCATGAAATACGTATATTGTATCTTTTTGCATGTATGTGGCCATGTGTTTGGGTTGTATAAAATGGAATGGATGACTAAAAAGAGTTTGATAAGAAAGTTGTAAATACTTTTTTATTTATTTATTTTTAGTTTGATTAACTGACTTTATCAAATATATATGAATGTGTTTACGTATATCTTGATTATATAAAATATATTTGAACGTGTGCTTAGTAAATTGCATATATAAAATAGATTTGTAGGCAATATATATATATGCTTGCGTGTGTATATGGACTATAATGTCATCACAGATTTTTTAAGAGCAAGTTAATAATTAAACAAGCCATCTTATTTATTACCACTTTTTGCTTTTCCTTGGTTTCAAATGTGAACACAGTATTTGATCCATGTTGCACTTCTGTCTTATAGATTTTGCTGATTATTTAAAAGAAAAAATAATGTCAATAAAATAATGTAAAATTAATTAATCAATAGTAGATAGCTGTTACATTATCTACAGACTGACAGATTTGTTTGCTGTCAAAGTTTTAATAATTGATACTGGAGAGTACTACAAAATAAACATTGAATAAACCAATGAGCATTAAATGACAATTTATGTGAATTCATTTTTGTTATTTTTTTGTGAAATATTCAATATTTCTGCAATTAATTTATACTCGATGAGATGATTGAAACAAATAATTACTGAAGTAAAACAAATTTATAAACTACAATGTGTATTAATTAATAACGCATTTTATTTTAAGGGGACGTTAATAATTTCAATTCATGAAGGTTTACTTAAAAGAAAGAAAAGATTTGAGAAATTCAATTCTCAGATTGTTTAAGATTGGCATATTAATATGAAAAGCATATATATAAAATCAAGTAATAAATAAATGATCGCACCAAGGTTAAAGAAATTAGAGCATATGAGAGAGATTAAATTTATAGAAATAATTTAAGAGCAATTTACATATTATATTAGAAACAAAGTTAAATAATACATTAGGAGAAGAAGTCTTGATAATAGAGATTGAGATTAATTAGACTAGCTTTACTTGTGGATTGAAAATTTACCTTGCACCATTTTAAGAGTTTATATTTCAAAGTCTGCTCATGCATGGCAATTGATTCTTCAATAACAAAAAGCATATTGAATAGTTTTTCTCAATAAAATACAATTTACAGTAAAATAATAGTCAGAAAATAATAAATTCTGTACAATAGATATATGAATATCAACATTTTTTTATACATTAAAAGCCTTTTTCAGCACTTGATTTGGTGCCCTTTTCAAAGGTTAATGATCTATTACGTTAACGAACTATTTCAGATATAAAACCATCTAGTGTTCAATAATGAAATTAAAACAAATAATCCCAATAAATAAATCAAAACCGGCATCCAGAAATTATAAAATAATTGACTATATTATAACAATCAGGTGCAGAAAAACGCTTTTAATGTATAAAAGTATTTGATATTTATATAGCTGGTGCAAAGAATTTATTATTTTCTGATTATTATTTTAAGGAAGAACAGCAAAAAGATATTTATTCTTTTCCAATTTGTAGTATACAAACAATGCAAATAAATATAATAAATACTAAAATTATAGACATCTTTGTTACCTAAAAGATACTTTGAAAAAAGATGTACAATACATGTGCTACAATAATTTTAAACCATGAGCTGTAAAATCAGAATTTGAGATATGACTAATGTCACATCAAAGGAAAATAAATCAAAGCAAAATTATAATAAGAATAGAATCTAAGGACTAAACATGAAATTTTTAAATTTCTAGAGGGGAAAATATTCTAAACGTTTTTAAAAAAACCACTCTTCTATATATATTATAATAATTTGAAAGTTGATTAATGTTATCAAAAACTATTTCAAAGCAAAACTCCATCAGCAATAACAGAAAGTTAGTAAACACGTAATTATTAAATCTCTAATGTGAAAATATTGTTACCACTTTTTTAAAAGTTTTCTCCTAAGTGTGGAAACTGTGATGACGTCAAGCATAAACCATAAAAGCAGAATTTGAATGCTGAATAAAGTCAATATTAAAAAAATATTGTAACAATGATAAAATCTAAGTATGGGTCATAGAATCATTAATTTGTGATTGGCTGATGCTCTAGATTTCATTTCCACTGTGGCTAAGTGCCCCACATTATGACACAACATTTTTGTAAAAAGCTTATTATCAAACAAAAATCTACATTACTAGGGTGTGATATCTGCTGTGTCCCAATCTATGACTGGGTGACTAGCAAACAAATATACAATAAACTCGACAGATAACAGTATATATATATTATAATGGTCCAAAAGAGTTGAGTCTTACTGTATCTGCTGTACAGAACGCTACTAGGCTACTTAGAACCTAGAAAATTTATATAGTAGGCAGATACGCGCTGTTAAGATCTTATTTTACATATAGTTTATTCCGACCATCTGCCCATTGCCACTAGCTCAGTGAGATGCAGAGATTTATAAAATATAGATTCTTATCAGAAAATATTTTAAATATTAAAAAAAATATAAAATAAGCCACTGCCAGTAATTAACACACAAACATTTATTTATGCACATATAAATTTTGAATCATTTTTAGAATCACTTTTACTTTAAAATTTAACTTCCATTTTAACTTTGATTTTTAGAATTTAACTTACATTTAATCTTTTATTTTCTAAGTTCGCACAGATGAATTTAATATTTTATTAAGTGTCAAGTATGAATAGACTACATAGATTACATTTGGTAAGAAAATATTCTATCCCTTATTTAACCTTAGGCCAAAAGTTTGCAGTCAAACCAACGCCAATCTATCTGTTATATCGATGTATTCAATGCAGCATGAATACGACAACACAATACCATACTGTCAGGAATGCACATCTGAACAGCATGTTTAAGAGAAGAAATTGTTTCTCATCCAGTACAGGAATGTCACATCTGTCTGGTAAGAAGAACAATAAAAAAAAAAAGAAAACTCCATAGGAAGGGATTGCAGTCCTTTTTGCTGACTTACGATCCCATTCCATAGGCAAAAAGGGGGTGTGCGGCGTATGATACGATCCTGCAAGTAGCGAATCTCATACTATGTCTACTAATTACACCAATATATCCAATCCATTGACCCAATTTAACTACGAAACAAATAACCTAAGATTACCCTCCCTTAAACTAACATAAATAATTACGAATCTATGCAGCCATTCACGCCAGACATAAATTTGATACATTTTTTTTAAAAGTTGTTTAACCAAAAAAAATCATAACAAAACTTAAAAGAACGAAAATAAATTAATGGAAATGATTTAACAAACAAATAATAATACATTCAATAAAACAATTATTACTAACTGATTAAGTTTGGTCAGATAGGAATTTCTATTGCAATAATTTAATTACTGGGAAAGTTTATACTTAGTGTTCATTAATTAACTAATGTTCTTAAGGTTTTAACATACTGGAAAGTTTCTTTTTTAGAATTAAAGTTCATTAGTTAGAGTTCTTACTGTTTTAAAAATCCATGCTTAGCAGTTGCTTGCCATTTGGAGCCAGCGTTAATTCCCCTGATGTCCCGTGGTCCTCAATATAGGAAAAATGATGTCATTTCTCTTTCCTTTTAGCAAAACTGAAGGGATTGAAGAGTGCATCTTTTCAATCCCTTCTCCTTCAACTCTCTCCACACTAACACATATAGTCACATCTCTACCTTTTCTCCCAGCTCTTTCTTCACTTTTTTTTAGCAAACTTTTGGATCCAGTGGAGGATGATGATCCTTTCATTAAGGTCCATTTCCTGAGGGATTTCTTTTATTGGCTATTAGTTTCTATTGTTTTTTCCTATCTGACCTTTGCTTATACATTTCTACAATGCCTAAGGGCTAGCTTACATTTAACTAATTAAAACAATCATTTCCATTTTACAATAGCATTATTTAATTTATATACATTCTTGAAGATATATTTTTATTTTTAAATCTTTTAAGTTTTTGCTGAAAATTTAGTCTTAAAACTTTCTTTTTTTAAAATAAAGTTTTCTTTTAGTAATTTTTCATCTGTGCGATTTTATATATTAGAGTTTAGACGATTTTTAACTTTCAATTTTTAATTCTTAAAAAAGTTTTTATTTGAAGTTTTATTTTTCATGTCTAATTTTTAGAAAAATAATGTAACGACGTATGTGCCCATTACAATATATATATATATATTTAGCAATAATAATTTGTTAACAATTAGGAAAAGTAATTACTATATTGATCATTAACACAAATATAAAATCTGCATTTGAATGAGCTTAATTCACAAATTAATTACTGAATAGCAAATAATGTTTAGGTAAGCTATTATTTACTTTACATTCACTAATATCTATAGTCTTTATAATACAGCCCTCAATGAGTTTCTTAAGGCATTCCAAAATACCAAGATGGGCTGTTACCTTAGTGACCTACAGGAGCCAAAATCCTGGGAATGAAATCCTCTGATGATGATCTGCACTACCCTTTAACTTGTGGATACAGTGGCAGTAGTAGCGACCACAGAAAAAGCCAACGATCTTTTTTTCCCAGCCTTTTATATCGATCTCTTCCTTTGTTTTTCTTATCTTTTCTGGAATAAATTTTTTGGCTTTAATTAATCAGTTCACTCAATTAATCTATGTATTATTTAGAGTTTGTTATCATACAATGAAATTCCTCTTAGCTTTTTAATTATACAATTAATTCCTCTCTTAGGAATTCATTTCCATATAAGGTAACTTATAAGTCTATTCCATTAATTAATATATACATGCGTCTATGTTTATTTAAACTACATTTAATTGAAACATTTCTTTTCAATGATTTGTTTATTATGAAGTATTATAATGATGTGATAGAATAAGCATATTGAGAGAAAACCATTACTATAACAACTTATCTCAGATTTTTGTTTAATGGAATATGTCTTATAATATGATAATAATTCTTATTAAAAACCATATTTTTAAATAATGTTTCTTTGTGATAAGATTAATCACTATATAAGTTGTCTCTGGCACCAAAATTATAAATTTGTACAGGATTTGATAACAATATTGATTTTTATGATTTATAACATTTACTCATACTTTTTATATTATTTTGAAACTGTCAGAATATCAGTCTAATGGAACAAACATTTTTAAAATCAAAATGCTCATATTTTTTTATGCAAGTCAGTAGATCAAAACCCTGATGGTTTTGATTATTAGGACATCTAGATAGTAAGAATTTATCACTTTATATTTGGATACTAAGTGGCTTTGATGTTCCCATTTGTAGCACAATAGAATATGTTCACAAACCAATGACAATTATTTAAATATTTACACATTTTATGAAAGTATCATCTTCAATAAAATTAGATTTTTTGTATCTGATATGTTTTTTTAATCTGAACACTTTAAATATCTGATTATTAAAATATTATCCAGAAACTTTTGATCATAAAAAATATTCGTCATCCTCTTTTCTAATATAATCCTATTTTTTGTACATTTTATTTTGATAAGATTAACTCAATGATATTTCTATAAACTGTTTCACTCAAGATGAACATGAATTATTCAATAGAAAAACAGTCTGTATTGATTCTTACTAGTGTCGCTGATAAAACATGTAATATTGACATTTAGACAATGTTTTTGACATTATCACTCTTACTATCATTTTTTCTATGGTTACTTTTTTTCTTATGTATATTTAGTTTAATTTTACAAATCATTATTTGATAATTTATGTTCAATCTTAACAATTGCATTAAGATTAGTAATTTAGTGTGTTTTCTCTTTTTCAAATCTATCTAGAGTTAAGTTAATAATCAATGAATATTGCCAAATCCATAATTCCAAAATAATTTCTGATAGTTGATATTTTGAAATTTCATAGCCCTATATTAGAAAAATCAATCGATTGCTTAAACATATCTGGAGTATTTTAATTTAAGTTAATTACTATCTCAGGGAGTTTTGTTGAGTGACACAAAGTAATTACTTATAATTTCAACCCATGCTTTATCACTATATATTTTTTAGTTTCATTTACTTAATAATTGGAAATAATAATGATAGTCAGTTAATGAAGTCTATTAATCTACAAATTTACTCAGTTAGCTTGTTAAAATCTTTGGTTAACAGCTAAAATGCAACCTTGGGAATTTTTTGAAGATTTTATAAGCGTGCTATAAATTACATTAGATAAATTTCTCTAGCTAATATTTAATATTGATTTAGTCAGAAAATGACCTAAAAGTTCAAGACAGTCTACATTATTATTATTATTAATGATAAAACCTTTTAATTATATTAATTAAATAAATAATTTAGTTTATATGATTTTGAAGCCTTTGGCTAATTTAGTTTATTATGGAAATACAGGAATTTCCTTATTCTTTATTAGTAAAAAAATGTTTGTGTAACTAACGTTTATTTTTCTGGATTTTAATAGAAGATTTTAACACAGTCAGTATGAATTTTTTGAACTTTCCTTTAATAATTGTAATTTTATTAATACTAACAGGTGAAATCAAATTTAATGTTTTAACTAAATGGATCAATAATGGTGCGCATGCTAAAGGTCTGCCGCCTATTGAAACTCCGTGTAAAAAATACGATCCTATCACGAATTTTTGTTTATGCGATACATAATTTAAAATGGATTCAATATTTTATAACTCAAGTGAAAATAAGCTAGCAATAACAAATTATAAAATTGATATACAGACGCTATATTTTTTTTAACTATTAAAAAAAGAAGTAAGAAATATCCAAATTAAAGCAAAATTGGAAAAAAGAGACCAAAATGTCCTTGTATTTATAAATTTATAATATATAATTATGAATTTATGTTGTCAAAAATAACTTCTGTAAGATTAAAAATTCTGAGATGACCTTCGCTCCTCCAAAAAATTATTTGACATTCCCAATTTAGACTAATGAAGAGCGGACAAAGCGATATCACAGCTCAAATGTTCATAACTCATTATCAATGTCTCTAAATTTCTTTTTTTTTCATTCTTGTTTTCTTCAATGTTGATTAATACAACCCTACTGTATTACTAGATTTTTTTTCGCAATAAAATTTTTATTTTAAAAACAAAAATTCGAAATTTTGTTACACAGTCGTATATAGAAATCTTATTTTCAGGAAAGCGTTGTAGAATTCGTTTTTCTCTATAAGTCGATATACACACGCATATATATATATATGTTTATGTAAAAATTAGATACTGATTGATTGCATATATTTACATGTTTAAATACAAGAATATTGTGTGTGACTCTAGCTACACACACATAATATTATAATTGAATATTTATAAATACAGTAATTAGATATATGTAAAGTATAACTATGCTAATATACAAATACAAACAAGTCTTAATTCACAGACAGGCAGCAAATGTTATGATCACGGAATTGTGGGAAGGTTATTCTTTCAAAGTGATAGTTGACAAAAACTACCGAGGATAGTCAAAAGCGCTCCTAAGTGGATAAAATTTTTAAAGTTATACTTTACATATATTAAACTGAGAGACTGCAAAACTCTCAAACGCTTATAACTATCAACAGCCAATCAGATCGTAAATACTGAGACAGAGAATTTAACAAGAAAAGGACGGTTCCACCCTCTTCTTTACTTGTCTTTCTATATATCCAAGCCAGTCTAAAGTACTTAGATCTGAAAGCGTGAACCTTAAATATCTTCACACTCAACTCAATGAGTTCTAATTATAAACATACAGCCAGAAATCTTTCGATTTATTACTGAGTAGTTTTTCGATGTTATAACTTGCAGCAACATATGTAAATAATAATTATTTTTATAAAGCGCAAACAGTATTGAAATTAAACCGCCCTTTTATTGTTAAATTCTCTGTCTCAGTATTTACGATCTGATTGGCTGTTGATATAAGCGCTTGAGAGTTTTGCAGTCTCTCAGTTTAATTTCAATAATGTTTGCGCTTTATAAAAATAAATATTATTTACATATATATATAATTACTGTATTTATAAATATTCAATTATAAGATTACTTATATTGATTAGAACAATAATAATCAGAAAATAATAAATTCTTACAACAGCTATATAAATATCAATTTTTTTTATATACATAAAAAACCTTTTTCAGCACCTGATTTGAAAAGGGCACCAAATCAGGTGCAGAAAATGGCTTTTTATGTATATAAAAAAAATTGATATTTATATAGCTGTTATTATTTTGTGATTAGTATTTTATGGAAGAACAGCATAAAGATATTTATTTTTTCTAATTTGATGATTAGAAAAAATACTGACATCGAATGTAAGTGCATAAACATCATAATATATTGGTTAGTACATCTGGTTACTAGAGCTATATCCTGAAATTCTACAAAACCTTAAATTTTCTTTTCAGATAGTGAAGAATTTAAAAATATGTTTAAATCAATAGGAGCCATTTTTTTATAGGAATGACCTAAAGTTAAACTTCATGTAACTGACTTGATGTAAAAATTCATGCAGTAAAGTTTATAAATCTTCTAAAACAATTATTAATAAATGGACTTAATATTTTAATTATAAAATTTAAAATGATATAATAAAGCGTGAATTGCTGTTTTAATTAACCTTTATACTGTCAAATAATTTCTCCACCTAATCAAGTGCAATCAGTTATGTCTTAAATTTCTCAAAACTGCATCTTGCCTAGATTTATTGTTTTAGTTATTCCGTTTAAATTTAATATATATATATATTATAATATGCCAATCTTTCAAAACAGCAAATAATAATTGTTAACTATCCTTCAACAGAGATAATTAAAATCTCCACTTTAAATATTTTTAAGAACACTGCTTGGCGTATTAAATCACTGTTTCAAAATACTATATTATTGATAGATAATAACTGATCGATACACTCTCGTTATTATCATGCTTTTATATATATGTTATAACTGCATTATATTTTGCAAGGTTTGCTCAATCAGTTATTATAATTTATAACTTTGGAGATCTGTTAGTTAGAAGTGATGTGCTAGCTAGAGATGATATTAAAGTATATTTGTTAATGTTTATTAATGCCCATCAAATATGCTTTCCCTCTCTAATTATATATATATGCAGATTCAGTATTTTAACTTAGATTATCATTTAATTTAAGTCCTTTTAATTAGCATAATTATAATGCTAGTTTAATAACTAGTTATGTTAGTTTGGCAGATAGAAGCTATCTGTTTTAGGCACAATTAATTAATTATACTTATATATGTATTGGTTTTTGTGTGTGCATTGCGAATGTGTCTTTATAAAATACACGTTCATGTTCCTACATTTTGCCGCACCTTTGAAATGGGTTCAAGGTGACAGACTGCCCCATTTTTTAGTTCGGGTATGGCTATCTTAACTGGAACACGAGGGTCCAGATCATTTTTATAAAGCTTATCTGAGTTCCTGAACTTATCTGTTCGGCAAACAGTCTGGTCTCAAAGCAAGAGCATTTGATGCTGAAACTCTTGAATAATTATTCACTTGCACCACAAACTTTACAAATCTAAAAGTAATCAGTTCTTTTCCCCTTATTAATTAATTATTCAGCATTAGGCTGAAACTCAAATCTTGGTTACCAGGTTGAACCTGCATTATCTTGAGCTTATTTATTTGCTCACACTATTAATATATAACAGCCATCTTAGAGCTATATATATTCATCATCTCTGCTAGGCTATTATCTTATAACATTAAAAAAACATGAGCAATAAGATGGGTATATTACAGATCACTTTACTGATAATAGTCTCATCTCTTATGTACAAACCTGCATGCAAAGGCTATATAATCTTTGCCATTTTGTTACTTTATCTTATGTTATTGTTTTAATAAACATGTTTAAAATACAAAATTTGTTTCCTCTCTCTCTCTTGCTTGTAGTTCTATTTCAACCCAATCCACATTATCTTATTCCAATTTCTTAATAATTTACATGTTGAATATACATTGTTTTAATTAAAGTAATTAGTGTGTTATGTGGTTTGCACCACCCACTGAGTTAAATTGGTAGTTAGCCTTTGAGTCTCATGTTTTGCCTGTTCTAAGGCAGCTCACAGATTAAATTGAGACTAAGTGTGACCTCAGAAATGTCACTCATAAGGTATTAAATCACGAAGTGCTAGCAAATGAATTGAAGCTTGGTTGAATTTGAGGTCTCATCATCTCACTTTAGTCAGCTTTGGTGTGCTTTGCCTGGATTCTGGATTTTACTGCATGAATGTACAAATCTGACCATTACATTACATATATATTTGCACACACACTATATTATTGTGGGTTATGTAACCCAGCTGGTTACAATATATATATATATAAATGCTTTTATTTGCTGTGAAGTAAAAAGACAAAAATAATTATTTTCTTTGACTGTAGAATTGGAGTTTTTATATTTATCTTAAAATGAAATCATGGTGAGGTGTTCAGAAATTAATTAATTCAATTTTTTGCTGTAAAAAATAATTTTAATTAATTTCTGAACATTCCACACAGTTATTTAAAATTAAATACAAAAATCTCTGTTGGAGTTAATGAAAACATTTGTTTTGGATGTTTTAATTCACAGTAAATAAAAACCTTCATTATAAGAAATATTTATGTACTCATCTATTATTTTTAATTTTTTAGTATTGGGATCTTCTAAAATTATTCCAATTTTAATTAAAATGAAAAATAAGAGCAATCTGTGTAATATTTGAAAGAAAATCATGCATTAAAAATCAGTTTCATGAACCATATGGCTTGGCCACTATTTTATCATATTTGATAACAAGAAATACTATGCCAATAAACATCACATGATATGATCACCATTTCTTATGCTTGCTTATAACTGTTATTAAAACAGAAAAAACTCACTATACGTATTGCCATTCACAGCAAGCTAGAGTAATCAATGAAACTATTCTGGGGATATTGGATGAGTAGGCACTAGATGGGGATTTTATGCACAAGCCTTCTGGAATCCATTGATTACTCTAGCTTGCTGAGTGGCAATATGTATAGTGAGTTTTGCCTGTTTTAAGAAATACTATGCTATATCTTTGCATTTACTTTTTTGCATTCCTTCATATATTTATATGTATTACTTCTATAAATATTCACATATACACTCTAATGCAATTTTTAAAAATGTAATTCCTTTAATTTTCTAACAGTTTCAACTGTCCTGCAGCTTCATCAGAACTGTTATATAACCTTCCTAAAAGCTCTGATGAGGACTGCAGGACAGTTGAAACTATTAATATAATTTTCTTAATAAGTATGAAGAATGGTTTAATATGTACTAAATGTTCTCAGATTTTTATCTAGAAAAACTCTAAACAAAATTTGGCAGTGCAATATTTTTGTGTTATAGCTGATGTTTGTATTAATTTACAATTTTATTAGTATTCAAAACTAGCTTATCCTGTGATGCAATTATAAATAAAGAGTATAAATTGTAAATAAAGAACACACCTACTTACATAAGGTATTACTGTTTTCAAATTCAAATTATTTTTCATCTGCTTTGAACTACCAATGGGCTTGCCTGTTTTTTCATATATAGTATAATGGTTGCAATATTATCTCTTTTATAAAAGAAGCATTTAAAAATAATTTTACAACCAAGATCAATTAAGTTTTGTTTTTATTGTTATTTGAGTTAATGATAAATAATTTTTTTATTTTAATAATTTTTCCCTTTAAAAATACATAGGTCCCTCTTATTCTCATCACTGAAAACTTGCTGAAGTGATATCAATGTATTTGAAATTCAATCCATCAAACCCTCCATAATTAACAAACTAAGGCACAACCTAAAATATTTCATTTGCCTATTGGGTTGTAATCAATGTACAACATATGAATAAAATTTGATGGATTTTCATTTGATAGAAATATGTTAAAAAAATTTCCGGTTTAAACAAGTAAACAAAAAAGTTTCTATCTTAAATAAAAGTCTTTAACAAAAGAAAATAAAAATATTAAAATCTGAAGTTTTGCTGAAATTTGCCAAAATTCATATACAACTAGCAATAATGATGCTAATGATTGATAAATGACCAAAGTATTAGTAGAATGTTGTATTTTGATTTGAGATAAATTTTTTACATGAAACAGGTGTCAATGAAATATATTTATTACAAAATAATGTCTTATAATTATTTTGAGATCTATAAAATTTTAATTACGATTTTAAAAATCTTTTCACTTATGTTTTATCTTATAATATTTTGATATGTTTTATTATTTGTTCTAGCCATTTATTCAAAAATTTCTGATTTTGAGCAATAGTTAACCATCTGCCTTTTGCAATACCTTGAATTTTATACAATTTATATAGTGTTTTCTTAACCCTGATTATATTTAATCCTACTTTTTAAAGCTTATTTTCATAATTAGTTTTATATAAGGAATAATATTTTATTTACACTATAATATTAAGATGCACGAAAACATTAAAAAAGATCCAACAGCGGTTATACAAATGAACACATCTTTATTATTCTAGAAATTAAAAATATGATTCCCATTCTATCATACCAATATTGTTAAATTTCATAAATTATGCAGTGAATATAAAATAAACTTACCAATCATTTAAAAACATAAACATATTTTGAAGATGACCTAGACATGAACAATGTTAAAATAAAATATCAGATGTTTTACTGAGAGCAAGTATACGTATAGCAAAAAAAAAAAATTACTAATAATGTAAGCAAGAAGAAATATGAAAAGATTAAAAATAATCCATTAAAATACTGATAATCTGGAATTCTGTATAATGATAGGAAAACAGTCAATGATGTCGTAATGAAGCAACTTGTGAAACGGCAGAAAAAGCTAAAAAGTGAGGGAAATTGTCTCAAAAAATATCAAATGACACATTGTTATTGAAAATAAAGCTAACTCAGCAACAACTCCAACAAAAAATATTAAAAACAAAATAAATATCATCATGAAATGTATCATAATTTTACAAACATTTAAAAAATATTTGAATATTAGTGTAATTTTATCTCTATATACTTTGAGTTTAGATGTAATTATGGGGTTTGGAACACAGAATTTCAAGCTCGCTTCAACTATTTACCCTATCTCATATAACCAATACACATGCCCAAACACATGTGTAAAAGATAAATGATCTCCAATATACATACTTCTATATACGAATAATATATCAGATCATTTATCTTTTTACATGTGTGTAGTTATGGGTATTGGTTGTATAAGATAAAGTGGATAGTTGAAGGGAGCTTGAAAGTCTGGGTTCAAACCCCCATAATTACATCTAAACATTTATATAAAAACAATGAGGAGAAAATATCAGAACTGCCTTCACAAATTGCAATATGTTATAAATTGCATTTACATTTAAAGACTGGAAAAGCTACAGAAACTGATTGATTCATTACAGACACTGACAAAAATATATGCCAAAAAGATACTATTTTAGCATATATTCCAAACATTGAAATGATCATTGTATATCAAGTAACAAGGAAAAGCAAATAAAGATACTGATTTTTCAGAAAACAGGGAAAGACTATTAGAAATTATACTGTAGTCAGCATAATGTTAGTTTGATATAAAATAATTTCTTAAAATTGCTATAAATTATCTTCAGATAGCATTGGATTCAAGACAATCAAGGGTAGTTCTGTAAAACATATTCAAGCCCTAAAGAAAGATAAACAAAAGATCAATGATTAAGTGTTGATATTTCAGATGTCATTTATATTCTGTTAAGAACTTGTTGTTTTTACAAATATTTATGTATAAAAAAGGCATCAAGACATTTTTTAAAGTAGATAAGCCATGGAGTCTGTATCTATAGCAGTATATTATATTCCTTACCAGTACTGTATTAATTTACGATGTTAGTTTGTTTACAAACAAAATACAGACACTCATTTTAACAATCTGTGTTTGATAGAGGATCTTTAGGATTTAAATAATTATAACTAGTTATCCATTTATGAACAACTACTGGATATCTAACAGAATTGATAAAAAGATGACTAATTTTACAAAATATGTCTGCATCGTGACCGAAAAAGGGTAATGTTCTTCTAGTCATGCTGAATTCCATATGATGGATATGGAAAATAGATGCACTAATCACTTTGTTTACATGATGATCAGGTTAATAACAGTGATAAATTCTGAAAACTGTTTACCAAAATATGATATTAGTGATTAGAATTGCATTAATTATAAGGAGACTTAATCTTGATAAAAATATAAAAAAATTCGATAATTCAAAACTATTCTTACCGCAGTTTATTGGAAATATGTTATGAACTAAAATAAAAAATAAATACAATAAAATAAATAAAAAATATAACTTATGTATGATTTATAGAATGAGTTAGTTGGATACAAAAGCTATAAATTAAAATTAAAATGTAAAACATAAGATAACGACTAAGAAGACTGAAAAAATGTTAATGATTTTTCAATAAAAGGACAAAATGTATTTGGACTTAAATTTTAAAAAATGCATTGCTCAAAATAACAACACTAACAGAATCATATTAATGGAAAATGTGAAAATTAATATTATAATCTGAGAACATAATAAAGGTTTGTAATTAATATTTTGATTTTTTAATTATGGATAAGAAATTTGGACACAGCAGAAGAAAATGTGCAACAAAATATAAAGATAAGCACTGTTGAAATAACTTCTATGAATTCAAAGCAATATATATGTAGATCAGAAAACATATATTTATCACTAATATCATTAAAAAAATGAAGACCGGAATGGAGCTAAAATGTACATACTTCTAGAAAAGGTGACATAACATAGATTTCATTATAAAAATCTAAGGTTTCTAAATTATTATAACTACAAACTAGATGACAAAAGTAATGCTACCTAGTGCAAGCCATTGTAATCAAAGGACACAAAAATGTTTGGGCATAACATTTCTATCTAACACCTCATCCAATATTACCAGATTATCAATGAAAAACCATGGACATAAAAGCATTGCATCTAGATGTTATGATCTAAGGCAATATAATGATGTAAAAATGATGTTTAGTGGTTTAATACAAACTAAATGCATAGAATTTGTTTGATCATCATTATCTATAGAGTAATTTGGGTAGAATATCTTCATGGCACTTTTTTTTATCTTTAGCTATTTTTCATCTATCCTATCTTTGGATATATTGACCGTTTCATATTTGCATAGTTGAAATATCAGAGAATATTATATATAAAGTTATTATTTTATTTTATTTATTAAAACAAGTTTTTAAGACTTTTCTTCTCATAAACTAACTTCATGTATGGCTACATCTTTTTTATAGCTCATAAATATTTAATGATAGTCACACCCTAGAGCGTATTAATAAGTAGCTGATTTAATTGAACTAAACATTTGATGTCTTGACAGATTCTAGAAGCAGATAAATTAATCATATGAACTTTCTTTATCTTCTATATAATCTATAACTAAACAACTTTGACTAAGGAGAATAAACTTTCTCTCAAATACACTACTATTTCTATTTTCACTATCATAAAGTAAAGGTCGTGGATTTATTGCCAATAGTATCTCACTTGTTCAAATCATAAGAAACACTTGTAAGGCTTATATCTAAACTATTAAAATATATTGTACCTATATTTTTAAAAGGTAATGTTTTTACACAGCTTTCAGGACAGTCTATTTTATATGTCTATTCTAAATTATTTACCTTTTGGAAATTTTTTATCAATTTTACTATGAGACTGATTGAAGTCCTGTTTCATCGATATCACAATCATGTATACATACTCTTTTATTTCTTGTGATAGATGACTAATGTCTGCACTACATTTATCACATTCTGGAATTCATTCTGAATACTACTGAGAAGATTTTTTTTTTATTTGCTGATGATAATTTTCATCTCTCACCGCTGGAAAAAAGATTCAACTTGTTTTTTAAATTTCTTCATTTTATAATAAGTATGATTTGCGCTAAAGACGTATAAACATACAAAGCTGACTTTTTAAAAATTCTTTATATATGCAAGTGTGGCTGAGCGCTTTCAAGGGACACAGCAGTCCTAGTCATAGTTGTATTGTAACTAACGAAAGTAGTAATGGAAATTTATGCAAATGAGTTGATGTATTCCATTTCTTGGATATATTGCAGTACGTGTTTTTTCTGTTGATGGCGTGATTGTGCCTAGCAATAAAGTAAGCCTCTTTGACTCTTCTTTTTAAGACATGGCATTCTCTACAAACAATCACAAGGTCAATCGGTTTACAATCGTGCCCAGCTGAAATTCGATGCTGGGCAAAAACTGAGTTACAAGTTGGGTCTGTGTGTGCTTTACTGTAGGAATATACATGCTGAGAAAGCCGTGTATATAGAGAGGTTCTGGGTTCCACGATGTATGAGGTCTGACAATTTTCCAAAGGGCAGGCAATATTGTACACCACTGTGAGGGTGGTAATCTGTCCTTGGTGTTATTAATTAACTTGTTGGAAATGGGGGGGGGGTATGAAAGTGCAAGTGGTATTTTTTAAAAAAATAGTACAAAGTTTTTTATGTATAGTCGGAAAATATGGAAGTAATAGCCTTTGTTTATCAAGATTAGCTGCATTATTGTTTATCTTAGAATAAAATTGCCTAATTTTCTTGTCAATGAGACTTTGTTTAAATCCTGCATTTAATAAAACATCTTTATATGAGAGCAAGTTAGCTTCTCTGTCTGCCTCAAACTTTCATAGCTGAATATTTCTATATAGGAAAGAAGTCAAACCAGAGAGCTTGTGATTAGTTGGTGAGTAGGAGAGAGGGTGAGAGCGACCTCTTACTTCAAGAGGTTTGATTATCTTTTTATAGTTGAAGTGTGTGGGCTCTCGTTGTAAATCTATGTCTAAATATTTTACTTGTTTGTGACTGTTTTCATGTTCAATATTTGCAGGGAGAAAAGTGCTATTTTGTAGCTCAGTTCTGATTTGTTGAATAATTGCATAGGGTGCAGTGATCATATCTGGTGTGGGTGGTGAGCTGATTGGTGTCATAATATTTTGGGATGACTTGTTTTTCATAGTGATTCAATACTATACTGGATATAATACCACTCATAGGTAATCCCATGGGCCAACCATCTTTCATGTGGAACCATTGGTTGTGGAATGCAACCATGATGTTCTTGTCAAGCCATGCTAAAAACTCGACAATGAAATCAATCTGAGGCTATGCCATGTTGTGGTTGGCTAGTTTCTCTTTAATGATGTCAATGGATTGTCTTCTGCAAATGGAACTATACAATTCCAAGACAATCCATTGACATCAAGAAGAAACTAGCCAGCCACAAACATAGCACAACCTCAAATTGATTTCATTGTTGAGTTCTTAGCATAGCTTGACAAGAACATCATGATTATTTTCCACAACCAGTGGTTCCACATGAAAGATGGTTGGCCCATGGAATTACCCATGAATGGCATTATATCCAGCATAATATTGAATCACTATGAAAAACAAGACATTCCAAAATATTATGATACCAATCAGATCACTACCCACACCAGATATGTTGACTTGTTTATCTCTGCACCCTATGCAATTATTCAACAAATTAGAACTGAGCTACAAAATAGCACTTTTCTCACTGTAAATATTGAACATGAAAACAGTCACAAACAAGTAAAATATTTAGACATAGATTTACACTGAGAGCCCACACACTTCAACTATGCAATGATCATCTATTACCCTCTAATCACAAACTCTCTGGTTTGACTTCTTTCCTATATAGAAATGTGCAGCTATCAAGTTTGAGGCAGACAGAAAAGCTAACTTGCTCTCATACAGAGATAACTTATTAAAGGTCAGATTTAAGCAAAGTCTCATTGACAAGAAAATTAGGCAATTTTATTTTAAGATAAACAATAATGCAGCTAACCTTGATAAACAAAGGCTATTACTTCAATATTTTTCAAATATACATAAAAAACTTTGTACTATTTTAAAAAAATACCACCTGTGCTTTCCTATCCCCCCAACTCCAACAAGTTAATTAATAACACCAAGGACAGATTACCACCCCACAGACACTTCAAGTGGCAAATTGTCAGGCCTCATACATAGGTGAAACCAGAGCCTCTCTATCTTCACGGCTGTTTCACCATGTATATTCATACAACAAAGCACTCACAGACCCAACTTGTAACTCAGTTTTCACCCAGCATCGCATTTCAGCAGGGCACGATTGCGAACCGATTGACCCTGTGGTTGTTTGTAGAGAACGCCACGACTTAAAAAGAAAAGTCAATGAGGCTTACTTTATTGCTAGGCACAATCACACCATCAACAGAAAAGACACGTGCTATAATATATCCAAGAAATGACTAGTTTCATTAGTTACAATAAGGCTATGACTATGAGGACTGTGTCCCTTGAAAGTGCTCAGCCACACTTGCATATATAAAGAATTTTTAAAAAGTCAGCTTTGTGTGTTTATGCGTCTTTAGCGCATACTTATATCATAATTAACCGCAAAGTTTAAACTTCTCTCTTATTTCACTTTATACTGAAAAGTTCTGTTCAATTAGTATTTGCCTTTAAAAATCTTCACATACAGCTTGAAATTCTTTAAATTAATTGTTAAACACAACATATTTCTTGTGATTCATTAAATTTTATACATAAACTGTTGATGAGAGCTTAAATTTAAATTCTAGTTATCAATTTCTGACCAACAAAATTTTACTATTTTAAGTACCTTCCGTAATAACTAAAACGAATTATTTACAACTAATATAAATAAAAACTAATGTCTAATAAAGTTAATAAATGACCCGGATATTGTTTTATCTGGTGTTTACTTCAAAAGACCTCAAAATCATTTACTTTAATTATTAAATGTTCATAAGAACATATTTAATTTTTAATCTCACCAAAAATATCAATAATATAAAATTGTAAACGAATTGTTTATCATAGCTACCTGATGTTTATCGTTACCCTACATTAAGAGTGACAAATATAATGCTTCCACAAAGTGTAGCACCAAATGCAATCGTAAACATTTATTATTGGACACCAGCCCAAATAAAATTATGTTCTATAATCACTGGCGAAGAAGTGGACAGAGTATGTGGATAGATGCAGACATCGACGCAGCATGGAAACAGAGGATACAATTTATTATATCCAACAGCATAAAATCTAATTAAACGTTTACTAATTCAATGTCTGAATTTGAATTAAACCAAAAATAATAATAAAAATTATAGAAATACATGCCGATTATATCTTATTATATGTTGAATTAATATCTTAAAATTGTATATTAAATTTTTTATATAAGTATTTGAGTGTATCTTCCTGAAGTATGTGCGTATTCCAGATGTGTAAATAAAACCCCAGTTGAATATCTAACTAAAGTGGTTACTCCTTATAAACAATATATCAATCTTTTTCCACTAATGAACAATATCTCAAAGTTCTAATATATTTTACATATATGTGAGGCTACAAAAATTATATTATTTTTATATTTCAAATCAAAATATTTTATTATCTTAAATAAAAAAATACAAAATGAGATTTAATAAAAAAAGATATTTATTTCAAAAATCAAAACAAAATATAAAATTTAATAAATAACAATAGTATACTATAAATAATCATTAAAGCACTATAATTCTTTATAAACTATGATTGAAAATATTAGTTTGAAGGTGATAAAATTCAAATTAATATTTTAACTTTTGAATCTATGACAACATTATAATAAAGTACAAAGAAACAAGCATATGTGTGTGTACATGGCTTAATACAAAATGTAAATGTAGAATGTATGCATGGGGAGTAAATTTAATAAAATCATATTGTCTTGCACAACAATTGTATTTTACTTATAACTTATTTTTTACTAATCTATATAAATAAAAATGAAAATGTTTGCTTATTTAAAATCTTAAATATCCTAAATTTCTTCACCGATTGCTTTGAAATGTTGACACAACGTTGCATTCGAATACGCGGGTGTTTTTATATGCACAATACCTACTATTATATAGATGTCACACCTGTGACAGATGAAAACACGCTTTTTTTAAAAAAAAAAAACAGCGCTATCTGTTGGACGTAAAAGCAACACACGCTATACTAAATATTTTACGATTCCATTTCAATGTTTCCGATTGCAGTGTTAAATTGAATTTTCATAAATTTCGATTTATTTTCATTTAATTATTTTGTGTGATAGATTGCAATTCCCAATTCGATTGGCATTTGCAATCACCATCAACAAAGCTCAGGGCCAATCTTTAGAATTATGCGGTTTAGATCTAGATACGGGTTGCTTCTCACATGGACAATTATATGTTGCATGTTCTAGATTCGGCAAACCAGACAATCTCTATATCTGCACAGACAATGGAACAACAAAAATATTATATACCCACAAGCATTGTGAAATTAAACATATTAGAAACGTGCGCTTTCTCTTTTCTTTCTTTTCCATTTAACCAGACTGAGCCACAGAAATGCGTGGCCGGGCATGGCTAGTACAAAAAAAAAATAAATAAATAAACATCGACGAGAAGTTGTCATATGGGCAATTAATCCTCCATCTTTAAAGGATTTTGTACACATAAGCAAGGAAATTTTTTAATAAACTAAACTAAGTAAACTGCTCATGAGACATTGTCTTTTAGTAGCTTAAAATAACTTTACATACATTTAATAACTTATTTACTTTAACTGTAAGTATACAGACGAATCATTTGCCCTATTTAATGTAGGATTTGTTTTATTAGTGTCTACTTAATAGAAAAGAAGTAATGTATTTCTAAGACTGTATATTTTATCTCTTAATAAATATTTAATAAATAAAAAAAAAAAAAAACTTTTCACAAACTAAAAGAACTCATAATTCTAATTATAAGTATTATTTATTAGTCAATAAATAAAAATGACCAAAATACAATAAAATTAAAGGGCAATTGGATTATTCAAGTAATCTCTCAAGCATACATTTATCTAATACATACACTATTACTATTATTTTAGATAAATGTTTTGTCATAGCGCATTAATATCTAACTATTTCTAAATATAATCTGTTCCGCAAAATTATGTTATGATTAAAAAAATATACTTTTCACTGAGTTGATGACTTTATTTGAACGTGATGTCTAAAACAATTTTATATATCTATATAATATTAACAAGATAAAATCATTAAACATCACATGATCACCATTTCTTACGCTTGCTCATAATTGTTATTAAACAGGCAAAAGTCTCCATATAGTAGTGCCACTCAGTGCAAACTAGAGTAATCAATGGAAGCCAGAAGGTTTGTGCATAAAATCCCTATCTAGTGCCTACTCATCCAATATCTCCAGACTAGTTTCTGTCTTGTAGCCTTCATCAATGAGGAGCTTTGAATCTGAGAGCACTGCACTTAGAACTTAGGATCTAATGCAACCATTCAGCAGCCACTACAAAACTAAGAGAATAAAATTGAAAACACATTAATATTTTCAATCCAAGCTCATTAGCTTATATAGTCATATAGATCTGAACTCAGTTCAGTACCCATATATTTTGATGACTTTGGTTCTTTGATAACCATAGCCACCACTCTTCCATTAGGCAGGATTGGTGTTAAACCACTAAACATCACATCATCACCATTTCTTATGCTTGCTCATAACTGTCACTAAACAGGCAAAATGGGTACTGAACTGAGTTCAGACCTATATGACTATATAATCTAATGAGCTTGGATTGAAAATAGTAATACCTTTTCATTTTATTCTTTTAGTTTTGTAGTTAAATAGAGATAAAAGGTGGCTGCTGGAGGGTTACATTAGATTCTAAGATCTAGGTACAGTACTCTCAAATCCAAAGCTCCTTAGTGATGAAGGCCACAAGCCAGAAACTAGTCTGGGGATATTGGATGAGTAGGCACTAGATAGGAATTTTTATCAAACCTTCTGGCATCCATTGATTACTCTGGCTTGCACTGAGTGGCACTACTGTATGGAGCGTTTTATCTGTTTAATTTAAGATAACAAAATATTAAACATATAAATATTTTTTCAACATAGAGACTTTTTTGTTGGTAGTTAATTCCTGGAAATGATGATGATGATGATGATAAGTGGATAGCTATATAGCATGTAGGTAACACAGATTCTTGATGAAGTTTGCAGTTCTATTATAAATTGTTATCGTTTATCTTAAAAGTCTTACCAAAATATATCTAAGAAAAATAATGAATTAATGGCTGGAACTTAGTAGTATTAATTAGAGGTCTACTTACTATGATTAAAATCTAAAAGTTTTCAACAATATTGGATGTTAAATTTTTTTTTTAATTTTAAAAAGTCACTCTTGAATGCTTGTTAATTTGCTGACATTCTAATTAATTGTTGGGGAATTAATTTATTAACTTCAATAAGGCACGAAGAAACCTAGATAATAATTTATGATCGTTTATTGGTCAAATAAGTGGTTTGAGAGGTCAAAAAATGATAGTCTCTATTTTTTATTATTGTTTATTCATAAATTTTTGCTTACAGATCAAAAGAAGTGAATAATAATGAATGATTGAATGACACTTTTAAAGACATTAGGATTCTTACATCACCTTCTGTTACCTTCGAACAGAATTTTAAATGAAATTCGATGTACATTTTATTATTCCAATAACTTTCTCAGATATGATTAGATAACATTTATTGTTTACTTTTAATAATTAAGTTCTATATAATAATTATTTAAAACATTTAAAAGTATATGAAAAATTTAAATGATAAATTATATTATCTTATATCTAAATAAAAAAAACCCCAATGCATTTGAAATAACACATTTTTTAAAAAGAAAATCTTTGTTAAAAATAAAGTTAATCTTTTAAGAAAATAAGATAATAAGACAGGTATATCAATTTTTTTATTTATTATTGAATCTAGTACTCTTAAATTCCAATTTAAATATGTGCTAATATTGAACAAAATGTTTACATATACACTTTCTCATTTTATTTGTGTACATGTAAAATGTATTTAAGTGAAATGTACATTTATAATAAAATCAAAATAAAACTTATAATAAAATGTTAATACTTCTAAATTTTATTTTAGCCTAGTTAAAATATTGTTACATTGTATAAAACAAATTGGATTAGTTATTACAATAAAAAATAGTGTTCTAAATACAAAACAAAGTATAGGTTATAATGTAATTTAAATTTTTAAGTTAAATATTTTTTTATTTATATAAATTTGGACAGCCAATCTAAACCTATATACATATGTGTGTATGTATTTTAGGTATTTTTTGATACTTTTCCAAAAACCTTGTAATTTTTCTACAAATGGTCATTGGTCACATTAGATCGCTATCCTATATTATCCAATATATTGCTAGCTATTATCCGAAATAATTTGAATACGACAAAAAATTTCAAGGATATAATCTATAGTCAACATACCTCTCCAGTAATTGACGACAAAAAGATTATATAGCTTATTATTAAGTAAAAATGAAATATAGACATTTTGAAACCTTAACTTATCCCTTTTTAGTATCGCCTTTTACATCTGTTAGTATGATAAGAGAGTCTGCAAATTAGTAAGACAATTTTAGCTTATTAACTACATTTTATATTATTGTTACTGGTTTGAAAAAAATAAATAAATTAATCAATGAAGCATTCGCTTTAAGGTTATCTCAAAGCCTTTGGCTATACTAGTTTAATACAGGAATTCAGGAAATTGCAGTTATATACAACAGATAATAATAACAATGTAATATTATTTACGTTATTTCAAACAAGGATTTCAGATTAGTACGAGGATTTATCAGTAACTATAATGAGAAGTTTGTATGTGAGTTTAATATTTGTGATTTTATTTATGAAAGTTGACGAAGTTAGAATGAATACTGAGTTTACTAAGACTATTAAAGGTTTTTCCCTCCCATATATTTATCCTGATTGCGGAGAGTGCTATTTAGATCCCATCTCTCAGCTTTGTTTGTGCATGATGCCAGCTAAAACTAAAACGGAGAGTTAACCAAACGAAACTATTTTATTATCCGAAGATGTGATGTTATACCTTAAGGAAAAGAAAACTATTGAAAAAAGGATTCCCAATATAAAAGCTGAGAATATATATTTATGATTATTTTTAACTCATAATGTAAATTTATTAATATTACTGATTTTTTCGGTGAGTTTCAAAATTGAAATTTATTATTAAAGTAGAAAGTATATATATATATATATTAACTTGTATTTTTATATTTATATATCCCGAGTGCCTATATCTATCTATCTATCTATCTATCTATCTATCTATCTATCTATCTATCTATCTATCTATCTATCTATCTATCTATCTATCTATCTATCTATCTATCTATCTATCTATCTATCTATCTATCTATCTATCTATCTATCTATCTATCTATCTATCTATCTATCTATCTATCTATCTATCTATCTATCTATCTATCTATCTATCTACCTACCTACCTACCTACCTACCTACCTACCTATGTACCTACCTACCTACCTACCTACCTATCTATCTATCTACCTATCTATTGTGCCGGTCGGATTTGTATGTTCACGTAACAAGATCTAGCATCTAGGCAAAAGTACCTCGAATCCAATCATGCACAAGATACACAGGTCAGGAACACTCATGAACTCTGCCCTATTTGCCTATTTCCCAGATCTATAACATTATGAACAACAATCCCGATGACATCGACTTAATTTACTTCTCACTGCCGGCATCGCTCATCAGAGACATAAAAAGACTCTAGGCTAAATTTAAATTATAGACTAACTTCATAACTAGCTATATTTTATGAGCAATGAAGGCTCGTGACCTACCATATTAATTATGTATTTAGCGGAGATCATCTAGTCATTTTGAGCATCATTAATAACTTAAACTATTAACTTAACTAAAAGAAAGCAATGGTTCGAGAGTTGATCTATATATATATTTAAGATTTATTAATAACAAAAATCATGTCGGGTTATTTATCCGACATTAGCCTCATAAGTATATATATATTTGATTCATATTTAACAATAACATGATATTTGCGGCTATGCCAATAATATATATGTGTGACTTAATGAACTAGCGCTATCGGAATACATTACTAGAATACTATTACACCCCCAGGGACGAAAAGAGCATTTACTTGATTTGAAAAAGACAATAATTTTACAAGCACATATAACATTTGGTTATATTCTATATTATTATTAATTTGAGTTATACATATTTAATGTGCAGGACGGATAATGAATAATTATATAGACGATGCTAAATCTATCGCATTGATACGCATAGTGAACTAATGGAAATATATCTGTTTAAAGAAATCATCTCATTACGACTTATGGCTATTTCTGGGCGATTAATAAGACACTGAAAGGTGGTGCGTGCATGGCGGCAGATTTGGGGTGGTCCAATTATGGATCCTGGAGTGTGCTTCATGAATTTTAAGAATGAAGTTGACTGATTTCCTCGGAAACATAGGCAGGGGCGGTAGTGAGACGAAGGACGGTCGGCTATGTCTTTATCGGGCTGGATTTTCCAGAGCGATTCCCGTATAAAGCATGCACATAAGACCAAGTATGTCCCCAGCGTGGTTTTACAGCCTGGTTCAAGGACATTGAGAATGACAATGGGGCTCGACTTAGCGAATACCTCCATGTGAGAAAGAAGCACGAATATATATATAAACGAAATGGCCTTTATGCACATAACACTTAATAATATAATATAAATATGACTCTAAAGATTAAAGATTATCTAAACATATTTATTGCCCATAAATTATGAAATATTTGGCATAATGACATGGCTTCCCTAAGCAAACATGGATAATTATACTTAAATATAAAACTAGGATCTTAAGACCCCTCCCCCCCTTTACATTATGTTACTTAATATTATTCATTACTTCCCACACATTTAATAAATCTCAATCTTGGTTAATAAATGCCCTTATGAAAATATATAGTTTAATACAAAATAAATGGGTGGTGGTAATAGCTATGATGGGTTTTACATATATAATATAATTTAAGAATAAGAGATAGCGCATTATTTAGGAAAGAAAATATAAAAAAAACAGATGTCAATCTGTTTTTCTACAGTAAACATAAAAATATAATTAGTTTGTTTATCTAAAATAGCGAGCACCTGGGCAAGTCTAAGACTTGTTTTGATTAAATTATAAGTTATTTACCCGATAAATGATGGGTGGGGAAAACAAAAATGAATTACATGCTTGCGATTTTAGAATATCATTGGCATTTCTTTTAAAATATAAATACATAAATCTAAATGAAAATTATTTGCCGCTTGGAAATAAAAGAAAAGAAAAACATTTGGTAATCCAGTATTTACCTTGCTATGATGTAATTAGCCTGAAGGCACACAACTGTAATTATCCGATATTTGCGTCTTCCGAAGAACACATGAACGTTGTCATGGCAATGAAGAGACTGACATGACTAATTCTAGAGATTTGATTTTTTGTTACCTTGCTATGACATCATAAGCCTGAAGGCATACAGCTGTAATTATCCAATCTTTGCATTGTCGGAAGAACACATGAACATTGTCATGGCAACGAAGACGCTGATATGACTAATTCAAGAGATTTGATTTTTTCATCCACGAGATTTTTTCGACCCGCGAGATTTAAAAGTGGATTTCTTCCTATTTGTTGCATCGTTTTTTTCAGTGCAGCAGCGTTTTTTTTCAGTGATTTCATTTTCAGTGTTTTAATAGTTCAGCAATTTTTTTTACCATTTTTTTTTAAAAAAAATCATTACTTTCTCAACAATTGTAAGTAATTTACATGTTATTTCTTCTATGATATTAAGTGGATGTATTTTATATTTTATTAATTTTCTGGATTTTCCATTTTTAGACATCAATTTAGAAATGGCTAATATTGAAACAAGAGATCTGAAGTTGTGGGATCTCCCAAAATGTGAAGAAGAGGCGATAGCTTTCTTCCAACAAGAAGGAGTTTTACACCACGTGAAATTGTGCGAAAACGGCCATGAGATGAAGAAGTACATCCATGGTAATGGCTCTCTGTTTTATATATTGTTGATCCAGAGAATTAATGTCTATCCTATTTTGTGCTGACCAGTTAGAAATGGCGGACAAGACTGTGATCGTTATTTGGGTAAGTACGCATTTTGTTGTGATATTCATTTTTTATTTTCCTTATAAATTACAGTAGTTTTTATTCGTAGTTATTTCCACTAAAAAAAATTCATACATTTATATAGTACTTTTAAGATGACTGAATTATGATTAATTATGATTTGTGGACTCACAGTTTTCACTTTATGATGTGTTTTTTTTAAAAAAGACAAAATTATTTGAATACTTGCAGAATTATTACTTCTGGACTCGCACTTTATGACATGTTTTTTAAAGAAGACAAAATTAATATTTGTAGACTCGCAGTTATTTGTAAATTCGCAGTTTTCCTTTATGATAGGTTTTTTAAAATTTATATAGTACTTTTAAGATGACATTAATTTTGTAGTGATATTTATCTTACATTTTCCTATTTTCTATTTTGCATTTATTTATCTTACATTTTTCTATTTTGCGTTTTTTAAAAAAGACAAAATTAATATTTGTAGACTCGCAGTTTTCACTTTATGCTAGGTTTTTTTAAGATGACAAAATTATTTGGATACTTGCAGAATTATTACTTCAGGACTTGCACTTTAAGATACGTTTTTTAAAAAAGAACATTAATATTTGTAGACTCGCAGTTTTCACTTTATGATAGGTTTTTTTAAGAGGACAAAATTATTATTTGAATACTTGCAGAATTATTAATTCAGGACTCACACTTTATATGTTTTTTAAAAAAGACAAAATTAATATTTGTAGACTCGCAGTTTTCACTTTATGATAGGTTTTTTTAAGACGACAAAATTATTATTTGAATACTTGCAGAATTATTAATTCAGGACTCGCACTTTATACATTTTTTAAAAAAGACAAAATTAATATTTGTAGACTCACAGTTTTCACTTTATGATAGGTTTTTTTAAGATGACAAAATTATTATTTGAATACTTGCAGAATTATTACTTCTGGACTCGCACTTTATACGTTTTTTAAAAAAGACAAAATTAATATTTGTAGATTCGCAGTTTTCACTTTATGATAGGTTTTTTTAAGACAACAAAATTATTTGAATACTTGCAGAATTATTACTTCAGGACTCGCACTTTAAGATACGTTTTTTAAAAAAGAAAATTAATATTTGTAGATTCGCAGTTTTCACTTTATGATAAGTTTTTTTAAATTTATATAGTACTTTTAAGATGACTTATTAATTTGGTAGTGATATTTATCTTACATTTTCCTATTTTGCGTCCAATTTTAGTTAATTATTCATGATGCTTATATTACTTTTAACTTTTTTTTTTGCCGCATATCTCTATTTTGTGTCCTATTTATTAATTTTTTTTTTCAGGATTTGTGGACTCGCAGTTTTTACTTATTAATTTTGTAGTGATATTTATCTTACATTTTCATATTTTGCGTCCAATTTTAGTTAATTATTCATGATGTATATATTATTTTTAATCTTTTTTTGCTGCATATCACTCTATTTTGTGTCCTATTTATTAATTTTACCATATTTTTTTTCAGGATGGACACCGCTGGCATTATTCTGTACCATGTGCCTTTTTTTCTCCGTTTTGACCTCATGACCCTGTACCACATGCCTTTCCCCCACTCTTCGTTTCTATGATGACATTACCCTGAGGGCATCCTATTCTAATCTAGCGATCTTTGACGTAACATCACCACACGATAAGCTGAAAAATTTTAGCGATTACATTTGTCCACAAATCACTAGGTGACGTTATCCTAAAAATCGGGTGGTTAGAGTAGTATGCCTTCAGGCTAATAACGTCATAGCAAGGTAAATACTGGACTACCAAACATTTTATAGGAAGCTTAATATTGATTAGTTATATAGAGTTATAAGAATTACATATTTTGAAGACATTTAATATATGATTAGAAATTATAAATATTACAGAGAAGACAGGATTTAAGAATTATGAGCGGTCAAAGTTCTTGTTACCTTGCTTATTTGGAAGAGCAATTTTACTAGGAGTCAGTCCATCGGTATTGTTTCACTAGATCTAGGGTAGTATTATTATTTGAGAGTCAGCATTTCACTTTCATTGGATATATATATATATATAGTTCATTAGTACGGGATGCAGAGCTTCGTTTATGGGAACAGCATATTAGAACGGAGGAAAAAAGTGAAATTTGCCCTACTCATGGCACATTGAGTGAGAATCAAAACTGGCATGGAATATGTCTAGCAACATATTTATTTAGTGGTCTCCTTCCTTTGTGGATTCAAATCCAGCAGTATATATACTTTTATTTTGAAGATGTAACTTAGCAACTACTGCTGGACCTGAGGCGGTTTAAGCACTTAAGGTTCATCTGGAATAGTTTGACTGGATACTCTTATCTAGTAAGATGTTTGAAACAATGCAAGTTTGTTATCAGTTTCTCGAACGATTGTTTTAAAATAAATCTTATGATTTTAAAACAAGCTAGCATGGACAATTTCCACTAATGGGTTTATTTTATTATTACAAATTCATAATCTTTTACTTTTATTTAAGGGATCTTCCGGGTAATTGTTTTTCGAGAGACTTTTTAACAAGATTGCATATGATACCTTATATATAATATTTTTTTATTAATTTATTCGCAATCTCCTACACTGAAATATATATAGATTTAATACTTATGCTCGCCCGTACACACCTGAGAATATTATTAAATAAAATATTTTTAAATTACAATACATACATGTTTACATGATTTATGTTATAATACTAAGAAAAAGAAATATATATATATTATTAGCTGTGTATATACGTGCGTAAAGGTGGGTTTGAATATAGTTAGATCGTAGGAGATTGGATGTGGGCTGTGAAGCAGGATATGAGCATCAGATCATCTGCTTCACTATCTATCTATCTATCTATCTATCTATCTATCTATCTATCTATCTATCTATCTATCTATCTATCTATCTATCTATCTATCTATCTATCTATCTGTCTATCTGTCTGTCTGTCTTGTCTATCTATCTATCTATCTATCTATCTATCTATCTATCTATCTATCTATCTATCTATCTATCTATCTATCTATCTATCTATCTGTCTATCTGTCTGTCTGTCTTGTCTATCTATCTATCTATCTATCTATCTATCTATCTATCTATCTATCTATCTATCTATCTATCTATCTATCTATCTATCTATCTATCTATCTATCTGCCTGCCTGCCTGCTTGCCTGCCTACCTACCTACCTACCTATCTATTTATCTATCTATTTATCTATCTATCTATCTATTTATCTATCTATCTATCTATCTATCTATCTATCTATCTATCTATCTATCTATCTATCTATCTATCTATCTATCTATCTATCTATCTATCTATCTATCTATCTATCTATCTATCTATCTATCTATCTATCTATCTATCTATCTATCTATCTATCTATCTATCTATCTATCTATCTATCTATCTATCTATCTATCTATCTATCTATCTATCTATCTATCTATCTATCTATCTATCTATCTATCTATCTATCTATCTATCTATCTATCTATCTATCTATCTATCTATCTATCTATCTATCTATCTATCTATCTATCTATCTATCTATCTATCTATCTATCTATCTATCTATCTATCTATCTATCTATCTATCTATCTATCTATCTATCTATCTATCTATCTATCTATCTATCTATCTATCTATCTATTGAATATTTCTGTATGTTCATTTATCTGGTCACCTATATTTGGTGTCTAATTATTTACAAATTATCTTACCTATGCATTTACTATTTTATTTATACGCACACATATATATATATTATGGAAATAATTAAGATTGTGGAGTTTTTTATTGATAATTATTTAATCCGAATGTTCTTTACTTGAAAAGTAAAGACAAATCATTGCAATTTACATGTATAGATATAAGAAATCAAACATTTTCTTACTTATTGCAATAAAACTCTTCATTGATGAGTTCAATGTTATAAATGGATATTTTGTTGAGAATATTTAGTGAGTGGAATTGTCCACTTATAATTATTTAATTAGAAAGCTTTTTGCTTAACACAGTGACCAATCAGGGAGAACTACTCCACTATATATGTTTTAATGGTACTTACGTATTAGTCCTGTGACACAGAGCACATATTAGACATGCTGCACCTATTCACACATGTATCAATTCACTGATAACTTTGTAATCTTGTGATCTGACCAAAATAATGTGTATGTGGATCTTATACAAAATAATTTTGCAAAAATTTTATGAAAATAACATGTATAAGGATCATTTGTACATGATATTTTCCCAAAGATTTACAAACTTATCAGCATGTTGAATACATATGTGAATAGGTGCAGCATGTCTAATACATACTCTGTGTCACAGGACAAATACTACTTTTACACAAAAAATATAAACAATTTTGAGCATAATTTACCAAAATATATTGAACTGGGTGGGGTGATATTAAACAAAAAATCTAACATGCACTTTAACTCTTTAAATAAAATACTTGTGAAACCAAAATTATAAGACTTTTTTTTATACAAAAAATGATACACTTATAACTTATATATTTGATCTACACCAATGCAATTTAAATATTGCTCCACCATGGCTCCTTAGGCAGAGAATAATAATACCCAGAGGGCACCTATGTCCAAGCCAGAGCTATATATAAAATATATATAACTGGGACCACATTTGAAGGGCACAGACTTTCTTGGCTTCAAAATTCAACACCTATCATTCAAAGTACTTTTTTGTTTCGGAGTAAACCCCAGGCGCCAGTCAGCTACAAGAACTAATATGTTTTAAATGATGGCAAACTAATCCCAATTTTAAAAAAGTATTTAATGCAATAACAAATTGTTGCTTCAATTAGTGGTAAAAGGATTGACTGACAAATATTATGTTTAAAGATAATTTATTTTAACTAAACATTTATTATTTGAATTTTTACTACTTTTATAAATCTTAACTAACATAAACAATGGTATTTTTATATAATGACCACACACACACTAAATTCATACACTAATATAGAATACAACAAAAGCATTAAATAATAAATGGCATTTAAAAACATGCACATCAATAGTTCTTTATGCATGCTATAGAGTTCATTTATTAATTGACTCTGGAGGCTTTAAGGATTGCAAAGGCTACATAAATTAGAAATGGAAATAAGAAAATGTTATTTATTACCTAGGATTTCAGAACAACTTCTCGCTGTTTGTTGTGAAATTTATTTCCAACAGGATTTTGTCTTCTTGCTGCTTCACGTGAAAATCTTTCAAACCTGTTGGATTCGAGGTTTCTATGCTTACCATGGCACTATTCTTTGAGACAGTTAGACATCGAAGGTGGATTTTCAAGTTGTTAGGCAGGTATCACTTTTACTGGGCAAATTGCTGGTTTTCCATTAGACTAAGGGCTGGAACAAGATCGTATGATTCCTATGGTTATGAGCACTGCATTGTCCTGGTAAACACTGATTGATTGGACTGATTGAAGAACTGATTTAAAGAGATGTTAACACCACCACCCCACCATAAAGCACTTACATATTTTTGTTATTAAAAGTATATTACAATTAGATTGATAAACCGCCCAAGGAATTGAATATAAATCTGTTTTAGTATTACGATGTAAAAAGTAAAAAAAATCAGGAAAGTGTTTGAGTTAATTACTGAATTGCCCATCTTTTACGACATGTTAAATTAAAAGCAATATGTCACCACACAATATCTAACAATGATGAGTCAAATATGAAAGCTTATCAATGAAAAAAGTCATAAAAACATATAGAAAATGTATATAAATTATTTACATTTAAAGTAGAATATATATATATATTGTACTGGTCGAAAATGTATGTCCATTCAACGAGATTTAG
This sequence comes from Epiperipatus broadwayi, assembly GCA_028023455.1. Lineage (NCBI taxonomy): Eukaryota > Metazoa > Onychophora > Udeonychophora > Euonychophora > Peripatidae > Epiperipatus > Epiperipatus broadwayi. Next base: position 3,777,050 of record JAQFVV010000079.1, on the reverse strand, counting down.
AATCTAAGCAAAAGTACCCCGAATCCAATCATGCCCGAGATACACAGGTCAGGAGCAATCATGAATTCTAACCTATTTGCCCATTTCCCAAATCTATAACACTACGGATAACACTGTACGGTGATAATACATAAATTAATTATTTCCGGGGCCGGTGCTACATCGTTTTGCATGAGACTCAGCTGATGATGATGATGAGAGATCGAGTGAACCCAAGATAGAAGTTTAAAATATACATAAATATAAATATTAGTAAGGAAATTGGAATTAAGTTTAATATATATAAATATTTATTTTGACAAAAATTCAAGATTGTATATATACAGTATTCAACTTCACACATTTAAAACTTAAATTTTTGTTACAAATGTTTGATGATCTTTTTACAATTATTTTACTTTAATAGATATGAATTTAGTGCGGCAGTTACACTATTGAACGTATATTTCAAATAGGATTTTATTCAATGTAAAAAAATAAATTTATCTGGGTAATTGGTAGACGTTTATACATTAAAAAAATACATATAAAGATATGACAATAACAGAGTTTCACTGTTTGTACGATTTCATAGGATGCCCTTGGCATTTGACACATAGTTTCATTTATAGATTTTATTTACAACATTAAAATGAGGATACATTGTGATCAAAATATACTTAAAAACATTTATTTATTTTACATTTTCGACATTTAAACTATAAGATATTGCGAAAATTCTATCAGTATGGGAATTGCTTATTCAACAAAGGGGAGGGCAGCTTCATGAAAGGTTGGATTTAAACTCCAACTAAAAATATTACAAAGAGAAAACGTTTCATTATTACATATTATTACGGTTTATTTTGTCAAACAGGCTAAAAGAAAAACGAACTATAGGGAAACTGCGGTGCTAACATAATAGCCCAATATTTGCGGATCCAATATTTCCTTGAGGTTCTTTATCATATCGTGAAAGAAAACAGTCTAGCCGACTTGCCACCCCACATTTTGTGGAATCGGTTCACAAAAGGTCATCGGACAGAGATGCACTAGGCCGAACTTTGCCGTAATTATCCCATGCATTGCTCTCGTTACGCGAGTATATATAGATATAGTCTAGGGACATTCATTGCCCTGTTTACGACCTGAAACGAAGATAAGACGACTCGGGCATTCCGACGCACGTCTCTAGATAAAGCTTAATAATATGAAGAGTGGCCTATGCTAACAACGCTATTATAATAATATAAAATCATTGGATTTAAAGAATAAATATAAAGCCTTAAATAATTTAACAAATACGTAATGACATTTAAAATAATGAACCGTGTGAGATAAAATCATTTATTAAAAGTTAACGCTATAATTAATGAAGTGTGCATTTCTCCCCCTTCTTGAATCAATACTATTTTGTTTAAATATATAAAAAAACTAAAATTCATGCACTTAAAAGTGCGAACAGCAAAATAGAATACGTTCACCAGCCTTTTCGGCGATGATGATGAATAAAAAAATTAATAAACTAATGGACACCAAATCCACCCCAGATTGAAAAATATTTATACATTTTGTATAATTTTACGGTAAAATATATTTAAAAAAAAGCATATATTTTTACAAGAAAAACTCAGTCTTACGAAGTAGTTAGAAATAAATAAATAAGAACTCATTAATCCCCCCCCCCTCTAAGTTCGTAAAACCGGTTTTGATTTGTATTTAAAAATAAAAGTTTAGTGAAAAATATAAGAATATTTAAAATAAATTATAACCGCATTAAATTATAGAAGTAAGAAGCGTGAGTTGGATGAAATATTTTACAATAATATTAGTTAGGGTTATAGAGAATCGATATAAAGAAAAGAATTTAACATGCTCGCTGATTAGCTAGTTAAAAGAGGTTTAACACACACAAAAAAACATTAATTTTATAGTTATAAGCTAAACTTAGGTAATATAATTTTATGTCTTTGGGCTGGTTACCTCAGGATTCTCTGGAATACTGACGAATCTCCTGTGGCAGGCGGAATTCTTTGACGACATGTCTCTTGACCGGTAGGAGCTACATCTCTGCATGGCGAAGAGTGGACTGAAGACGGAGGGGAAAGGTGGCTTAAGCCCCTCAAAAATTACCCAGTCATGAAGTCGATTAAAGATTATTCACCTAACTCTCTCTAGCACAATAGATTATTATGCCCTATTTATACAAAACTTTGAGGTGTTCAAAGAATGTTTTTTAATTAAAATTCTTATCTTTAATTTACAGAAATATTTTACCTATTGTTAGTGGAGATGGAATTGTTAGATAACTGTCCAAAACTAATTTCAAATCAATTTCCAGATTGGAAATAGGTTTGATAAAAAATGTTAATCTCTAGTTAAAATCAATTGGCTTTGTTTTAAATTTTACTTTAATTTAAAAATTCCTTTTTAATCATGAAACAAAGTAATGTTCCCACCTCTTTAATTATTCTTGGACAGTCATCTTCCATCCTGAATATTTGTATACTTATATGAAGAAAATATTTATAAAATAAATAACACATAGTTAAGAAAAAAAATACAAAATTATTTAAAGGATTTGCTTGTGCTTATATATATATATAAAAGCTCCGTTAATATATGTATATATCTGAGTCGCATCCACAAAAGTCAATGTTTAAAATTAAATAAAACTTTTATTTGAGATTTATATTTATAAACTTTTATAGACGCTTCTCAGAAATATACGTATAGTTTATATACATGTGACGAAAAAACAGTGGGTTAAGTGGTAGAACAGTGGAGCTCGATCTTGGGCTAAGATCGACTGCTACAATATATATATAATGCTTACTAATTTTATTAAAAGTACCAATTTTTTCAAAAAACAGGTAGATGTATAAACGTTCATAAGAGAATCTACATCACTAATTATAGAAAGATTATCATTATTTTTAATTACCTAAATTTGTAACATATTATTTTTTACAAGATTTAATTCATCCTGCATATATATCAAAAATCTTTAATAAAAAAGTTGAAAGGCTAAAAGAATCAAATCCAAATATATTTATAAATATTTATTGTGAATTTAAGTAAAAAAGTTGATTTTCATCTGCGAATAATCATCATCATCAATAGTAGTCTGTCCAATAGACAGGTCCAGAGAGTAGTCACTACATCAGTTCATCCATTCTTCCATTCCGTTCTCTTCCTTGCCCACTTCCTCAATTCCACATAACCCCTTCCATCTCGTATATCATCCAATAATGTCAATCTCTTCCGTCCTATCTTTTTATTTCCACTCACCATACCTTCCAAAACATCTTTCATTAAACTATAATCTTTTCTTAGTATATGTCCAATCCAGTTTCTCTTTCTCTCTTTGATACTTTCAATCAATCTTCTTTCCTCATTAACTCTTTTCAAAACTTCTTCATTTGTTATTTTATTCACCCAACTGATTTTTTCCATTTTTCTCCATATCCACATCTCAAAAGCTTCCAGTCGTTTTTTAATTCTATTACTCAATGTCCATGTCTCACAACCATACATTAATACACTCCACACATAACATTTAATTAATCTTTTCCTTAATTCTCTTTCCATAGGTCCACAGAATATCTTCTTTCTTTTTACAAATGTCACCTTTGCCAATGCTATTCTTCTTTTAACTTCATCTTCACTTCTTCCATCCTCACTCAACCAACAACCCAAATATCTAAATCCCTTCACCTGCTGCACCATGTCATCATGGATTCCAATTTGCAGTCTTTTTGCATCTCTCCCTATCCATAAACACTTAGTCTTTTCAATATTAATCTTCATTCCATATGCCATACATCCTTCTTCCAATTTATTCAACATATTCTGAAGATCCTTTTCTTCCTCAGCAATAAGAGCCATATCATCTGCAAATCTTATACACTTTATTACTCTCCCTCCAACATTTGCTCCTCCACAGTCCAAATAATTATTTATCATATCTTCTAAATAAATATTAAACAAAACAGGTGACATACTACATCCTTGCCTAACTCCACTTTCTATATTCACTTCATCCGTCTCATTACATCCAAATCTAACTCTTATTCTTTGCCCATTATACATATTCCATATCAATCGTCTTTCTTTCCAGAATACTCCTTTATCTCTTAAGATAGACATCAGTTTATTCCAGCTTACTCTATCAAATGCCTTTTCTAAATCTACAAAACATATACCAATTCCTTTATCTCTTTCCATATATCTTTCTGCAATTGTCCTAACAATACCAATAGCATCTCTCGTGCTTTTCCCTTTCCGAAAACCAAACTGTTCTTCAGCAATATAATAGTCAACCTTCCCATAAATCCTTTGAGTTAAAATCCTCAATAACACCTTAGAAACATGAGACAATACACTTATTGTCCTATACTCTTCACATTTAACAGCTTTCTTCTTTTTAGCAATTGGAATCACTATAGTTCTTAAAAAATCTTCAGGCCAAACTCCACTATTATATATCAAATTGCAAAGTCCAACTATTTCCTTCATAGTAAATTCTCCCATTTCTCTCAAAAATTCTATAGGTACTGCATCAAATCCAATAGCCTTACCATTCTTCATTTGTGCGATTGCCTTTCTTACTTCATCTGGCAGTATGTCCATACCTCTATCATCCATTGCAACATCTTCTTCATTTTCAAGTTCATAACTAATTAAATTATTTCCTCTACTAAACAGATACCGAATATATTCTTCCCATCTTTTTAATATATCATTACTATCGGTTAACCTTCTTCCATTCTTATCCGCAATCTCACTTGCTACCCATGTCTTTTTCTCCCAAGAAATACTTTGTATTCTATCAAATGCTAGATCATATCTTTTCATCTGTTGAAACCTTTCTATCTCTTTACATTCTTGCTCCAACCACTTTTCTTTTGCTAAGTCTGTTTCTCTTCTTAATTCATTATTAAATTTCCTATATTCCTTTTGCCCTTCCTCAGTATTTATATTCTTCCACCTTCTCCGCACTTCCATCTTTTCCAACATACCTTCAGTTATCCAAGGTCTTTTAGCTTTTCTCGCACGAATAATACCTATTTCATTTTTTGCTATTTTCAAGAATCCCTCTTTAATTCTATTCCAACACTCATCAGAGCCATTAATATAGTTCCCATCCTGAACAATTCTTTTAAATTCACCCTCACATATTAAACCAAATTTTCCTTTTTCCATTTGTCTCAATTTATCCAAGTCCCATCTTGTGTATCTTTTCCCTCTTTTAATTCTTTTTAAACTTAACTTTAATTTAGCCATCACCAAATTATGATCCGAATCTATATCAGCACCTGGCAAAGCATGTGAACCCTTAACAGCATTCTTATATCTATTCTGAATCAGTATATAATCAATTTGATAACGTTCTTTGTTACCTGGAGCTTTCCATGTATACAATCTTCTAATATGATTTTTAAAGCAAGTATTTGAAATGACAAACCCATTCTCTTTACAAAATTGTACAAGTCGACTACCCCTTTCATTTCTTTTCCCAATACCATAATTTCAAACAATTTTCTCTTCCCTACCTTTCCCCACAACAGCATTCCAATCCCCCAATAGCAATATACATGCATTTTTTTCCTTCACATTGAATACTTTCTTCTATCTTCTCATACATTTCATCAATTTCACTATCATCATGAGTACTAGTTGGCATATAAACTTGTACAATTACCAAATCCCTAGGACTTGCATTTATTCTCATCACCATCAGTCTATCATTAATACCATCAACCTTTGCCACACTATTCCATATTTTCTTCCTCACAGCAATGCCAACTCCATTAATTGATCTATCACCACCTGAATAAAACAACTTTACATCTCCACTACTTACTTCTCCACATCCCTCCCACCTCACTTCACTTAATCCCATTACATCAATATTATTCAAATTCAACTCTCTTTTCAAATTCTCCAATTTCCCACTTTTCCTCAAAGATATAATATATAAAATTTAATTCAATTTCAATATCATTTCTTTTTCAAGGATTTTTACTTTATTCAAACACGTTTTAAATTTTTCCATCATAGCAATTATTGATTGGTATATTTCTAAATAATGATCAGAATTTTCAAATGCTTTTGATGATTTATTAAAGCACTTCTTGCAAAATTCTTGTTATCTATATAATTATGTCTTTAGTTTTACCTTAAATACAAAGGATTTACAAATTTTTCCTGTTTTTAATATCCAATGCATTTTGTTTTCCATGTTCTACAATACATAACTTATTTTTATTTCGGACAATAAATTTTTTATTCTATTTGGTCTTTTATTATAAAAAAAATTGAAATGCATTATCTGAAAGACATCACTCCAATATTTTTACAAAAACATATTCTCAGAAACCTAAATATTATATCATCAAACGCTTTTCTGCATACCAGGCTGTAAATACTAAAAAATAACTCATTATTTTTAAGTCTAATTATTTTGTAATCGAGCTAGACATCAAACCATTATTTAACTTAGCCAAATTAATTTTATTAATCTTTTCTAAATCTTAATTATATCTCACTGCAGTAAATACTAAAAAAATAATTCACTGCCTTTAAGGCTAATCCATCTAGACATCAAAACACTATCTAACTTAGTCAAATGAAATTTTATTCATGTTTCTAAATATTAATTATATCGCTACCCAAACATTTAATTAAGTAAAATATTTTTCAAAATTTCATGTTATTTATTACCTTCTTCGCTACAGATTTAACTTCTTTACAATGACTGTTTAAATAAATTCACTAGTGAAAATATTACTCAAGGAATTAAGATTACAATAACAAGTAAAACTATAGAAAATTTTTTATTTGATGTTCTACAATACAGAATCGAAATAGACCAGAGTGAAATTAATTATTTAAATATTGCAATTAAAAAAAATAAACAATAATTAAAAATGTTTTCATTTATAAAAAGCCATTAATAAAATATACTTTATACATTTTTAATCAAATCTTTATTAATAGAATTAACATCACAACACACAATTCAAAAAGTAAGAATCAACAAACAAAACTATAAAAAATTGCCCAGAAAACCAATTGATTAAGATTATAATTCTAAGACATAAAAATTGAAATGAAATAAAATAGAATATTCGCAGCACACCAGATTTCAAAAGAAAATTAATCCCCAAAATTAATAGAAATAATTAGAAAATAAAATCAATGTATAATAAGAAAAAGCAATTATTAGTACTGTAGTGTATTCATATATACCAAAAATAGCAGACAAATTAAAGAAAATCTGCAATCAGTATAACATCAGAACAGCTTTCCAGAACCATACCACATTATGAGGAATTCTAACAACAAAAGTTAAACTTGAAATGCTGAAAAGAAAGAACTGCAACTATGAAAGACAAGTAAATGTGGAAAAGACTATATTGGTGAGACCAGTTATCCCATTGAAAAGTGCTTGCAAGAACAGAAACTGATGATTGAAAGAGAAAAAACAGATGTGTCTAAGGTAGTAGACCATGTATATACCAATGAACATATATGTTCAGTTTGAAAAATGCACAAATATTAGATAGAGATGAAATAATACAAAGAAAAAAAGTTAAAGAAGCTGTTCACATGATACTGACAAACAATGCCATAAGCCAATCTAATATGACTATACATAATGTTTGGAAACCATTAATCAACTTGCTTTTAGGGAAAAGTGGAGAAATCAGGAGGAATCTCATAGATAAGTATATAAAATTTTACTGACTTTTGCCTTTGGCAGAATGATTTAGTTGGTTAGAGTATTGCCTTAAAATTCAGTACCCACAAATCTAATCATCCAGGTTTGATTCCCATGCTAGTACTGTCACTGGTCAGGTCAGCAACACCTGACCAAGAGGCGAGAATAATACCTCTTAAAACATTATGCTATTACAAATAGTTGAATGTATTTGAAATGTTCAGATAAAGGTAAATTTTTCTAAAGACATTCAATACTCATATTAGATGATAGACATAGTCCAATATATATATTTACAACTAAAAGACCATTATCACAAACCTTCAGGAACATTCTAAGTAATATATAAACTACTGAAAAACCTTAATTCCAAATACGTATATAAAGAATTTTTAAAAATCGAATTTATAAATTTAAATATCGCAAAAATGTTAACCTATCATATATAGAAGAAACAGAAAAAATTTTTAAAAAGATATTTTAATTTACAACATGTGAAAATATAAAAAATAATTTAATATTTAAAAAGGAAGTATATCTTTTAATTAAGGAGACAGACAACTTGATAGACTAAAAATGATCTTATAAATTTATATTCAAGTAAAAAATTGCAATATTAAAATAATTTCCAGATTCCAGACAAAAAAAGACGTTCAATTTTTATATTTGATTCAAGTAGACAACTGTTTTATGCATTATTATTAAGAAATTAATGTTTTAAATGTTATGTTTCTATATTTTGGAAGGATTTCAGTTGGAAGGAAAGCTTTTTACCAAGCAAAAATGTTAAAAGAAATACGTTGAGAAAAAAAAAAAAAAAACGTAAAAAGTATATATTTGTATATTAATTCTTTATATTAATTTTAAAAAATTTCATTTATATAATTATAAATGATTTATATATAACAGACAAAGCACATACAATGCTAAAGTGGAATTATATGACACATGCTAGAACATTAATATTGTTTGCACAGTCAAGACAAACATTATTCTGCTAAACCATTGATAACTGTATACTTTAATTTATACAAAGTTATTTCCGAATGTTTTCATGAATTATATAATTTACTTATTTATTATATGTATAAAATATGTTAATCTATCTATCACACACACACACACACACACACATATATACTTTTTTTACTGTAGCAAGGAAACTATTATCAGATGCCAAAATTTATTTTACATATAAGTTGAATAACCTTTTTAAAAAAATATATATATTTGTGAAACATTATCAAAATTTTGTTTCTTTGCCCTTTAGGAAAGTCATTTTAATTAAAGAACGGTTTTCCTTGTTGCCACTTGGATTGTTGCTACATATTTCCTTATGGGTGAAATTTTACATACCATAAGTTACTATTACAAAAAATATACGTTATGAATTTGAAAATAAAATGTATAATTAACGAACAAAATAATTTTGATTTTAGTACAAATTACGTTGCTAAGTAAATAAAGGAATAGAAGAGAAGATTTATCGATTACTTGTTTACATTTGTATAATTAATTTAATAATATTATTACCATTGTATATATATGTAATAATATTATAAATCGATGACTGTATTTCTTCGAAGCAATAATATTTAATTATAAGATTACATATATGTGTGCGCGTGCGTGTATATGTATACATTTACTATGATACCAAACTGTTTTGGTTAGTATTCAACTTGTCCTATGTATTCATTCTCATTTGATTTAGGTCAAAAAGATTATCAAACTGATTTTGTCTGAAGATATTACAGAATTTTAAGGTTCTATAAAAATGAATCTATTTATGTGATTGTTCAATATTTATATAATAAAGGAGTATGCAAATTTAAACGGGTGCTTGTTAAAGATTTATTAACATTTATCGACCAAAATTTGATTTACATTGGAAAATCAATTATATAAAATAATAAATATTGGTCCATTGCGTTGCTAATTTCATTTGTTGTAAGCAGTTATATGTTATCATAGTGTGAAGAGAATATTATAAGAGTTTTTTTTAAAATTAGGTATTAAGCACTATTTTAGATATGTTGATGATGTGCTTTTCTCTGAATCATCTGTTACATTACTACATCTTTTAAATAAATTAAATGAAATTGATGTTTTCAAATGCAATGCTCTTCATCCCAATTCAAATGTTCTCTCCTGCATAAAATGGTTGGATTTAGAACATTTTTATTTATAAATAATATATTGTGTACATTTTAGTGTGATAAATTATCCAAAATTCAAAGATTTGATAATGAATTGTTGAATGTAGGATATTATAGGAAAGATATTTATCTATATTATATTAATTTACTCATAAGTGAAGGAAGAAAAAACATTGATGAGAAATCATGGGTTTTATTATCACATGTAAAACATAGAGTGTATAGTATGATTACTTCATTGGTTTCTTCTCATTTTAACATTGCATTTAATTTTGGAACAAATAGTGGTAAATTAATTATTGATGAAAAAGATCATGTTGATAAAATTAACAAATGCAATATCATATTTGGAATGATATGCTAATGCAGGGCAAGTTACATTGGTGAGTCAAAATGTGGATTGATACAGTTTATGAACATAAACTTTTACATATGAAATTGTGATATTATGTAGGTAGATTTATTTTCAGAACATTCAGTTATTTACAATGGAAGGTGTTGCCTTGGTAGTATTTTTATTTCACATGTGGAAAATGATTTGAGAAGAAAAAAGGCATAGAGGCCAATATAAAATCAATATAACTGATTATTTATTTAATAAATAATAGAATTGTCTTTATATGCATAAATTATGGAAAGTTGGCCATTCACATGGAAATGTTAATATTGTGTGAGAGTTTTTTAAATTTTTAACTGTGGATTGTACTCAGGATGGAGGATTGTTGCAAGCTGACTATAACTATTATTTATTTTTAGATATTGGTACTTTGAATATCACAAAATTTATTGTAGAGTTTATATATATACAAACACAATTTAATGGTTAAATTGTTTGTTTGTATATTATATATAATATTTTTTATAATGGGAATTATACTTTTACATTTATTATATATATTGTAGCCATTGGGTCTGCCCAAGACTCCATTTTTTGAATTAAATATGTAAAGATAATGTTTAATAAAAACTTTCCTCATAATTTGCATATATTTTTTCTTCAATAGACAAACTTTTTAGCCAAGGCTAGGTTTGAACCCATATTCATAGGGATTGCATACGTTTTACTTGGTAGGCAATCTAAATATTTGTCATTAAAAGATTTCTAACCAAAAATGTTTTATTTGATATTAATCTATGGGACGATATAATATTAAAGATATAATTTATTAGATAAGCAATATTTATACATCATTTAATAGTTGGAGTGAAAAGAAGAGAGGGGGATGTGCAATTTAAAAACTACTTTAGAGAGGAGGAATAGATAGTCATAGTTTTACACTAACAAGTTAGAACTAAATAGTTCATGAAATTAAAATTAAATTGTAAAAAAATATAATAATAATTAAGAATTGGAATATTAAACAATCGGTTTAATTAAAAAAAAATTATATATGTGAAACATGCATGTATGTATTTAATCTAGTTGGGGATTTTAATTATAAAGTTCACAATTAAATAATAATTATTCCGTGTCTCTCTGTAAGGAACTATTGTAAAGAAGAAATTAAGTCATTTTAATGGTTTATTCATAGCAGCCAAAATTTCAATCAATATTCCGGGTTTGAAGTTGGGCTGCTATACATTTTTTTTATTAAAGAAAAAGTAAAAAGGGGGGGGGAGAAGAGAGCTTTTCTCTCATTTGTTTTGTTCTTTGGAAAGATTCTCACAGTGTAGAATTACTAAAATAATTACTAAAGTGATTTAATGATGTCTGTGAGAATTTAAGTTTAAAATTAATTGGTGATTATCTATTAGAATGCAGATATGAATTTGGCATGTGGCTCTTCAAAAGGTCAGAAAGGTTAAGATAACCAGAAAAAAAAGAAACAATAGGCAATTAATCAGGAAAACAGAGACTGACCGGACATTTGAAAGGTCAATAGAAGGTCTCATTGGTGGGAGGGAGTGAAAGAGAGCCAGACACTATAAAGAACTCTGTTCTTGTGTTGAGGGGGGGTATCTGTAACTGTAACTAGCTGCTCTATCTGAATCTCTCTATTGCAAGTTCTCTCATCATAAGTTTTAGAGAGAAGCTTGGTTGAAAAAGTTTAAAGAGAAACATTTTTTTTTAAGAAAAAGAAAATTGTTTGTTGTTAATTATTTTGTCTGTCTCTTGAAAAACAAAACTTTTCCAAATTTAATAATATGGAAAAAGAAATGACTTGAGTAAAATTTAAGTTAGGTACCCCCGGAAATTAATCAATGGTTATGATTGTCTCTACTAATTTATCAGAAATCAAATGGTAAACTTTAAAATACAGAAATAAGAAAATCTAAATTTTGATTTTTTTATATAAAGCATTAAATCTGAACGCTATAATTTCATAATTTCATATAAAGCCTTAAATATGAATATTAAGTGAACTTAAAAAAAGGCAACAAGAAGTGGACTTATATATTTAAAAATTAAAACAAGTACTATTCAGCTGTAATCCACAGAAACCAAAATGAGAAAATCTTCTCAGCAGCATAAAAACTTTATACCTTTTGGCATAGGAATCAAACTCTATCATGAGGACTCTTTCCAAATAAACCCATGTGCGCACACAGACTGGACAAAGAAAAGAAAAACAGGAAAAATGGTAACCAGAAATCTAAAGGACAGTCCTGGAGAACTATTTAAGTATATTTTTATTATTATTGCTATTCATGTAGAACATTTAATTTTTTAAAAAAAAGAAAAAAATGAAAATATTTTTTTATTTATTATCATATATATATATATCTATTTAAAATTAACCCATGTATATGCCTATTAAATGCTTTCATTATTATTATTATTATTATTTTGGGGGTAGATGAAACCAATATCAAGTCATTTTGTATATGCCTATTAAATGCTTTCACTATTATTATTATTATTATTATTATTATTATTATTATTATTATTATTATTATTATTATTATTATTATTATTATTATTATTATTATTATTATTATTATTATTATTATTATTATTATTATTATTATTATTATTATTATTATTATTATTATTATTATTATTATTATTATTCTCTCTTTTCTTCATAGTGTAAGCTTGTGTTTTTAAGACCTATAGAGGTCCCTACCTTCGTATTTTTCAGACGCTTATTTCTAAGGTTACAGCCTTAGTAAATTATTACTTATTATTATTATTATTATTATCATGTGTTTGAAGTGTTTGTATTCAGTCATTTATAGTTAAAATCTGCAAAGCGCATGTGCAACAGCTTAATGCTGTTTAGCTATTACAGTTTATAAAACTTTGCGCTATATAAAATAATTGATTTATTATTATTATTATTATTATTATTATTATTATTATATTATTATTATTATTATTATTATTATTATTATTATTATTATTATTATTATTATTATTATTATTATTATTATTATTATTATTATTATTATTATTATTATTATTATTATTATTATTATTATTATTATTATTATTATTATTATTATTATTAAGTTTCAATAATAGTAAACTTTATTGATCCAATAGTTACATAGTATTATAATGCCATAGCAAGATACATGTTGAATCTTATTATTGTTAGTTCAATTTCAAGTCTATAATATTCATTTTTTTAAAAGTACATATCTGTACGGGTAATTTTACGTGATTCTATCCACTTTATCAATGTTAATTAATCATATTATTATCCAATAGGAGCATAATCAGGACCATGCTTTCTTTAATTTTTTTTTATAGCTTTGCTATTTGCCTGAGCAGGGACCAAGTAGCTGCATAAATATCCGGGCTGGTGATCTGCTTGTCTCTAACTTGAATTTTATTCAACTTATTTTCAAATGTGGCTGGATGCCTTCTGGGGTTATTACCCAATATGAATACACACCTAGTGCACCAAAGTGCATATAAAACAAACATTGAGGACCTTATGGCTGGTATAGACCTACCTTTGTAATTTGATATAATTTGCATCATTGTAGTATTTTTTTCCCTGTATTTGGCCTGCAAAATACATCTAGTCTGCTCCAAGGCCTTGCAGTTGAAAATTATATGCTGTAAAGTCTCCTCAGCCTTATGGCAAAGGCCACAGAATGGATCAACTGACCTGTACATTCTTCTGTGATGTAAAAAATACTTGGTAGGTAAAGCGTTCAAATTCATCTTGATTATAAAATCTAGGAACTTAGGTTCTAGTTGCCATTTTTTGTATTGCTTGATCAGATATTTGTTTCCTATTTCTAGTATTGATGGGATCTCCTCATTATAATTATTTTGATGTATAAACTTATATATTTCCCAATATTTATATTTTTGGTCCAATTGATCTGGAATTGTTCTTTCTCTCCTGCATTGGTAAACAGTGATTGCCAAAAAACAATCTTTTGGAGGAGGTCTATCTGTAGATGTTATCTGCTCTAGGTGTCTTAATTTAGGAAATTGAGTGAGTATAGCAATTATAGCATTTCTTGTTTTGAATGTTTGAAATGTTTGTAAGCCATGCAATCCCAGTCCATTTGCTATAAGAGGGCGATTCAATTTTGCCATTGAAATTGCCACTGTCTTTTTCCCCCAGATGAGCTTGCAGCATATGGAATTAATGCATGCCATAAATTTTTTTGAAAATTCAACTACAGGCATGTAATATGTTATCTTGGTTATTATAAGTTTGTTAATAAGTTGCACCTTTGCATATATGGACAAATATGCCTTTGAGAGTGATTCAGCTATGCTTTTGACTTCCTCTTTGAGCTTGGCTTGGATCTGACATCTCATTCCAGTGGCTCCTAGAAAAAAAGGAAAGCCTAGGAATGGAGCTGGTTTTGCTCGATACATTGGTCCACATGGCTTTCCAGTGAGTAGAGTCCAGGCCACAGACTTTTCTGGGTTTATGCTCAATCCATATTGCTTTGAGAATTGTTCAAGCACTGCCTGAAGCTGTGGTATTTGCTTCTTTGATGTCAAGAAGACTGTGATAGCGTCCATGTATGCGAGACATGCAATCTTCTGTGTTGTACCAGGTATTTGAACTCCAATGAATGTGCTATTGATTTTTTCAATAAGAGGGTTGATATAATAAATAAACATTAATGCACTCAGAGGAGACACTTGTGATAGTGATTGTGTTGGGATGAATGAAGGTGAATTTCGGCCATTCATAGTAACATACAGTTCTCTGCTCAGTATCAAGTTTGCAGTTAAATATATATAGAGAGAGATTTCTATCTGTTGCTGCTGAGACTATTGACTTCTTTGAAAAAAATCTCTTAAATGACATGAATAATTTTTTCGGTATAGTTTCATTAAATTGGCAATTTATTTCTTCCACTTCTTCTTTTAACCAAACGTTATGTAAAGGCACATCGGCATCATATTGATTCATATTTATATCATTTACTTCATTCAGGTCATCCTGATTAGCCCTTCTAAATCTTGGGATTTGTTTTGCATTTTGCAAATTTAATTCAGCTATGTTCGCGTATGTTGTCTGTGCTCTAATGTTGCTATATATTCGTGAAGTCTGATTTGCGCCAAACTTTATCTTGGAATCCGATGTGGACGCCAGATTGACAATATATAGCGTGTGAATAGCACTTAGAAAAACAAAATTATAAGCAATAAATCACTTACTTTGTGAGCAAAAAGTCCCTTTCCCCTGATAGGTGTGAATATTAATTATCTTCAGGTGATGTTTTAAGCAACTGTTTTTTGGAAATTCAGTAATTTTTATATACTCTTGTTGGAAACGTTTATCTAATTCATCTAACTAAAGACACAGCAGGACCGCATTTTATTATTATTATTATTATTATTATTATTATTATTATTATTATTATTATTATTATTATTATTATTATTATTATTATTATTATTATTATTATTATTATTATTATTATTATTATTATTATTATTATTATTATTATTATTATTATTATTATTTTTGGGGTAGATGAAACCAATATCAAGTCATTTTGTATGTGCCTGTTAAATGCTTTTATTATTATTATCATTTAGGGGTAGATGAAATTAATGCCAACTCATTCTGTAGGTGCCTTGTTTTAAATGCTTTACATTATTTTATGATAAGAGTGAGAGATATTGTTGTGGGAAATGTTTTTTGAATTGGATCGGGATTTTTTGTCAAGTGCTTAGACCTAATGCTATGTTTTATGAAGGTTGCATGATTTTTGGGCTAAAATATCATTATCCTATATAAGTGCAGAGAAGTAGTTTTGAAATTTTAATGCGCATTTCTTCTTATTATTATCATAAAGTTAAATAAAGTTAAAGCTAGATACAAACTAATTAAGGCTTGGAAATATTATTGGCTCACGTTCCAGTATACTATTTCACAAGAGTAATGTAGATATGAAAGTTTTACTTGTACAAATTGATGATAGACGTGTATATATGTGGGTGGACAACTAGTCCCCACCAAGCTAATGGAGTCATAGTTTAGCTCCTCCCTAAGATATTTATACTATTTAAAGTATTTAAACCCAGTGGAAGAGTTTTCCCACTTAGTTGTTTTCTACACCGAAGATGATTTCTTTGTTGATGGCCAGAGATGATAGGTAAACCCAAGTTTCTTTATATGACTAGCGATAAAAAAAATCCTAGCATATCTCAACCTTAGTGAAAATGTTTTCTCTTATTCGGGTCACTGCCTGCCTCATGTTAATGTTGATATTTCTTACGGGTGTATAAAATCTAGCTATTACTAAGCATTACTTATCAATGTTGGATACAGAGTCGCAAACTCAATTTGATGTCAGGATGAGTGCTGGTAATGTGTGTGCGATTGGTGTACTTGAACATTGTTTTGTTGATACATTTTAATTTATCAATAAGAGCCAAGAGTAATTACATCAATAAATATTCATCTTAAGGGTTAAATAAAACCTGCGAATGTAAGCAATGCGTATTTGAAGTTATTTAATAAATATATATATATATCCGCAGCCAGCTGAGAACTTCGCTGGAAAGGTAATATTGCTAAAATATTATTATTATTATTGTCATAAGATCATGAATATAGTATGTATGCACGTATGATGATGATTGAGCTAGATACTGATTTGTTTACATTTGAAAGTAACCAAAATTAACTTAGTCCCACCATACATCAAATATCTCTATTGTTGAGCATGGGGCAAGGAATATTGAATTAAAATAATTAAATAAAATTATTAAATTTTATGATTGGAAGCATTACCCTTGGAAACAAATCAGTAACTAAAAGCATTAAACACTGGGGGGGGGGGATTTAATGTTCCACTATATCTGGGATAAAATGCGAACAAAAATATAATAGATGTGCAAGTATATAATATTTTATCTGTCTTATGTTAATATTACTCCATGGTAATCATGGTTCCCTAATAATTAAAAATGAATATTTATATTTTAAAACCTCTTGATATTATTTATGGATTTAGGGATATTTATGTGTTTAGTTTTATATATATATATCATAATATGGTTGTAGAACAGGGGAAAGCCATGTGAGTCATCAAGTGAATGCATATATTATGTATTGAATTGTAGTATGTCAATAAAATTTGTTATTTGTTTTAAATAAAATTTGGGCACGTCTCAATGTTTTGTCAGTTATTATAATCTAGACATCTCAAATCCAATCATACATCAATATATTATTATTAATAGTTGAATCATCATTTTCATAAATAATATCCGATAAAATTTATTTAAAATGGTTAATTTTCCGAGCTTATGTGGCACGGCAATACTTAATAGTACCTAATAATTTAATATGATTGAAATATAAATTGTGAATAGGGATGCTTATTAAGTGATAGTGGATGCAGTGGGTGGGCATAAAATCATTTCCCCATCCGTTGTATTCAAACACCTCTCTAGTCGCACTTCTTTATAATTTTACTTTAATTGTGAATATGTTTATAATGTTATTTTCTAAAAGATTTGATAAGCTTAAATTATTCGAGCTTTAATGCAAATAGACATTAAACTACATTAAAGACATCCCAAGATCACCTTGGCAGTGATCATGAGAGGGGTGTTTATCACCAATAATCTATCACAGAGCTCCACACCTTATTGTTCTAAAAACCCTGAGAAGAGATTATAATGGGAGAAATGAGCTAGCACAATGGAAAATTTAATAAGTAAAACAGATAATAGTGTAATAGATCTATGAATGTGAGGATGATAGGGGGTTGGATTAGGAAGGTGGAGATGGATATAGAACTATTTGTAATCGGAACAAAATTTTAATTGTGACTTTAATGATAGTGGATGAGGAGTGTGCTAAGAATAGCCAAGAATTCCCAGAATATTATTATTATTATTATTATTATTATTATTATTATTATTATTATTATTATTATTATTATTATTATTATTATTATTATTATTATTATTATTATTATTATTATTATTATTATTATTATTATTATTATTATTATTATTATTATTATTATTATTATTATTATTATTATTATTAATAATACATTCTCAGTGGTCTCTTAATTGATTGATTATTGATTAACCCATTCATTAAATATGATTGCTGAAATTTATTGATAAGTTATTGAAATGAGGTTTAACCTCAATATTTTATTAAAGTTGCAATTTGGCACCCTGGCAAATAAGATTATGTATGTTCTATACCATCATCATCATTCCAGTAAGCTTTAGAAATAGTGTTTAGCTGGGAACGATGAAGCATCCATCGATCCATCCTTAAAATGTTACAATCGGCATGCAACTTAGCCACAAGTGTTTGAATGCCAGATAGATTCAATTATAGGTTATAATTAATGCATAGCGTGGTCGCCCGAGCTGAAATAAATAAATACTACAATTGATCCATAACGAGGATGTGCGACCATTTGAACTGTCCGATAATATATGCTATATTTGTAAACTCTCCCAATCATTTTAGTTATATTTGATTCACAATGTGGATGACCCATCAAAAGATTATAATATGTTTTATATCAATTTAATAAGCTTAATATATTTTAGTTTTGTTATAAATCCATAAATTTTAATTTCCATAAATTCTTCCTTTTGTTATATTTGACGACAATGTGGGTGCCCCGAAGTGTGACTGCGATCTCTTCATTTCATTTAGTTATATTTGGCTTACAACGTGGTCACCTGAAGGAAATTTAATTTTGTTAGAATTGGCTAGTATATCACATTTATTTAAATTCATTTTTTATTTTGTTATATTTGGCACATTTATTTAAAGAGATTTCACTTTCTTTTTGTTATAATATATATATATAAAGTCAGATGTCACATAACTTATATATATATATATATATATATATATATATATATAAATATAAATATATATATATATATATATATATATATATATATATATAGCTTGTATTTACAGATGTGTAAAATTAAGAGCATGCTAATAAACTCTAAAGAAGCTTTCTTTAATGATAAATGCTACTAAAAGACAAGGCATTCAAATCACCTTTATCTAGGATTTCCACCATTCCCAGACAGGTTTCGAGCTATGGCTCTCTTCAGTGAGATGCTAGGAGATCAGATTAAAAAAACCAACATTTATCTAATAGCTAAATAACAAGATCTAAAAATAGGGCATGGTCCCATGCCACCCAGGGCATCCCCAGGTTGCAGATAGAGGAATGGCCTTCAGGTATGAAGGTTAGCTGTGAATGAGCAGAGTACTGTAAATAAGTGGTCACTGACAATGGGACATCATTCACTATCAGGAATTGGTGAAGGAGATAGTGGCATGTTTACTATAAAATGCCACAATTCCTATGATAGTGGATGTATAATGGTGAGTGTTGACTGCCATAAATACGCCAACATCCCTCTGGGTACCGGGTCAGCAGCAGCATTCTTCCAAGTCAGCAGAAGATCACTATACATGACAACAACTAGGAAGCAGCAATTAAATATTCATTTTTATGGGATTTGGCTAGTGCACAAAGCCTATTATGGAGGTTATTTCTGGGCAAAGAAGGCAATGGGAAAACACTTTGTCTTATAATTGCCTTGTTTTATTATGAGTTTTACATTTGGTATTGAGAACTTATTAGGAAAGACTTTGGTGACTTGCTCAGCAGGATTGGACATGAGGCTAGTGAGGTCGTCAATCTGTGAAATCCTCATAAATATAATTCATTGAGGAAAGATATATTGAGAAATTGGAACATGGAATGTTAGATCTTTGAAGAAAGGTGAGAAATTGAAAAGAGAGTTGCACATAAATAATATTGATGTTATGAGATTAAATGAAGTGAGGTCTGGAGGGTTATGGATAAGTAAGTAATGGAGATGTAAAGTTATTTTATTCAGGTGGTGATGGATCAATTAAAGGAGTTGGCATTGCCATAGAGAAGAAAATTTGGAATAGTGTGGCAAAGGTTGTTTGTATTAACTATAGTCTGATGGTGATGAGAATAAATGCTAAGTCCTAGGAATTTAGTAATTATACAGGTTTATATGCCAGCTAGTAGTCATAATGATACTGAAATTGATGAAATGTATGAGAAGATAGAAGGAAGTATTCAATGTGAAGAGAAAAATCCTATTGGGGGATTGGAATGTTGTTGTGGGGAAAGGTAGGGAAGGGAATATAGTTGGAAATTATGGTATTGGAAAAAGAAATAAAAGAGGTACTCGGCTTGTACAATTTTGTAAAGAGAATGGATTTGTCATTGCAAACCCTTGTTTTAAAAATCATATGTGGAAAGGTCCAGGTAACAGAGAAGATCAGAATCAGAATAGATATAAGAATGCTATTTAAGAGTTCACATGCTTTGCCTGGTGCTGATAGAGTTTCAGATAATTTAGTTATAGCTAAATTAAAGTTGAGTTTAAAAATAATTAAAAGAGAGATATACAAGATGGGATTTGGATAAATTGAGACAAATGAAAAATGAAAAATTTGGTTTAGAATGTGAAAATAAATTTAAAAGGATTGTTCAGGATGAGAAATATATTAATAGCCCTGATGAGTGTTGGAATACAATTAAAAAAGGATTCTTGAAAACAGCAAAAAATGAAATAGGTATTATTCATGCAAGAAAAGCTAAATGACCTTGGATAATCACTGAAAGTATGTTAAAAAAAATGGAAGTGCAGAGATGATGGAAGAATGTAAATACTGAGGAAGGGCAAAAGGCATATAGGAAATTTAATAATGAACTAAGAAAAAAAAATTTAGCAAAAGAAAAGTGGTTGTAGCAAGAATATAAAGAGATAGAATTCAACAGGTGAAAAGATATGATCTGGTATTTGATAGAATTCGAAGTATCACTTGGGTGAAAAAGACAAGGGTAGGAAGTGAGATAGCAGATAAGAATGAAATCAGGTTAACTGATAGTAATGATATATTAAAATAATGGGAAAAATATCTTCAGTGTCTGTTTAGTAAAGAAAATAATTTAATTAATTATGAATTTGCAAATGAAGATGTTGAAATAAATGATAGAGGTATGGACATATTGCCAGATGAAGTATAAAAGACAATCGCACCAATAAAGAATGGTAAGGTTGTTGAATTTGATGCAATACCTATAGAATTTTTGAAAGAAATGGGAGAATTTACTATGAAGGAAATAGTGGACTTTGCAATTTGATATATAATAGTGGAGTTTGGCCTGAAGATTTTTTAAGAACTATAATGATTTCAATCGCTAAACAGAAGAAAGTTGCTAAATGTGAAGAGTATAGAACAATAAGTTTGTGGTCTCATGCTTCTAAAGTTTTATTGAGGATTTTCACTCAAGAAATTTATGGGAAGATAGATTATTATATTGGTGAAGGACAGTTTGGTTTTCAGAAAGGGAAAAGTACAAGAGATGCTACTGGTCTTGTTAGGACAATTGCAGAAAAATATATTGAAAAAGATAAATGAATTGGTATATGTTTTGTGGATTTATAAAAGACAGTTGATAGAGTAATCTGGAATAAACTGATGACCATCTTAAGAGATACAGGAGTATTTTGAAAAGAAAGATGATTGATTTGAACTATGTATAATGGCCAAAGGATAAGAGTTAGATTTGGGAGTAATGAGATTGATGAATTGATTATAAAAAATGAAATTAAGTAAGGGTGTAGTATATCACCTATTCTGTTTATTATTTATTTAGAAGATGTGCTAAATAATTATTTGGACTGTGAAGGAGCAAATGTTGGAGGGAGAGTATAATAAAGTGGATAAGATTTACAGATGATATGGCTGTTATTGCTGAGGAGAAAAAGGGTCTTTAGAATATGTTGAATAAATTGGAAAAAGAATGTGTAGCATATGGAATGAAGATTAATATTGAAAATACTAAGTGTTTATGGATAGGGAGATATGCAAAAAGACTGCAAATTGGAATCCATGATGACATGGTTCAACAGATAAAAGGATTTAGATATTTGGGTAGTTGGTTGGGTGAGGATGGAAAAAGTCATGATGGACTTAAAAGAAAAATAGAATTGGAAAAGGAGACATTTGTGAAGAGAAAGAAGATATTTTGTGGACCTTTGGAAAAAGAATTAAGAAAGAGATTAATTATATGTTACATGTGGAGTGTATTAATGTATGGCTGTGAGACATGGACATTGAGTAATAGAATTAAGAAATGATTGGAAGCTTTTCAGATGTGGACATGAAGTAAAATGGAAAAAATCATTTGGATGAATAAAATAACAAATGAAGAAGTTTTGAAAAGAGTAAATGAAGGAAGAAGTTCGATTGAGAATATCAGAGAGAGAAATCAAAACCGGATTGGACATATATTGAGAAAAGATTATAGTTTAATGAAAGATGGTGAGTGGAAATAAAAAGAAAGGATGGAAGGGATTGACATTATTGGATGATATAAGAGATGGGAAGACTTATGTAGAATTGAAGAAATGAGCAATTAAGAGACTGGAATAGAAGAATGGATGAAGTGATGTTGTGACTACTCTCTGGACCTGTCTATTGGGAAAAATACTATTGAGATTGACATGTCTTTAAAGTCAGCTAAAGAAAGCAGTAGGGATGTGGATAATCCTAGATAAAGATGATTTCAATGCCTTTTCTTGTAGCAGCATTTATCATAATAAAAGCTTGTTTATAGCTTATTAGCATGCTCTTAATTTTACATATTTGTAAATAGAAGCTATTTATATAAGTCATGTGACATCTTAATTTTTTTTATATTACTATTATTATTTTACTGTTGGGAGCTTTGGCTAAATTAAATGTCTAAGCCTATTAATATATGGAGCATCTGAATTAAGTTCAGGCCCATAAGATTTTTTTAAGTTGGAGAGCTGACTTTAATAACATGTTATATAATGTTATATAATGAGCTCCTTGCAATTTTAAAGACATTAAGATGTCTAAAAGTTTCAGATCTTCTTTTTGACAGTTAACTATTAGATAAATACTTAATTTGAATTGGTTTTTGGAATCTGGGGTCCTAGCTCCTCGCTGAACAGAGCCATAGCTCAAAACTGGTCTGGGGACAATTCTAGATAGAGATGATTTGAATGCCTTCTCTTGTAGTAGCATTTATCATAAAAAAGCTTGTTTAGAGCTTATTGCACACCCTTAATTTTATATATATATATATATATATGCACACATTTATTACCTTTTCTTATACAATTGTAATTGATATAATTGCTTCGAGCATGATACCAGGATTAATATATTGAAAGCCATAATATTTAAAACTTTTATTTTAAGTTTTTTTTACTCAGGATACTAGCACTTATATCAATATATATATAATTGCAAATTCTCAAGAAAGTCTAAAGAAAAAAATAAAGCTTAAAAGTGTGAATCATCTTGACATTGGAAAGAAAATAGTTTTAGAAATAAACTTAAAATATTGAATTATTTTTAAAAAGAGAGGGTTGTAGTTTGCAGACCGTACTGCCTCCATCAGATGGCGCTGCGACACCATCAACAATTGGCCTGAAAATGGTTAGTGATAAATTTTTTTACAAAAACGCCTCAAAATTGACAAATAAAAATGCCTAAGGCAATATATGTACAGCAAATAAATGCTGTACATATATTGGCTGAGGCATTTTTATTTGTCGATTTAAGGGGGGGGGGTATAGCTCGTAATGGAATTTTCATGGTTTTTACATTTTATTATTTGAATTTTTTAGCATTTTTTTGCATTTTTTATAATTTGTAGTTTTCCATTTATTTGCTGTACATGTATTGTCTGAGACATTTTTATTTGTCGATTTAAGGGAAGAAATTTTGATTGGGGGGGGGGGGGTATAGCTTGTAATGGAATTTTCATGGTTTTTTGGTTTTATTATTTGAATTTTTTATCATTTTCTTGCATTTTTTTTATAATTTGTAGTTTTTGATTTATTTGCTGTACATATATTGCCTTAGGCATTTTTATTTGTCGATTTTGAGGCGTTTTCGTAAAAAAATTTATCACTTGCCATTTTCAGGCAGGTTGTGATGGTGTCGCAGCGGCATCTGATGGCGGCAGTACGGTCTGCAAACTACAACCTTTTTTGATTTGTCAAGTATTTTAAATGATGAAGTGCATCAATTCTATGTAGCAGAGAAAAAGTATAAGAAATGTGGGAGTGATTATTAATATTTTAAAAGAAACAAATGAAGTAATAGAAAAGTTATTAATGCAACTATATATATTGTATATCAAATATTTAAATGATAAGGATATATTATATGAATGGAAAAATGGAGTAATAATATTGATATTTAAAATATGATAAAAATATTATAATTTATAGACATCAATCTTTTATCAAGTCTATTCAAAACCTTTACCAAAATAATTATACATTTCTGCAGCGAACTTTGAATTTTAACCAAGCAAAAATTAAGATGGATTTAGAAAGAATTTCAGAACATTGGTCAGGTCAAAGTATTGAAGTAAATTACAGGAAAAAAAAGAATAAATAAGAATTAATATTGTGCTTTTGGTTTGTATTTTATAAAAAAAAAAACATTTGATTTTTATAATCATTTCCATTTGGATTAAATCATAAAAATATAGACGCAGGATATTGTCATACTCTGAAAATATCAAAATGTATCAGAAATAATTATATTACCTGATGATAGCAATAAAATTAACATTGAGAAGAGTATATGATAAAGCTATTCCATATATCCAAAATATTTTCCAGTAGTTTTACAAAAAGTGTTTTAAAAATTAAAACGGAAAGCTGAAAAAATAAAAGTAAATAGATATTATTTACATTATTTAGAGTTTGCTGGCAATGTGGCTTTTTTGAAAATAAACTTCAAAAAATATCGGAACACTTATGAAAAAAAAATTAAGTTCAATGGATTTTTTCCGAAGACAAAAATAAAAACTCATAAATACAAATATCTTGGCCTTTATTACAGATGAAAATATTATAGGTAAAATTTATCACAGAATCTTGATAGGAGTGCCTTTGATACAAATAACTTAATTTTAAAAGGAAGTATGCCTATTTTAATTGAAAAAAAAAAAAGAATTTTAATAAATGTTTTATTAGTCAGTTCTCAAGGATCTAAGATATGAACACTTAACAGAATAATATCTTCAATGTTTTGTCGGAATATGAGTATTAATATTGCCTTTAATTTGCTAAAATACAATTTAAATAAATAGAGAATCTTACTAGTAATGATATTTTCAAAGTCATAATTTGAAATGATCAGAAAAATTCAGTCTCATCATAATTTAAGTTTAATTTGATAAAAAAATATAAAACGCAATATATATTATAACGATCGGGGTGTTTTGGAGTCTTGGTGTATCTGCCGTACAAGAGCACCACCAGGCCATTCGAACCTGGAAAATTTATATAGTAGGCAGATACTTACTGTTAAGATCCAAATTTCATTTTACCTTGACCGTTAGCCCATGCTACTAGCTCAAGGAAACGCAGAGATTTAATATAAAACTTCTTAAAAATATATTTTTAATATTAAAAAAATAAAATAAGCCACTGCCAGTAATAAATAACACACAAATAAACATTTATCAACGCACATAAATAAATATTTAAAATTGAGGAATAAATTTATCTTGATTTTAATATTAATTTTAAATTTGGATTATTATTTTTTTAAAATTTAAATTATTATTTAAGAAAGTCTACACAGATGGATAAAAGTTTGTTTTATAATGTTGAGTATAGATATGCTACACATATTCGGCAATTAAAACTTTTCAAAACAAATATTCAATTTCAGACTAAAAGTTCGTAACCAAATCAACGCTCCCTTCCTGATATACATATGCAATCAATGCAATATGAATATGATAGCATAAAATCACGCTGACAGGAATGTGCGTCTGCAGCGTGATATTATTTAAAGGAAATAATCCTCATCCAGAACAGGAATGTGCGTCTGCCTGGCGAAGGAATCATGTATATAAAATATTTAACGAGACTTGCTATGTATGGGGGAGAGCGGTACTTTTGCTGACTTATAGCCCCTATCCATATAGCTAAGAGAAATCAATATCGCAGGAAATACATCTGCGTGCATTGCAACTCAATGACCACAACTTTGGGGGTCATGCATTCAGTTGGACAAGTTTTCCCCGTATGCTAACAAGCTTCACATTGCATTAATATAAACATCCATATATCTCTCTACCAGCATCGACTTAACCACGAGACAAATAGTCTGAAATCAAAGTTTAAAGATGGGATGGAGGTAATTATAAAAATGTTTTAAGCTCTATTGTTGAATATAGTGCAGATATCAGTTTGGTAAATTTAAAATTCTGCAAATAAAAATGGGAAACAGAAGAACAAAACATTTAGTTCGCTACTGTTTCTAAAAATAGCAAAAATGCTAGAAGCCTATTTCAAAACGAAAATTAATTAAAGTAAAGAGGGAATAAAAAAAGTTATAAATTGAAGAGATTTCTTTTGTTAGGCAGTTTTTTTGTAATCTGGCAGTTGGTTAATTTGGAAGTGTTTAGAAGAAAAAAAATCTACAATGTTCTCCGGCTAAACAAATAAAAAAATCTCTCCCGGAGAAATAGAGCCGTTTTACCCACACCTGATGTCGCCAGAGGAGTTACCACATTCTGAAATGAGTGATGCTAGTCAGCTAGCTAAGGTTGCATGACTATGAATGAGAATGATTTTGATTCATGCAGGAAGCCTCAGAAAAAACAATGTCGAACACATGAACTTTGCATCAACAATTGAATTTGACGGTCTGATAGCTGTCAATTAATTTTGCCATGGAAGGTCGATGCGAAATCAATCATTTTAACCACGCTGTAACAACTTGGGTAAATATAAACTGTTTCTTAAAGCTGAACTTTATTTCATTTATTTCTCGAAGTACAATTAGAATTCGTTATAATAATATAAGCAATATTCTTGTGTAACATTTTAACAATAGAGCATGAAGCTTATTTAATATATATATATATGCTAAAGTAATTACTGATTTTGACATAATTTTGAGAGCAATCTTTCCTTGTAATTTTTATTAGTATCTCTGTATGGCTAAGTTGGGATGTTGATTTCATGGTGGTGAATAGAGCGATCTTTGAAAAATAAAAGAAGGGAAATGGCTCACTTTATTAATTGGAATAAAGGAAAGATAAAATGTGGACATAAAGACACAAAGATACTTATGCCATAATTTGGTATTCAAGAAGCAACTTATATAACATTAAAAGATAGAGATTTTGATTTAATCGAGAGATAGAAACTGCTCAATATTATTTACATTCCTATATGAACAAGATTTCAATAAGAAATTCGGGTTTTAGTCAATTCGTAGGCAAATGTACAGTGTATTGTCCTTGGGGAATAGAATAATAAAACAAATGTTAGATTAAAAATTTGTTTTTAAATAAAGGATATTTGATAGAAAGCTAATTAAAAAGTTATTTTCAAAGATCGCGTTATTCAGATTTCGTTTTCATAGGAAAACAATAAAGGACGGAAGATAAAAAAGGAATCAAAAGCTTAATAAAGATTCTTATTTGATAATATTTACTTGCTTATACATCGTGTTTTATTTTAATTATAAAATAAAAAACAAAAGAATGTGTTCTCTGGAGAGGTGATTTCATAAACTATTAGAGTCTCAATAGGTTACATTGAAATGTTTTATTGCCGTGTTACATAAATAAATAAATGCTAGTCTCCCAGGAGATCGTTCGAAGATCCTTCTTGAGCTGGTTCTGGGCTATCTGCCTAGTGGCGCACTTGTACCAGTTATTTAAAGTTGATAATTTTAATAGTTAGCAGCTCAAAATAATTAAGTACCATATCAGAATTCTATCAGTTCTATGCGCAATCTTTTTATAAGATAATTACAACTCACAATGAACTTTAGATTTTAACCAACCTAAGGAAAATGTTAGATTTAAAAGTGATTTCAAAACAGTTTATCATATATAAATATTGAGAAAAATTATTGCAAGGGCAATGAATATGAATTGCCATTATGCTTTGAATTTATAGATTATGAAAAGGCATTGGATTCGATAAGCATTAACAGGGTGATTAAAGCTTTGGATCCTAAATATATAATTCCAAAATATCATATTCTTAACAATATTTATCAAAAGTCAAAGCTAAGAAAAGAAATTGAAAAAGATCTTTCTATACAAGGTGATTTCATATCTTCAAAACATTTTACAGCAGGTTTTAAGAAATGGGGAAGGTAATAAATTATAAGCAAATAAAGATTATTTGTCATTTACATTTTTCAGATGATGATGTTTTTTGCAAATAATGCTTCAAAATTTCAGTGAATGTTGCAAGATGAAAGAAAATAATTAGGAATAATGAAAAATACTAAAAAGATTAGAGTAATATTTATTGGGTTTTTTTGAGAGAAATTAAAAATTGATATATATGAATCAAAAAAGTTAATAATTACAAATTACTTGGTCATATCATAATCATAAAAGAAACAATAAATGAAATTAATCATAGATTAAACTTGGATGAATTGCTTTTGATAGAATGATCCTAGTATTTAAATGAAATATGGCTACAGCTTTCAAAGAGAGAATTTTAGTAAATGTTTTAACCAGTTTTTACTTATGGATATCGGTCTTCAATATTTAACACAGGAGCAATATAAAGATTACAGGATATTGAATGAATTACGGAAAGATGTAAATTAGGAGTAACAAGAAGATATTGAAAATAAAATAGATGAGTGAAAGAACCAATAGGTAATGGTGACACCATTGAAAAAATTAAAAGATTGAAATAAAGCTAGGCTGAAAGTATTTCTGGAAAAGATTATAATAGATAGAAAACTAAAGTTTTAATTTGCCTCACAAGAATTTGCAAAAAAATCTAGAAATAGAATACATGTGAAAATTAAAAAAAATTTTCTGTTGTGAAATGCAAAAATTATGGATCAGAGGAACTGGATAAATCTTGAGAAACTATTTTGGATCGATAATAGTTGAAATTGATTATGATATTGATTACTATGAATATGAAAATGTTTGATATTAATTAACTTATAAGGTATAAAAATATAAGTTTTTTTAATATTTGAAACTTATTGCATCTGATATATAGTATTTGTGCTTTGAAAATATTTAAGTAAATTTTATTTATTAAGCCAAGAAAATTTATTTGGAATATCTTTTTTCTTTTAAATACAGCAACAAAAAATAGTAATAGTTTTATTTATAAAAAAAAAAAAAAAACTGTAGTAAAAGTTATATATTTAGGAGAGTTCTCTTGATATTAACATAATGTAATAAGTTGCCTGTCCATGACATCATAATTTAAAAAGAATAAAACTTGAAATAGGCTCGGCGTCAATTTACCTAACTTTCCAATACTAATCCGTAAATGGGTAGCTAAGCTATTTTTAGCTAAAGATTCAAACAGAACAAAAAACTTTTTTTAAGAAAAGCTATTAGAGAGATTTTTGGCTAGCAATAAACTATTTAAATACCGCTTTATTTTATTAAAAATAAAGATCATACTACAAGCATGCAAGTTGTAATGATGTTTTTACTGATAGCAAACTACAACGTATCCGAAATACAGTTCCTATATTTTAATATGTCAAGAATTAAAAATGATACAAAACCTATCGGAAAGATTTATATATACTTAATTTAATCCTATTTTTGTAACTAAATGAGAATACGTTGAGAGAATGAGGTAGTTTCATTAGACTAATTGATGATATTGAGTAGAACAGTAGTGTTATGCTTGAACTATTTTACAAGACTGCAAACATGTTTTAAAGTGGAATACTACACTTTTGATTATTTATCTAACAATTTCTCATTAAAAAAAACTTTTTTTTTAAAAAAAAGTTAAATCATAACACATATTTAAGAAATACAAAAAGAAGTGAATTTACTTTTTTATACAAATCTTTTTTTTATAATTTCAGTTGATTTAAAATTCCACAAACTTTTTTTGTAAAATAACTTTTCCTTGCAGCTTTAATCAATCAATAGTATAAAATATAGTTTGTTAGAATTAATTATACACTGAAAAATCTTAAATGTTTAATGCATTGGAATCGACACTATTTTTTACTTATAAAGCAAAAGTTCTGTAGCCAGACTCCTACAATTCATCAAGGAGTTTTTTTCATTCTTATATTTCTCCCACAATGGCATGTGTTAGTTGATTCCATTTTTAAGATATCATAAATTCTTTAACAATCTTTTATTTTTGAAATACAAAATTTAAGCTATTTTTTCATTGTTTTAAATTCCTTCAAATATGTAGTTTCATCAAGTCTGTCAATGATCCAGAATAGATTTCAGCAGTCAATTCTTTTTTTTCTTTTCTATTCAGTCATCATAATGAAGGTTCAATGCTGCTTGAGTAAAATAAAATCCAGGTTGCTTAATTGCAAAAATCTGACCACATAGAGACATTAATGTCTTATTTTAACACCCTCAGATCTTGTTTTTTATATCTTTAATATGGTTTTATAACATCTTTAATAATATCTTATTTTTGACATCTTTATCATCTGATTTTATTATAAGAATTTTACAAATACTTTCATTATTTTATTGATTGAACTTGAAAACATTGTAATTATTAAATTGTCTGAATTTTTTTGTTTTTGAATCTCATATTTCCACAACAGAATTAATCTTTATTTTTAATTTAATAATTTAATATCTATTTGTAATTGAAATGTTTTGCAGTATTTTCTCTACATTCTTTGATAAGAGAAGGTTTCAACATAATTTATCAGTTTCTCTTATATTAAACATTTTTAAAACAAATCTATTATTATTTTAAAGTATGACATTTAATAATTTATTCTAACATTTGCATATTACTAGTTTATTTTAAACCAATTGTTCTATTTTATATAATAATATTTAAAACCTCCTGAATGCTATATTTATTAGCTTCCCTCACAACTCTGAAAACCTGTTCACAACCATATGGAAGACCACATGGTCAATACTAAAATGAATAAGATCTTTGTATCAATAATTTCAATATCTGTGCTCAAGTTGAAATCTTTAGTGTCTATATAAATATATTGCACCATAAATAAAAGTGGGATTCCATTTTTATTTTCAAAATGATGTTTGCCTTGATAACATTTTGAGATTGTTATTGGGATTATCTAAGTATTAACTGATTTTAATAATTACTTGTAAACCCATTTAGCCTTGAGCATTATCACATTTAGTATTTAAATAATACTTTGGATGCAATTTAAAAATTGTAATTGCTGTTTGTAATGTTATAATTGCTTATTTATTATTTTTCATTCACACAAAATTATATGTATCTGCTTGAGAAGATTTATTTAAACCTCTTTGTATCAATAATTTTAATTTTGATGATCAAGTTTTAATCTTTAGTGTCTATATAAATACGTTAGTCCATAAATCCCATCTTTATTGTTAAAAGGTTGCCTTGACAACAGGTTGAGATTATTAATGATACTGGGATTGCCTAAAGGTTGACTGATTTTAATGATTATTCAAATATAACATTATTTTTAATTTACACTCTATAAAAATTTTCATGATCATTCAGATGACCATGTAATCTTTATTAGCTTTATGATTCTGACAGCAACCACTCTAATCAATATTTTGTAATATGTTCAGCAAAGTTGTTTTCTTCAAATATTGCGACTTAAAGTGTGTGTACATTTTTATAAAGAATGTAAATTAGAAGTGATATTAATAATATTATTATATTTTTATGTGGTATTTAATATATACACATAGTAGGAATAATTATTTCATCTGATGTTAACCACAAAATAAACTAATTGTTGAATAGGGAATTAATTACAATATCTTTATTAAACTTAGTAAAGGGTTTACATATATTAAGTGATCATATAGCAAATTAAAGACATTTTGAATATTAATAATAATATAATTTTTTTAATTTTAAGTATTTACCTTTATTAAAAAAAAACATTATACATACATATTTACAAGGCTTTGTTGTTTTCTAATCTTATTTTGTTTTTAGTTACTTTACAATTTTTTTTACATTACTTTAATAAATTATAAGTCCTTATATTAAGCTTAATAAGTAGGTGTTAGTAATTGGGTGTCACACGCTGTTGCTTATTAGTCTGTCTTAATTTTATCTTTGGTTGGTTGCTATTATGCCTTTGTCCATTGTATATCTTCTTTTCATAACTTATTTATTGCCATATTTCGCATGCTGTAGGTGCTACTCCTCTCCAGATTTTAATCATTTATTTTATTGGTAAGTATTTTAAGCATTTCCCAAAGTATTTTCCCCATCCTTTATCAAGTTTTTAATCCAATTATATTTTTTATTATTGAATATTAATGAACATCTTATTTCCCATATTGTTCTAATTGTGTGGATCAAATCTTTGATGTGTTTGTTAATCATATCTTTTAGATTATTGAATACTTTTATCCTTATTTGTTTATATGCTCTACATTCTTCGACCAGGTGTGCAAATGTTTCTTTGCTGTTTTTGCAGGTTGTACACACCGTTTCTAGATTCATACGTAGTTTTTTTTATTTTTATTTAAAAGCATTATCGTGGGATGTATCCCATTCATCAATTTATAGATGGTTTTCATGTATTTTTGGAGTGTATAGATTGACTGAAAGTTTCTAAATGTTTAAGGCAATTGGATATAGCTGGTGTAGTTCCATTTATTTTTCTTTTGTAAAACAATAAAAAAGAAGGATCAAACTCTTGCTAAAAGATTTTCATTACTGACCTAACTATTAAACTAATTTCACTAAAAGAAATGTAGAATAAGGAAAACACTCTTAATAAAAATTTCCAACTAACTTTATGTATTTATCCGTCAAAAATAATGAAAATGAAAATAATTATTAAACCGGAAACAAAGAGCTATTAAAAAACGGTAATCTGAAATGAAAATAATTGTTAAATCTGCAATTACAAAAGTAAGGAAAAAAAACCTAATTGATAAAAATGAACTAAAAGTAATTGTTAATTGGAAATATGAACAAACAAAAAAAAAAAAAACAAGTCAAAAAGAAAATGAAAAAAAAAAGACAAACGGATAACTCGCTATTAAAAAAAAAGAAAAAACTAAAGCCAAATTAAAATTCTACCGACAAAATTTATATGAAAAAAAAAAAAAAAAATAGATAAAGACAAAAGAAGGACATTGAAATTGAAAGTATTGAAGAATTTTTAAGGTGTTTTCCCTTGAAAATATTTTTTTTACTAATTTGATATTGGAAGGGACC
Source organism: Epiperipatus broadwayi (assembly GCA_028023455.1). Lineage (NCBI taxonomy): Eukaryota > Metazoa > Onychophora > Udeonychophora > Euonychophora > Peripatidae > Epiperipatus > Epiperipatus broadwayi. Next base: position 3,743,542 of record JAQFVV010000079.1, on the reverse strand, counting down.
ATCCCCATTTTCAAAAGAAAAATAGGGGGAAGCTTCAAATTAAAATGAGTTTTTTTCTTTATTGGGACATAGTTTTTAGGATTGGATTATTGTAAGAAAATAACATATATATTAAATAATTAATTAAGAAGAAATAACTGTATTTGATATATAAAATCATATGTATTGTATGGAGCTAAGTGTAAAACTTTGGGTTAGTCACATGATCATTTTCTAATTTTTTATTTATTAGTCAACTTTATTAAATAATTATTAACAAATATAACCATATCTGAAATTGTTTTTTATAACTTTATTTTAGCTATCAGTTTTGTGCATTACTAGTGCGTGACTGATTTCGTCATAGTTATACTTTAAGAATTTTGTAGATTATTCTTACTATTAAAGTAAATCAAGTTTTCTTTTGTTAACAATGACAGTCCATTATGGTCCTTTTAATGTAAAGCTACCATGAAAATTAATGGTATTTGGATATCTATAATAATTCTTTTTAGAATTATTTACACATGGTCATAAAAATCACACACACTTCATTTTACTTTGTACATTTTGCCATGGAAATATTAAATAATGCTAGTTCAAAAGTAGATGAAAGTAACACAGAAGCCACTATAAATTCTCAGCGACCTATGTATAATAAACAAATACAAATCCATCAATAAATGAAGAAATACAGAATGAGCACATCTGTACTTTAGCTTGGATTGTATATAAGCATTTTAATTAATTGACATGTTAAATATTAGCATGATATTAGCACAACCATGAGCTATTATGAAATCATGAAGTTCAAGCTCATAGATAGAGTTGCGCATTCTGCACCTTTTCATTTGTTGATGGACTTGTATTAACTTATATATAGCTTGCTAGGAAATTAGAGTGACCTATAACTAGTCTAGTGAGTCCAATACACTCAAAGAATGTGATGACTCAAAGCATTATTGATGATAAGCACAGATATAATGATTGTATAATTTTTAATATGAATTTCTTTTTCATAATAATTTTTAGTATTTACATACCTGCATCCAGTTTAAATTTTGGTAACTGCTTTTGTATTATTATGCCCTAAGTATAGCATAGGCAAGATGTTGATTAGGCTAAGATTTTGTATTATATCATTTTTAAATTTCAATCATAAAGAACGACTGATTATTATTGCTTGTATATTACTCATATTTACTACTAAGCTGACTCATTGCTGTTTCTATAATAAAAAAAGTAATATTTGGATAATTTTTCATTATACCAGTATATTCTACTTCTGTACCGTTATGATATATATATATATATTATTATTCACTGCAATTATTATGCGATCAACCATGTAGATTATTAAAACTTATAAGTGCACAGTTCTATATTTATTTTATTGTGATTTATAATATATATATTTTGACCAAAAAATTGCCTTTCACTCTACATATTATATAAAGTATCTCCCTCATCTTTTATTTTATGGTCCTAATTATATTTGATTTTTAAAATTGTTTTCAATAAGAAAGTTATGAGCTGAATGATGATGAAGAATAAATAAATATATCTGAAAAATCTTGATATGTCACAACCTGTCTGTAGCAACCAAGTTTTTTACTTTATTTTTTTGGAATGTTAAAAAATTCTTACAGCAAAAAGAGTGACTTATTACTAATTCATGGGTAATGTAGAGAAGAATGCATGTAACGTCTAAAAAAAGTAATAATATTTGTTTAAGAAAGTTTCGATAATCTTTCAGACCTTCAAAAGCTATTTAATGAATAAACTTTGTGTGTATATAACGATCAGATTTTAATGTATGAATGATTCATAACTGGTTCTTAAAATATACAATCTTTAAATATTGTATTAAAATATGAGGAATATTGTAAATAGTAAACGAATTGATCCTGACAAAATGATTGGCTGATTATTTTAATGTAATGTCAAAGCTGGACAGTGTTTTTTTTATAGTAATTTTAATGTCAGGTTTTTAATTTATATACTATTTTACTTTTCGCGACATGCACATTTATATTATATATGTTAATCCGAAGATTTTCATGGGCTATCGATATAAATAATGGAGAATTCATTCATCCATGTATGATTTATAGACTCTTTAAGAATTGTTGTATAACGTGATAAAGGTTCAACCAACAGAAAACCCGAATTAGAAAAATTAAAACATAAAAGTGTGGATAGAACTGTAATAAAAAAAAAAACAATATAAAAATCTTTAGCTATTGTGATTAACGGAGTTTAAAGAAGATAGTTTACATGAATGTTTGTGATGATAGTAATTTAGTTGTATTTATATATCTAATATAAGTATTTAATGACTTTGGAAAAAAATAACTACTTAAATATTCAAAATACATTAAAGTATTTGTAATAGTATACAAGTTAGTATATGCAAAAAGTTAAAAGAGATATTATTCTCGCCTCTTCTTCAGGTTTTGCTGGCCTGACCAGTGACAGTACTAGGATGGGAATCAAACTGACAGTATGAGCATGGGAATCAAACCTGGATTCTTACACTATTGAATTTTAAAGTAATGCTCTAACCAACTGAGTCAATATGCCAAAGGCAACAGCCAATAGAAATCTCATATACTTATCTATGAGGTTCCTCCTGATATCTCCACTTTTACCTAAGAGTAAAGTTGATTAGTAGTTTCCATACATTATATGTAATCACACTAGGTTGACTTATGGGGTTGTTCACCATTGTCATGTGAGCAGCTTATTTAAATTTTCTTCTTTGTATCTTTTCTAAAATCAAGAGGAACCTTATAGATAAAATTTCTACCGATTGTCACCTTTGGCACCTTAAAACCCAATAATCTAAGGGTCTATGTTCGATTCCTATGATAGTACTGTCACTGGTCAGGCCAGCATCAACTGAAGAAGAGGGGCAAATAATACCTCTAGTAACGTTTGCATATAGTAGTCTGTATGTTGTTACTAACAGTTGAATGTATTTGGACTATTTAAATAAAGTTAATATTTTTAAAGACATTTACTCCATGTATTAGATGATGAACGTAGTTTAATATATAAATACAAGATAGTTTACATATATATTCGTGATTGTTGATACAATTTGATTTTTTGACTATTTTTTGATAGTGAGTATCAATTCTGGATACAATCCTGGTGTTTAATAAATCTATAATATGACCAGTATCCATAGCATGAAGTGACAGTGCAAATAATAATGAGTGTGACTAAATGTTTTAGCATGTTGCTCTCTACTATCCAATTGCATTATGGGTAATGAGCCGGTAAAAATATGTTTATCCATCTAACATGAGCTGGAACTCACAAAATGTACTTCAAACCCAGTCAAGCCCAAGATTTAGGTCAGGAACCAGCCTGGATTCGAACCCACTCTCTAAGTCCCAAATCGAACACCTAATGAATAACATAATAGTTATGGCTCATGAGAATTAATCTTAATTCGGCCGACTAGCAAAGCTGAGAAGACAATGAGACATCTATTAATTATGATTATATTAAAATATACATAAGTATGGCTGTAATATATGTGGAAGAAGTGGAGGAAAAGGAATTCGAACTACTCAAATAAGTTAAACAATAAAAGATAGTTTAATATAATGAAAATTTAGTTATATACATTTATAAATTAAGTACATTAGTATGTGCGTGAATGAGCAAGCGGTAGATGATTATATAGTGTCATTCACGCTAGTTTCTAATATGCTCTTTATTAGCTAAATATATATTACAAATAAACACACATCTTTGGTGGGTCTAGTATTAAAATGCCAATCAGATTAGAAAGAAGTTACACAAAATTAATATTAACGCTTTGATTTACGGTTCAGAAGCATGGTGACTAACATATATTAGGGGAGCGTTCGGAAATTCATTATACATATAAATACATTTGAAAACATTTGAATCTATTTGAAAACATACTTGAAAATGACATAATATTTAATGAGAAATTATTTTAACAACAATAATAAAATGAACGCTTTATTTTCCCCAAGGCACATAGATACTCTTAAATAAATATATAAATGACGATGGTGGGACTGAATCAGACTGAAATAAATTAATGTAATAGAAATGGCATTTATATATATTTTAAACAAAGCTAATTTTAATATTAAAGCATTAAAACAGGGTCATGAAGCAAAAGAAATAATAATATGAAGAAGTTTGCGGTGCTGACATAGTAGCCTAGAATAACTAAAAGGAAAAGGTCGTGTTTCTGGATGAAAACGAAATCCCACACTCCCTTTTTGGGTAGTGCTTAGAGAAAAGTAGATAAGCATAACGTGACCCAGACTTTTGCTAGTATTACCGACGTGAGAGGCTTTTTGTCTACGAAGTGAATATGCATAGCATGTGCCAGACTTTGGGAATCACAGCCAGAGGCATTTTATACGAAATAAATGGTCCTGGGTAGCTTGCTTTAACTATCCTCAGGACAAGACTTGAGAAGAAATCTATGGGTTCGAATTTGTCGTAACCCCCAGATTAAGAAGCACATATATCTAAAAACACGAAGATAGGTTAAATGACAGAAACGCAATGAATGATATCACTAAAAAAAAACATCGAATACATTTTACAGCTTCAAAATAAATGACCCTTTATTTAAATACTTTAACATGCAATGCAATTATAATATATATTTAGATTTAATAAAATATACGTTAAAATTTGACTTAGCAAAAGAAACATAAAAGATTCACCCCCATCCCTTTTCTGATATTTAAAATAAATAAATCCCACTTTCGTGATTTTTATAATAACTGAAATATATAAATACGGTAGTTGATATTTTAAGCATACATTTTAAGAGTATATAAAAAAAACTAGCAGTTATATATATATATAAAACAATTAAGTCACCTTATTTTAGAATTAAATAAATAATATTTTATAAGATTTCAGAGCGTTAATTTGTTTTAACTTTGAATTCACACCGGTAGAAAATTCAGAGTTAAACAAATATATATTATATTAGAACATAAATAAAATGTTGGCACGTAAAACAATCTGGCGATTGTATAAATTAATAATGCATTGTTTTAAATGGACGTTAAGAACTTGCTTCGTGAATTTTACTTAAAAATGACAAAAGATTTTTATAAATAAAAAAAAATCGCCAGTTTGTTTGAGATTAGCAAATTAATAAAAAAACATACATATATAATCAAGTAATAAATAATTACAAACAATTGACCCACTAACGTTAAAGAGCATATAAGAGAGAATTAAATTTATATAAATTATTGAAGAGCAAATTACATGTTATTGATATATAAAAAAAGGCAAAGTTAAAAACTACATGAGAAGAGATCTTGAAAGATTATTTAGACTAAATTTAGTTTCAATGGTGGCGGTTTGAAATAATTTACCTTGCAGTTTAAGAGTTCAATTTAAAAGATTGCAAGTTTTCCTGTGGCAGCAAGTTTCTATTAAATGTATTTTAAAAGTTCTCCATCGGGCCTTTACTTCACTTGAAGGTAGCAGAATATTATGGCCGCGGAAGATGACCCACCAGGGTCAGCAAGAGGGTGGATTGACTGCTACATCATTTGTTTAGATTTACCGCGATGTTAACCATCATCTATACTAGCGTAGCTAATCTTCTTTCAATAGTAACTGATAACTAACTATGTGATTCAAAATTTAGTCATTTTATACTTTTTCTCTTATCAGTTGTTTTCAAGATGCAATTGTTAGATAACGCCAAAAATAAATTCAAATCTATTTCTAGATTAGAAATAGATTTAACAACATGTTTTTAACACAAGTAAATCTTTAATCTAATTAATCCCACTTATCTTAAGTAAAACTTTAATTAAAAAAAATACCTTTCCCAGATTAAAACAATAGTGCTTCCAACCCCTAATTATTTTTAGACAATTAAACAATACTTGCATCTTCCATATTGGATTTTATATAAAAAAAATGTATAATTTATAGAAAAACAAGCAATTTGAAAAGAAAAAGCTAAAAATGACATATAATAAAATATTTACAAAAACATCAATATTTTGTTAGTAAGTTTTGCTCCTATGTATATATTTGAGCTGCAACTATAATTTTAATAAGAAGAACTAATAATTACTAAAAATATCAATAATAATAAATATTGAAAGTTAAATTATAAATTTAGGTACGCATCTCAAATATATACATGAAATATATATACTGACAAAAGGATCAGGATGGGATATAGGGGTTTGAACACAGGTTAGTAAGTAGAAACATGAAGCACAATCTTAAGCTAAGATTACTGCTTCAGTAATAAATTATACCCTTATAAAGATTTTGAATATTTATCTGTATTACATATTTTCATAAAAACTTTGAGTCAATGCTTGGTAAACTTTCTTTATTTTAACATTATCTTAGTACCTGTTATGGTGATTATTACCTTTGTTTGATAAAAATTGTACTTTTGGAACCAGTTAATATAATAAAAATGCTCTTTGACTTCTACTATATGACAAATTTAAATAGCCATAAATTTGATAGTATCGTGTAATAAATTTCACAGAATGTTTATAGAGAAAACAAATGCAGAATATTTTCATCTTTTATTTTTTGATAAATGACAAAACCATCCCCACACAAAATGAAGACAATAAACTAATTAGAATATTAAAAAAAAGACATAAAAATATTTTTAGGGCATAAAATATCTGTCAAGTGATCACAGAGAACAGTCAGTTGTTGGAGGGAAGGTTATGAAAAGAAACAACGTTATATTTGAAATCAATTTTCAAAAATAAATTAAAATTAAGCACAAAATTTTAAATGTCAGCATGTATTATAAGCCAGGGATATTCTTAGTAGACAAATATCAAGACTTATAAGACAATCGTATAGAATGTTATTCTATATGGAGTATAAATATATTTAATGAATATAGGGGATTTACACTCAGACTTACAAGCAACCTTCAACCCACATGATCTCATACTATTGATAAACATGATACACATGGCTGAAGAGTTGGAGGTTGGAGTAAATTGAGCCTGTTTATTAAAGTATAAAGATTTGCTATCTTAATATAAAGTGAGCACTGATTATATATATATATATATATATATATATATATATGGGAGATGATAATCTGGATCAACTGATGAGTGCTGGTTCATCACGAAATATATATATATTGGTGATTATTTATCTTTTCTACATGTGTGTGGCCATGTGATGTGTATCAGTAGTACGAGATAGTGTAGATAGTTGAAGGTTGCTTGAAAGTCTGAGTTCAAATCGCCTATATTTACAATTCAGTTCCAGGTATAAGAATACTTGTATTTCAAATCTTATATTTAATGAATAAAAACACAATTTCATATTGCTTGCGGTTAAAATAAATACTTAGAAAATATCAACTAAATATTACCTTGGCAATAAAATATGCAATATCTATAAATGAGTACTATAGACAGAGAGAAAAGTTGTAATAAATGATATTATATTGCATATAAAAGTAATTTATAAATAAGCACTTTTATTTAATTTGATGAGTAATATACTTAATATATATATATTAAATCACAATTTTTAATTGTTGCACGTAATATTAAACAAATGTGTGGGTCATGGTTGCCACATTAGCTTTTTTAACGCATTATTTATAAAATTAAATAAAGCAAAACATTTTTATAAAATATTTTATATATATATTGTTTTTTGTATATTTTAGTATTCAGATATTTTGGAACTGTCTTTCTGTAATTATTCATATTTGCAAAGAAATCAAGTCTTATATCACATGATCTAATTTAACAAGCTTGTATTACAAATGTACAAGCTTGTTAAATTAGGTCATGTGATATATGACGATTTCTTTGCAATTATATTTTTAGCTATTAAGACTTTGGCGATTTTATATTGCTAAAGCTATTAGTATATGGTGTATCTGAACTTAGTTCAGTCCCATATGGCTATTTGAGATAGATAGCTGGATTGGAAGACATATGGATGTCTGAAAATTAAAGATTTTCTACTTAGTAATTATTCATTAGATAAAGTGCTGGGCTTGGCCTGTTGTTTTAAATCTAATTCTTGAATATCTGAGTATCTCACTGAAGAAGCCAGTAGCAAAAACCAGTCTGAGGTTAGGGATATTATGAAAAGCTTGTTAAGAACTATTGGCAAGCTCATTAGATAATTATTTATATTTGTTTAAAAAACTGAGAATCGAAACAATGATCAAATTTCTAGTTTTTAAAAAGAAATTCATTAATATTAAAAATCAATTAAAATATTTTGGTATTTATGAAGACCGCATTTTCAAGATAAATTAATATTTCATACTTAATTTCTTTTTTCTTATTTTAATTGACTGTAGATACTTTTTAATGAATTAATTAAATTCAATGAAAACATAGTTTTAAAAATACAGGACCATCTGGTCTGCTCATTCAAAACTTTCTGAACAAATTTCAATAAGGTCTGACATATATTCTTTCAATACAGTTAAGATGAACAGCACTGATACATTTTATTATCATATTACATCCTTCTTAATCCCTAACATGTGTATAAATTTGAAGACGATTCCTTCAGTAGAAATAGATTAAAATTGATTAGAAAACTTGACCCAAACAAACAAAAGTTATAGTTTAAACAAACGTAATTAAAATGTGTATCTATATATAAATTATCTTGGATTCAACATACCAAAAATGGTAGAAAAATGTACAGAAAAATAAGTGAAAGAACCAACAACACATTAGAATTGAACTGGAAAAAATTTATTCAAAATGATATGATATGATTTTTAGTTTGGGAAAATTTTCAGAAATGAGACAATTATATTCCTATCAAATAGTATCTTGATAATTTAGAAATACACGTAGCACGGAAAATCATATCACATAAATAAGGTCATGATAACAATAAACAAAAAATTTGTGTTACATATGAAACACTAGATTAAATAAACCATGCATTGTACAACATCATGTAATAATTTATAAATATTTAATATTGTTATGATATATGTAAATATGATGAAATATTTTAATAAATGTGGATTCCATTTTAATTCCAGTTAAAATCTGAAGCCACTCTATACTAGCTTAACAGCATCATTTTGATTATATTACAGCGCTAGCAAAGCACAATTATCTGGTTGCAAAGCTGGTTTTAATTGATTTATGACTTAGTAACATCGCGGCTTCAGATTTTATTAGAATTACAAATGAAATCCTCATTTTTAAAAATATTTCGTCATCTAAAACTATTGTTAAAAACATTAAATTGTCATGTACATATGCAATCACTGGTTTGGCGGTTTACAAAATTAGTTATACCAATGCACTTTCTTCTGCTGTGCAAACATAAAATAAATCTATTTACATTTTTTTCTATTAACAGTATAGATATTCTTTATTCCATATACTAAAGTTATTTGCACTATAACTTGATTTTCTAGTTCTTATTTAGCTCCTTTTTGTTTGAGAAAATCTAAGATTTTATACCAACTTTTCTCTAATGCAAAAGATACAGCAGATTTTTTATTCTGAAATTGAAAAAAAACCCACATCATCATCATCATCATCACCACCAACAACAACAACAACAACAACAACAACATAATAATAATAATAATAATAATAATAATAATAATAATAATAATAATAATAATAATAATAATAATAATAATAATAATAATAATAATAATAATAATAATAATAATAATAATAATAATAATAATAATAATAATAATAAAAAACACTAAAATCAAATATTTCTCAAAGTTATTGTACTGTATTAATATAAAAAACGCACAGTATTGCAAAAAATACAATAAAAATTAGGGGTGTACAAATGAATGAGATTAGAACTTATATGAAAATATCACGATACTAAAACTATACGAGACAAACATTTAAGATAATGTTCCCCAACATTCATTAGCCAGGGTAGTAAGTTTTTTTATTTTTACCTCTGAGTTTAAGATCAAAAAACACCATGGTCTTTCTTTTCAGTTGCCTGATAAGGCAGAATGAATGTGAATGAATTTTTTTTTTCTAATAGATATATACAATCATGACAAACAAAAGTAAATCATAGCCTTTATTCTGAGGAGGCTGTAAGGTCACAAGCTGAGACAGCAGTTTGTGGCCAAAGGGGAAGGATGCTGAGAATCCCCTGATTGTGGACCCAGGCTCCATTTGATGACAACGTTTTATTTAGGTACTTACAACTGCAGATCACTTTCAAGTGAAAGATGATTGGAAGAATTATATCATATTAAATGGGACATCATTGGACTTTGTGAAGATAGAAGAAGAGGTGAAGAGACAGTTGATTTAAAATATGGACAGGTACTCTAATACAAAGGCACAAATATTGAAAGTACAAGTGGTGTAGGATTCATTATAAATAAAAAGTAGACGAACAACATTGTGGAGATTGATGGTGTATCGAACAGAGTGGCAACATTAGTTATTCAACTTAATAGCAGATACCAAATGCAGATAATTCAGGTTTATGGCCGAACAAGTTGAAGTAGTAGAAGATTTTTATATGGATTTACAAGAGGTTTTTGATCAGACTAAACATTTTAAAATTGTTATGGAAGACTTTAATGCTAGAATTCATAAACAAACGAAAGATGAAAATGTTGTAAGTAAATTTGGTTATGGTAATAGAAATGAGAGAGAACATAGACTTGTAAAGTTTTCAGAAAAATAAAAACTGTATATTATGATTTCTTTTTGAGAAAAATATTAAAAGGAAATGGACATGGAAGCATTCAAATGAAAGTATAACAGAATAACAAAAAATACATATTTCAAGGTTGTAATTTTCTTAATAAATTCAACACAGGAAGTGATCATCGATATATGTATTAATGCAAACCTAGAGAGACAAAAATTATTAATAAAAACAATATTTGAAGTTGATATTCCTAATCTTCAGAATCATTCTAATATATAAAAAATATATATAAATTTTTTAAATTAGAATTTGCAAACCATTTGAAATATTAGTCGATTTTGAAATATGATTCACATTTGAATGAAATTAATAGGAAAATAACTGATACACTTTTAAAAACTGCAACAAAAATAGATGGCAAAAAAGGAGTGACAATTGACTAATAAAATTTCTACTGAGACTAGAGAATTTATGAAGATAAGAAGGAACATGAAGATATATAAAAATAATGCATTAAGAAGAAATGAATATCTTGAATTTTGTAAAATGGTACAAGAAGAGTTGATAATAGTATAAGAAGGTATAATTGTGAACTAGCAAAAAAAAACTGTTTAAGAGAATAAAAGTCTCAAAAGTATAAAACATTATTTTGGTATTCGTAGGAAACATATGCAATAAGAAAAAAAGATGGAATTATTACTAAAAAGAGCGATAATATCATGAAATGGATAGAAAAGTTCTGTCAAGAATTATATAGTAATAAAGAACAAGTGCCTTTTACATTTATTATAACTTTTGAATTTTCCGGGATTTTAAATGAAGACATGAGCGTGCAATTAAATTTATTAAGAAGGAAGAGACTCCAGGTAAAGATGGAATTATAATCGATATATTACAAGAAGCAGGTGAAGAAATAAAAAAAAAACAATTGTCAAAGTTATATACTAAATGTCTACATGAAAAAGATATATTAGATGATTGGAAGAATACAATATTAATATTAAAAAAAGGTGATAAAGAAGATAATAGAAATTATAGGTCTATTAGCCTTTTATCAATTTTATACAATTTTTTTTCAAGATAATTACAACTCGACTACAGAGAACATTGGATTTCAACCAACCATAAGAACAAACAGGATTTAAAAGTGGATTTAGTACAATAGATCGTATCCAAGTATTGAGAGAAGTTATAGAAAGGACCAATGAATATGAGTTGCCATTATGTTTTCGATTTGTAGCTTATAAAAAGGCATTTCATTCTATAAGCATAACTTCAGTGATTAAAGCATTGGATCATCAAGGTATAGACTCAGGATATTATCATATTTTAAAAAATATTTATAAAAATGCAACAGCAACAATTAGATTAAAATGGAAAGTTAAAGGAGTAAAAGTAAATGGAGATTATTTAAGCCATTTAGATTTTGCAGATGATGTAGTTGGTTTTGCAAATAATGCTTTAGAGCTTCAGAATATGTTGCAAAAGATGAAAATAAAGATTGACAATGATGAGTTAGAAAAAGTTAACAACTGCAGATATTGTGGTCAGATTATTACAACAGAAGAGAACATAATGGATGAAATTAATCATAGAATTAAACTTGGTTTGAACGCTTTTGTTAGAAATAACTTAATATTAAAAGGAAATATGCTTATGTGTTTGAAAAGGAAAGTTTTTAATAAATGTGTTTTACCAGTTTTTACTTATGTATTTGAGACTTGGACACTTAATATAAGAGCAATACATAAAATTTAGGCCATCAAAGAAGTATGGAAAGATGCATGTTAGGAGTAACAAGAAGTGATCAAAAACAATATATGGGTAAAAGAACAAACAGGTATTACTGACATTTTTGCATTAAACTAGACATGTTAATGCCTAAGAAGGACGAGGATTTCCATCATAAGAATTAAAAAAATCATTCCAATTTGATGAAATAGGGATATGTGATCCACTGAAAAAAACTTGGATAGAGGATACAATTATAGGAACGTCATCCAGACTAATAGAAACCATTCAAAATAACAATGGTAAAGAATACAAGTGACATATAAATTATGTTCATCACCAAACTACAGAAGCAATGTATCCAATGATAGTAATACCAAATAGTAATAATAAAAAAAAATAGATGAGAAAACAAGAAAAGGAACAGGTAAATCCAGAGGCCAAAAAATAAGAGAATCTACAGCCCCAAGTTTAAAATGAAGCTGAAACAAAAGATTGAATCCAGGGAAAGAAAAAAATCACCCAGACCCCAACAAAGTAAATGTACACCAAAATCATTACAGGATTATGTATAAATAGAAGAATTTCTGGAGTAAGAGGAGAGTTAGAATATCTATTGATTAACATTAAGATGTTTATTAAAATTAATACTAAAAATTTATGTCTACTAAAATTATTGTGTAAAATTAGTTACATAATAAAGCAAAAATAAACTAAAACATCAATTAGATAATGAGAAAAATGTAAAAACTGATTACATAGGAATTAAACTGGCACTAACTAACTAATAATAAAATTCTCAAAGAATCTAATATTTTAAAAATCCTTATTAGCTAATAAAAATTCTTTCAACCAGATAAAGATAAAACATAGATTACTCTAGAAAACAAAAGAGAAAAGAAAACTATTAAAACAGAGAAAAAATAGAAAGCAATGCCTTTTTTCTTCCGCCCTCGTGTGTTTGTGCAACTGGGTTGCACATCAATGTGAAGTAGTGGAAGAAACCAGTGAGGATTTGTTTCCAGACCTAGGATCTTGGCTCCTGAAGATACTCAAACTAACTCAGGATCAAACAGATTGCCACAATCTTATTACAACTTATATGTGTTTCAATCGCCCTCAGAAGTAAGTTTGTCAAAATGTTAGGTAAATAGTGACTTTAAGTATTAAGTGTATGATTAAGCAAGGGAATAATACTTCCCAGAAAATGGTCCAAGTGAAGTGCATAGAATAGAATTGATTATATGTATTCATATTGTAGTCTATGTATAGCATATAACTATAAATAGTATTTTGGTATTAGACCTGCAATGTAGGGGAGATAGAAGGCCTTTTCACATCTGCAATAAATGTGTAATCTTGTGCTGATATCAAATTGAAAGGAAATATTCCCTATGATATTATTCATATGAAAAAATGTTTATATTTATCAACAGGTCTTTTTTTATAATATTTTGATATTTTTAGTTATTGTCCACATTTCTTCCTGACACCAGGATAAATACTTATTAAATGTTTTATAATAATTTATATTTCTTTCTTTTTGGGTATTTTTTTATTTTCTTTCTTTAAAAAAATATGTTTATTATCCATTTCTGTGGAAAATTCCAGCACTCTGTGTGATCACATGTCCAATAAAATTCCATTTTGGGGAAATTTTTAACTTCAAATCTCCATTTTATATGTGTTAGAAGTAAATATCAAATTTGTGGTTTCAACACAATAATTCCTGTTATATATTATACAAAAAGTCCAGGATAAATATTTATTAAATGTTTTATAATAATTTATATTTCTTTCTTTTTGGGTATTTTTTTATTTTCTTTCTTTAAAAAAATATGTTTATTATCCATTTCTGTGGAAAATTCCAGCACTCTGTGTGATCACATGTCCAATAAAATTCCATTTTGGGGGAAATTTTTAATTTCAAATCTCCATTTTATATGTGTTAGAAGTAAATATCAAATTTGTGGTTTCAACACAATAATTCCTGTTATATATTATACAAAAAGTAGCATATGTGTGTATTTTATGTTTTTATAAATAATATTTAAAAAAAGTATAATTTAGTGATTGTTTGTTGCATATTTAAAGTAACATTTTTTTGTGTGATGGCATCATTTATTTAAGATTGCAAATCAATTTTTTTTGGTTTAAAATGCTATGACATATGAAAAAAAAATTTTTAAAAAAAGTCAAGCGTTGTTAGCCGAGAGGTCATCGCACCTGCCTTGCAAGTAAGTAGTTGGTTGCAGACGGGTGTGGGTTCGCATCCCAGCCGATGCTATGATATATGAAAAAAGAAAAAAATTATAACTTTAGTCAAGCATTGTTAGCCGAGAGGTCATCGCACCTGCCTTGCAAGCAAGTCCTGGCTGATGCTATGACATTTAAAAAAAAAAAATAATAATCATTCTTTGCAACAACACCACCTACCATAGTCTGAGTAGGAAGCACCTTCCTGTGCTCCCAAAAGTTTTTTTTTATGAAAGATTCCCCAAATTTATTATCACAGGAAAAAAGGCATTGAAATCGTTTAAGGTAAGTGGTTCTTATATTTTATCTAAATGGATGTGAGTTCAGTTACTCACAATCCGAATTATAATGTAAAATTTGTTCCGTGCATAAACACGGCTAACATAGACCAAACTACAAAGCAAAATCATTCTAGTTATGGGAAAATTAAAATACAAAATAAATCTAACAAAGGTCCTTGGAGTATTCTAACAAGTTCCAAAAAAAAGGATCAGTTTCTTTTTCATAAAAAAAAAAAAAATAAAACTATAAAATATGTCGTACAGAAAAAACCTCTTGAAGACGTTATCAAAGGTCTAATGGTAGACATTAACAATGGAGACTTCATTGGAAGT
This sequence comes from Epiperipatus broadwayi, assembly GCA_028023455.1. NCBI lineage: Eukaryota > Metazoa > Onychophora > Udeonychophora > Euonychophora > Peripatidae > Epiperipatus > Epiperipatus broadwayi. The sequence continues at coordinate 3,728,285 of JAQFVV010000079.1, read as the reverse complement.
TTGCCTAATGCAGAAATACAAACAGCCAGCTGTAGCAATCTTACTGAAGCACCAAATCCATTAAATCAACATCAAAATATGTCTTTTGGACAATCCTTAAATATGGCTAATATAACTAATTTAGGAAAAATAAATAAAAATAACGAGTTGCAAAATAACGTAAATATGAACGTAACCACAAGCCCGCACTATAACATGAAACTAGGCTCTGCACAAAATGCTGAGCACTCTGATTGCGGTAAAACAGGGCCTGTTGCAGAAGAGCAAACAAATAGTCTCTATATACTGTAACGATCCGGAATGTGACTTAACGTAATCTGCACTACGGGGCGCCATCTAGGCATTTGAACCTAGAAAAATTTATAAAGTAGGCAGATACGTAAGTCAAAAAAAAAAATTTTTTTTTTTTTAAATTTTGATTCCGGTCGTTAGCCCATGTCACTAGCTCAGTGGAATAGCAGAGATTTAATAAGATAATCTAAGAGTATATATAAAAAAAGGAATAAAATAAGCCACTGCCAGTAATTAACATACAAACATTTATTTATGCACATATATATAAGATTTAAAATTATTTTAGTATTAGTTTTACATTTTAACATTATTTTTAACTTTACCTTAGATTTTAATTTACATTTTAATTTCTATTATATTATAAGTTTACATTTTAATTAAGTTCGCACAGATGGGATTATAAAAGCTTGTTATAATAAGTTGCTATAGATCGGTTACATAGATTACACGGTTAAAAACATTCCAAAGTAAACATAAGCGATCAAAATATAAAATTATTGATTACTGACAATTGCGGAGGGAAATTTATATGTAACCCAATAGTATTCACCATAAGATACTTGCATTGTCACCAATAACTTAAAAGACATCCGAATAAATACATTTTAGATACTCACCGTAAGGTATCATTATTTATCGAATGTCTATATATTTTGATCAAATATGAAAACGCAAAACATAGTTAACCGATAAACAATCCATGCAAGCATCTATAAACAACTTAAATTTAATGCATTTTTATTTAGGGTCGAGCATGAATACTACATAGATTTGCATTGAAATTAAAATATTCTATCCCTATTTAACCTTAGGCTAAAATTCGTAGTCAAACTGGCATCAATTTATCTGATATATCGATGTATTCAATGTAAAAAAAAACAACAGCACAAAAGGTTAAAAGAAGAAATTGCCACTTATGAGATAGGAATATTACATCTATCTCTAAAGAAGAGGAATAAAACAAAAAACTCCATAGAAAGGAACTGCGGTATCCGACTTATAATTCCTTCCATAGGCAAACGGAAGTGTGCGGCGTATGAAGCGATTCTGCCCGTGGCGAATCAATATTACATCTACTAATCACACCAATATATCCAATCCATTGACCCAATTTAACCACGAAACAAATAACCTAAGATTACCCTCCCCTAATATAACTTTACAAATCTATACAGCCATTCACGCCCGACTTAAGTTTAACATTTATATAATTTAACTTAACGGAAAACAAAAATCATAATAAAACTTAAAGAACAAAAAATAAATAAATGGAAATGATTTTACAAAATAAATACATTAAATAAAATTATAACTAATTAATAAATAATGTTGGTCAGATAGAATAATATTGCAATTATTTAAATCTGGAAAGTTTTTAATTTACTGTTCATAAATTTTAAAGTTCTTACGGTTATTTAAATAGTTCATCTTCATATATTCCTTGCCATTTGAACGTGAATTCCCACGTCGTCCGAAGATTGGTATCCTGTTGGCCGATTTATTTATCCATCCGGAGAATTTTTAGTGTAGTTGGTCCTCAATGTAGAAACGATGGCTCATTTTTCTTCCTTTCTTAACATAACTGAAGGGATTGAAGCTGTGCGTCTTTTTCAATCCCCTCAGCACTAACACCTAGCTGTTACATCGTAATAATCATCAATAACTAGTCACTAATTAATAATTTCCAAAATTTTTCCTTTTATACGTATTCGAAGGATTGACTTAACATTACGTCATCAATGAGATGATCCTTTTCGTTGAGGTCCGATTTCCAAATGGATTTATTTCATTTGCTGAAAGTTTCTATTGTTTTCTTATCTGACCGGTGTTTTTACATTTAAATGCCAAGGCTGGTTTACATTTAACTAATTAACAATCATTTCCATTTCTGATTAATTAACCTGTTTTCCAAATCAAAAATATGTTTAAAGATAAATTTAAAGATATAATTTTATCTCCAAATCTTTTTAAAATTTAGTTTTAAAATACTTTTTCTTTAATAAATTTTTATTTTAATAATTTTTCATTATCTGTGCGATTTAATATATAAGAGTTTAAGTTGATATTTAATTTCAATTTTTAATTCTTAAAGAAAATTTTTAAATGCGAACTTTTTAATTTACTTTCATGTTTAATAAATAAAAATAAAAAAACAACAATGTAACGAACGTCTGTGCTCGTTACAATACATTCCATGAGAAGCTCATGTAATATTAAGACTAACTATAACAAATATCTGAAACTACTTAAAAGTTACAATTGTTCAAACTCCCTCAAAATTAAAGAAATCAAAGATTTACTTACAGATAAATTAGTTCCTATCACGGCTAACATTCCAGCGAAAGTCAGTGATGATACAGCCAGCAGCTCCAATGCATTTACCAAGTATAAAAAAACGAATCATAATAAGAAGAAACAACAGTCGCTTAGATTATTTAAAAAATCTAATAAAAAAACCTGCTACAAAATTAATAATAATGGTATTGATAAAAAAAAAATACACTGATAAAAAACCTCTAGAAATGGACACCGGAAAGTCAAATGAAATAATTAATGATGGCATCACTTTAGATTACTGCTCGCCATGCTTTGATATGACTGGCGCTGTAGTCGAAGTGACAAAATGTAGAAGCAATAGAATTAACAGTGCGAATAAAAATACGAATATAAAGCTTAAGTCTAAGACTCTTAATAAATGTAATAGCGATAGCGGAGACACACACATATAGAAATAATTGAAAATGGTGAGAGCAATTATGAAACAGCACCTAATAATTCAAAACAAAATAAAACTAAAGTTCTATCTGATGAGAAAACCCCCATTAATAGTAATGAAGTCACAATAGAAGACAGAGTTGAAAAAAATATAAATCTCAATTCCGATAATGCCGATATCTCGAGCTCTGGAACTAACGTAACAGAGACCAACGTAATTACGCCAAAATTATATATCAATTACGAGACTCCCATTGAGTATAACTGTCAGGAAAATGATTGTAAATTGGACAATCTCAATAAATCAGGTCACAATAGGAATAATATGGAATCTAATGAAAAGGAAAAAGGAAATAATGTGGGAAAAAAAAACCATTCCATACTTAATACATCAACAACTGAGAATATGTCAATTGTACACATGAAGGCAGATGGCATTGCCAATGGCTGTAAAACCAAACTTAATAACCGGGAGTCACACAATACACCTAAATCCAACCCCAGTTGGAGTCATCAAATATCAAAAATCCTGCCCCAAAATATGCTAACATACCAGCTAACTCAAAATCAACCCATTTCTGGTGAACAGAGGGTGCTAGACGATGATGCTGACTGTTTTTCTTCCACAACAGAAGACAAAATGAACATTATAAACGCATATAAGCCAAAAGCTAAAAAAACTGTATATACAAATCCCCTTGCATTAAGCCCAGATGATAAGCATCCAAGCACAAAATTACTATCTAATCATAGTCAAATAGATAGTGAATCATTTCCCAGTTTAATTTTTCATAACAGCACTAGAAAAAATGTGGGATGGCTCAAGAAAATACACTATCCAAATAGAAATAAAAATAATTTACAAACACAATCATTTGAATATCCATTAAAATCTCATACCATAGCTGGTCATCCACCACTCAACACTTGTCACAATAATGTCTCCCCTCCTGTCACTTCTAAACATACCTTATTGATGGAAAAACAAGATGAACTTGATCATAATTTGTTAAATCTCACACATGCAAATAATGCAAATTTTATTAAACTACAAACTAACCCTGCTGATGAAACTAAATGTATCACACTTCCTATGTCATATGCTAGTGCAGCTCGGGCTGGAATAACACAATCTGGGTCAGTTAACCACCCTAGCAATGACCAACCCTTTCTTTCTGCAGGTCACAATACTGATCACCAAGGCAGCAATACAAATCAAAAAACTGTGGGAATGGACATTCTTGAGTTGATAGAACAGCAATCACACCATGCAGATGATCTGGTTCAAGTGGATCCAATTGAAAGCAATATTACACTAAATCAACTTTCAGTGGAGCAAATGGATACTATTGTCTCAAATTTTAACCTGACTATTCCAAACATGCTTTTGAAATCGCTGGCTAACTATAGCAATGATAAGAGTATTATACTAGTGGTAATGGACCTAAAGTGTGCTCTGTTTAAATTTCCAATGAATGCCTTATTTGAGTTAATTAGGAGAACAAATATTGCAAATGAAACACATAGGATCTCTACCCATCTGAATGACCACTATATAACAGTCAAATTCAAGACCTGGGCTGGCAGGAATAACTTTAAAAGCAAATTTAAAGTATTGGATGATAAGATCATAGTAACTGTAGATATAAACAGATCATCCACTCTAAATGGGTCAATAAAAGATTGCATTACAGGAATAGATGAATCTTATTTACAAGAGATATTGGAACCCTTTGGTAAGGTGACTAGTTTCACCTACCTTCCAATTGACAAAACATTTAACAACATTCTCTCAAACAAAGCAACATTTAGACTGCTCCTAAAAAAGAGAATAGTGCCAACAGATATTCCAACAGTGTTGTTGGCTAGAGGCTGTCCCATGATATTATCTTTTTCAGGGGTTAGGCCACAGTGATTCTACTGTGGACAAAGAACACACCTGATTAAGGAGTGTTTGAATTGTATATGTACATCTTGTAGTCAAAAAAGGTCGCACTCATAGATGTAGGCAACAACAGACTTCTCATTCAGCTCCAGAGGTGCAAAATGCTTCACAACAACCGAGTGCACAACACAACAATGTAGAACAGCAGGATGAACTCAACTTAAAGCATACAAATAAAAAAAGTATCCTAATACATGAAAGGAATCAGCCCTCCTTAATTAACAGTAATCAGGATTACAAACATAACACATCGCATAACAATAGTCACAAAAACCAAAACAATAACCAAAGGCCCTTGGAATCAAAACCAAAAGATTCCCACAATAATGAACCTAGGAATTTGCATGAAGGCCTAGGTTTCAGCTCAGTCATAGCATCTGGTAATAGGGCTGGTGAAAACAATATAGATCAAGATCAAACCAAACCAAAAAAAAGATGGAAATACTGAAACCTAACTCCACCCAAGGTAAATATAACATCTCACCAAGTCCTAGTGACACACTGATAGCTGTGACTAATGAAAATATCAATCCTTGCCAAACACCGGTAGATTCTGCCACTTCCTGGTCTGCAGATGAGATGGAGAGATTCATTACTCCTAGCACCAGTCATAAAAGAAAACCATGGGTTGTATCTAGTCCTAGCTCAGGAGAAGAAGAGATGGCATTCCCAGTGAGGCAAAAGTCTAAACCCACAACATCAAATGCAATGAACAATAAGCATAAAGGAGCCACAGAAAAGAAATGCAAGATTAATCTTCCATCTGATTTGTTAACTAGTTATCCTACCAATGGTTTGCCTGTGGATCTCCCCACTTCAGATTTAAACATCCCTCCAAACATCCGCAAGGAAATTAATAAAAAAAAAGAGTCTGCTAATACTTCATTGAAACCGCCTGTGGTGGAATCTAGCGGGCCATCTTGCAATGGATAACAATAAATGTTTAATCTCTGCTGTCAATGTCTGAGGTATTAATTCCCTCGGTCGTATTAATGCCATCAGGCATTTCTTTAAGCAAAACTCACCACATATGTTGTTCATAGGGGAAACAAAATATCACCTAAACTCGAACTACTTCATAAAATCAGAACTTAGTAAAATAGGATTCACCCATTTATCTACAGGTCATGTGGCTAGGGGAGGAGTTGGGGTAATAATAAATATTCTTCTGGCTCCAACCTCCTTCAGAATAATTTATCTAGATCAGAACCTAATTGCCATGGAGTTTACATTCTCCTTGAATACTTTCAATGTGATTTATGTATACAGCCCCAATGTTCATGCAACACTGCTGAAAATAGTCCACACAATTAACCTAATTACTACTAATAAAAATGCACCTACCATTCTGCTCGGTGACTTTAACATCTCCTATGAGTCCTTCACAAAGAAATATTTACCCCTACTCAACAAAGTATTTCTCAATGGGAGGGGATTCTTTCCACCTGATGCATTTTCATTCTATACAAAAAACAGTCGCACACTCATTGATCTAATGTTCTACTCAGCTGAATTGCACTATGGGATAGAGGGTAGACTGCAACCGACAGCCTTTTCGGATCATTTTGCGATTATGGCATCCATAGAGCTGAACAACTTTCAACAAATTAAAGCCAACCGGAGTCTCAGAATGTTCACTAAAACCAACACCACTGAGGCATTTTTCTTAGAGGCTTACATTCTTTTTCACAAGGTGAACCTCATATACCTACACCTGGTCAAGGCCTGGACTACATTTATAGACATTATTCAGTCGCTGATTACTCAATACACCTTCAAGCTTAAGGGAACAACCACATTGATGCGTGAATTGGACAGCCTTAATTGAAAAATTAAAAGCTTCGATGGTCAGGATCACAATATTGACTACTTACTTGAACTTAAAGCTTCATACAGATCGAAACAGTCAGCAGTAGCAGAGATAATAGCTACAAAAATGCAAAGAATTTCCTGCCAGCTCAACATTGCTGGACCCAGGGATATCTCAGGTGGGCTCTTGGGGCCAGAAAGAAACAGGAAGTTTCTACTTCATTGCTCATCAATGGTGGCAGCCTTACTGGTGCGAATATGATTTTACACATAGAGAGCCACTTTCAAAACCTTTTATTAGGTCACTGCACAAACCCTGCCTTGGTGTGGGTGGGCACAACCGGAGAGGCAGATCATGGTATTACACTCCAGGTCATCACCAGTATGTTGCAGGGTCTCCCTGACAGTGTTCATCCTGGGATTCATGCCATCCTGAAGTTTATGTTCACTCACTTAAATTTTTTTACTGCGAGGATTATACTAAACATGTTAAACTACCTAGCCATTGAAAGGAGAGTAATTCCTAACCTATATCCAATCACCATGGTCCCATTCATTAAAAAGAACCGGGATCCTACCTCTCTTAGCAGTATCAGGCCGATATCGATGACATCAATTTTGTTCAAAGTCATGGAGGGTATAATAAAAGAAAAAATCAGGATGCCATTCTACAGGATATATCGGCCTCTCAATCTGCAAGGAAGGGATCATCAGCACTGACTGCAATTGGTGAAGTGAAAATTCTGCTTGATCATATTAGATCTAACAAAAAATCCCGGCCTGTGGCAGTTCAGCTGGATGTGTCCAATGCTTTTGATACAGTAGATGTCAACATTCTTCTTGAATTGCTATCTCAGTTGGACATATCAAAACAGATAATTCAGATATTGGACAATCTTCTGAATAATAGGCACATTCATATTTCCATAAATGGACATTACTCAGATGGATTTGCCCCTTCAAGATCCATACTACATGGATGACATACTTGTGATTCTTCCATCCCGTAAACATCTGAAGACACTTCATTCCATAATTACCAATTATACTAAAGATTATAAATTATCCATTAATGTTCACAAGTCATCATCCTGGTGCATCAACACTGGTAGGAAAATACTATCCAATTTTTTAGCAGAACCTCAGTGTTTTCTGGGGTTTCCTATCTTCAAGTCACAGACTGCTATGTCTGTCTGCCTACAAAAATCCATCATAAGCAATGCTACTAAGGTGGTTCAGTCGCTGTCAAGGACATACCTGTCCCTACAAAGGAAGATTGCTCTGATTAATATGAAGATTATGGTGAGCATAAATTACTACCTGCCAGTAATGACAGTTATCAAATCATTCAGCTTACAAATTCAGAGGCTCTGTGGTCAGATCTTATGGAGAGGTCGGACCACTGCAATTAGCATCTGCAGACTTCAGTTTCATAGGAGACAGAATGGTATGGGTCTCCATTCAATACAGACAATCAATTTTCAAAAAGGGCATTCACTTTTAGTAAACCTGCAAAAAAATACCCTCTATCAGATATTATAGAGACTGTAATACCTACTGACAGACCTCCCCCAGTAAACACACATGGCTTGACACCATTATTAAACAACAATCTCTATACATTGGCACTCAACAACAGAGTTTAATGATAAAATCAACATCTGGCATGCACATCACCTGCTGAATCCTGAAAATACAGTTATTTATGCTCACCTAGGGTGAAGCAATCATAAAATCACCACAATATTTAAATATCTTTTACTGGAGCCCAAACTTTTGGATTATCTGATCAAGGTGAATATGGGCTCCATTCCAATTAATACATTCTTATACTACAAGCAGTTTCTAAATAAAGTAGACCCAATTTGTCATGCCTGTTCTAGAGGAGAGGAGACCTTTAATCATCTGTTAAATACATGTCCAGGCTATAACAGTATTCGAAGTGTTATCTCTCAACACTGCGTTATAGCAGTGGATAAAATCCTGGACATCAGGGGTTGTCTCTTCTCTGGAGACTTTACAGTTATCAGGTTATCTATCTTCCTGACATATGCTTTTTGGTACACAAGGTGCAGAACAAAGTTCACACAATTAACACCGGACCCCAATGCTATATTTTGCGATAGGCTCAAAGCTCTTCAAAACAAGGACAAGATTCTATCCTCTAGATTTTTGTTTAATAATACATGGAGCCTACTAGTATGGCCCACAGACTCTACATAAATTTTGGACCTGATATATCCACATTGTAGTGTATCGTGGAAGAAGTAGTCTATGTTGCAACATGTCGGATTCTACTAAAGAGGCATTGATTTCACACTACATGTATCCCAGATGATAATTTAGCATTATTGGGTCAACCTCAAAAGGGGTGGGCAATACCAACAAAATAGTACATATTTACTCATATATCAACCTGCTAGTGCAGAGAATGGCTCTGGCATACATCTACCAGACCAACGTCAGCAATGGATGAGCCAACATTAACAAAGTATATTTATTATTCATCTGTACAATTTTATTATGTCAATAAATATATTTTTAAATAAAATGCTGTTTTAAATATCAAATTATATATCATTATACATTTTATAGTTGTTAGTGTGGTCATATAAATTTATTTTAAAGTGCTGCTTTTAATATTATTTTTTATACTTTTACTTATTTTTATTAGTCCAACAACACAGAGCATTTATTAGACTTGATGCACCTTTTCACTTTCATATCAACCTTCTGATAACTTTGTAAATTTTGCAAAAAATGTGTACAAGATCCATGTACACATTATTTTGGTCACATCACAAGATTACAAAGTTATCAGTGGATTGATATGAAGGTGAAAAGGAGCAGCAAGTCTAATACATGCTCTGTGGTGCAGGTGTAATACCCAAGAACCCTATATGGGTATCTATATTACCGGAATTATATTGTTCAGTATTAAAATTAGTAAAGAAAATTGATATACATTGGAGTTATTTACTTTACTGAGAAGGGAAATAATTTAGAAATTACTAAACATCACATGATCACTATCTCTTATACTAGCACATAATTGTTATTAAACAAGGCAAAACTCTCCATACAGTAGTGCCACCCTGTGCCAACCAGAGTAATCAATAGATACCAGAAGGCTTGTGCATAAAATCCCTATCTAGTGCTTACTCATTCAATATACCGAGACTAGTTTCTGGCTTGTGGCCTTCATCAGTGAGGAGCCTTGGATTTGAGAGCACTGCACCTAGATCTTAGGATTTAATGCAACCCTCCAGCAGCCACCTTTTATCTCTATTTAACTACAAAACTATGAGAATGAAATTGAAAACACAATAATATTTCAATTTAAGCTCAATAGCTTATATAGCCATATTCTGAACTCAGTTCAGCACCCATACATTTTGGTGTCTTTGGCTCTTTAACAACCATAGCCACCACTATCATATTTGGCAGGATTGGTGTTAAACCACTAAACATCACATGATCACTATCTCTTATACTAGCACATAATTGTTATTAAACAAGGCTATTGAGCTTAAATTAAAAATATTACTGTGTTTTCCAATTTCATTCTCATAGTTTTGTAGTTAAATAGAAATAAAAGGTGGCTGGTGGAGGGTTACATTAGATCGTAAGATTTAGGTGCAGTGCTCTCAGATCCATGTCTTCTCACTGATGAAGGCCACAAACCAGAAACTCATCTGGGGATATAGGATGAGTAGGCACTAGATAGGGATTTTATGCACAAGCCTTCTGGCATCCATTGATTACTCTGGTTGGCACAGGATGACACTACTGCATGGAGAGTTTTGCCTTGTTTAATAATTTAGAAATTATATTGCTAGACTTACACAAAGGTAGGTTAAGATTAAGCCATAGCATAAAAAAAATCACTATACCCACAACAGATAATTTAGAAAAAATGTATGTATCAGTTAAAATTCATAATAATAATGCTGTTGAAACATAAAAAGATTAGCAAGTGGTTTAAAAAGGTGAATATAAAATGATCTAAATATAATTATTTAATGCAGCTGTTATTTGGACTTCTAGAGCATACTAATCTATGATCCAATCATGAAGGCAATGTTGCAAATATATGCACAAATTTACAAATGCAACCTCTTTCTGAAAAAGGTTATTTATCTTCAACTGTATATCAAATATAAAACCTAAAATTTTGCTATATTATGGAAAACATTTATTGTCAAAACAAATGATAAAAAAATAAAGACATTAATCTTTAAAAATCAGGAAATTTAAAATATCATCTACAATGTTTCTTTTCAAAAATAGTTCATAACTTTCAATATATATAAATCACTACACCAACTTCTTTTTAAATTTTGATTTTTTTTCCTTATGTCATAGCATCAACTGGGAGGCAAACCTGCAACAACCGTCTGCAACCAACTGCTTCCTTGCAAGGTGGCTGCGCTGACCTCTCGGCTAACAACGCTTGACTAAATTTTATTTTATATGATTATTATACAATACATACATATACACTAACATTTCGACTATTTTATAATATAGTCTTTATCAAGGAAACTGCAAAATAAAAGTACAAATATTTAATAATAAATATAAATATCAAATATTCCAAACAATTACAAAAAAAAAAAAAATACTGAAAAATATTCTTTACCTTAAATCGTTTCTATTATAACAATTTCAAAACTTTATCATATTTTTTATATTTATATACTTTATCTAAAAATATCCTAAAACATTAACTAACAAATCTATTGTTTTCTTTTTTATTAACATTCTATTCAATTCAGGCTTAATTTCATTAAATATTCCTTCCTTTATTATCTTTTGCATAGTATAATTTTATACTTTCTAAAGATTTTATTTCAATATTTTTATGTTTAATTTTAGTCATATGATCATAAACAGCATAATTTTTATCATATAAATACTGTTTTAATCTAGTTTCTTATTTTTTTTTGTAGTCCCAACATATGATATCTTTACTTTTATTATAATTCAAACATTTTATTATGTAAACCAAAATTATAATTTCTAAATTATTACACTCCCTATTATTATAAACACGATAAATGAAAACATTGTCTCCCTTATTAATCATTTAAAATAATTTCCTAATTTAACAAACAAATCTTTTGAAATATTGAAACCAATATTAATTATTATTATTATTATTATTATTATTATTATTATTATTATTATTCTGCTGTCTCTTGTAGAAGTAGGACGTGTTCTTTTCCCCTCTCTTAAAAGTATTGGAATTTTTTTTTTAAAGGAGCCTCTCGTTATTTATTTTATCAGCTTTTTTGGATATCAAACCGGTTTCTTCTATGTTATTATATGGACAAAGGGCTTAAGTCAACATTAGCTTTATGGTAGACATCATTTAATTTGGAACTATGTTTATAAGATTTATACATTTTATAAATCTTTGATCAAGGATTAACATGTGCATATTTTCTGTGAAATTAATTGGATCAAAATATGTTTTTTTATGGATTTTCACTTTTTCTATTGTTCTAGTATAATTGATCTTTTGACAACTGCAGATATACTTTGACGTCAAAATTATTTAATTGAAGTAGCTTATTTTAATGGATTTTTCATAATGGTTTTTTTTAATGGATTGTTTACTGTGGTCTAATACGCCTTGGGAATTTTATAAATAAATGAATTTTTTAGTGGTTTTTTTTTTTTTTTTGAGAGAGAGATCTTTACTGAGAACTAATATGCCTGGAGGTTATTTTTAGTAAAGCTTATAGTTTATTTTTGGAAACTATTTTTCATTATTTTATTTTTATGGTTTATTGGTATTAGAAGATTTATTGACTATTATATCGGTTTATACAAAAATCTACTATAAAGTTTTAATTTGACATTTTTTTTATTTATTTTTAAATAATTTATTCAATTTGGATAAGATTGATAAGTTATTGCTTTCAGTTACTTAGTGATTTCTTATCTTCATATAATCTAGTATTTTCCAAGTTACTTCACCTTAGGATATTTATCTTTTCTTTAAACTTGTTTGAAACATATGTTTATTTGTAAATTTGCTTATGGATATGAGCATATTATAGATTTAATGTATACAATTGGATATTTTATTTACATATACATTACTTCACTTTTATAATATATAATGGCACCTTTTTTATTTTTATTTATAATATATAACAAGATTTGAACATTTTCTATAGCTTGTCCTTTGAGTTTATACAATGTTTATGGAAGACAAAAACATTTATAAGGGATTCTTTGTTAATAGAAATAACAAATTTGATTTATTATATCGTTTTGAAGAAAGACTGTCTGATTAATTTTCAATTGATATAAAATGTTATTTCATAAACAATTAAGACATAGTGATTTTGATATTTTTAATAATTTTATTTTGGACATTGTTTGTTTTTATATATATATATAGTACAATTGAATATGTTTATATAATTTACCTAATATATTATTGTGATGTTTAATAATCTTGTCTTGGATATTGTTTGTTTTTTATATATATAGTACAATTGAATATATATTTATATAATTTACCTAATATATAATTGTGATATATTTAATAATCTTGTCTTGGATATTGTTTGTTTTTTATATATATAGTACAATTGAATATATATTTATATAATTTAATTAATATATAATTTTTGTATTTCCTTAGATTTGTTTTTACCAATTTTATTAATTTTTTTTTTTGTTAAGTAACAGATATTGCCATTGTTTGTTTTATAATTAAATTATTTTACTATAATGCATTTATTCACTTTATAATTTTTAGTCTAAGGGATTTAATTGTGTACTTAGATGGGATTTATTTATTATCCTGTATCTACTTTTTTTTGTTAGTTATATTTTAGATGGCGCCTTTTAAATTTCCTTGTGCTTTGTGTTTGTCTGATATTTTTGGTAGACAAAAATTTTTAAAATGCTTGGGTTTTTGTGGCCTTAGATACCATATAGTATGTTATAATTTATTTAATAAAGATACTTCCATTGATTCTATTAATAATACCTCTGAATTTTTATGTGAATACTGTAGCTCTTATTATAAGAAGGCTTCTGTTATTTTGAATTCTTATGTCTCCCAAATTTCTACGATGAATTCATCTCTTTCTGTTTTATCTGATACTGATATAATCTCTGATTCTAGCTCAGTTTCATCTGTTTGTAAGGTCTGTTCTATTGCTATATTGGATCCTGCTAACTGTATCAATTGTTCTGGTCAATGTCAGGGGAAGTTTCATACCTCTTGTCTTAGATTAAGTAAAGTTGATGCTGATATTTTTCATACTATTGGTTCTGGCTTCTATAAATGTATAGAGTGTAATTATATGTCTAAGGTATTTTTGACAGATAATATTGCTGATAATCCTGTTTTAGATAATGAGTTTCAGATAGTTAAGTTAACTAATTGTATGAATAGTAGAATTAATGGAGATAATTGTGTTATAAATTCTATTGTAAATGAATTTGATAAAAATAAAGATTTGTTGCCCTTACATTATCTTTCTAAGATAGATGTTGACTTATCTTCTAATAATGGGAATAATTATATTGCAAACTCTACTGTAATTGAAGTTGACAAAAATAAAATCAATAATGGAAATAATAATGCTGGAAACTCTCCTGTAAATGAATGTGATGAATATAAAACTGTTTTATTTTTAGATGATCTTTCTAATGTTGATGCTGATGTATCCCCTAATAATATTGACTTATTTCCTAATAATATTGACTTATTTCCTAAGATTGGAAATAATAGTGTTGGAAAGTTTGCTATAGATGAGTTTGACAATAATAAAGCTGTTTCATCTTTGGACAATCTTTCTAATGCAGATGTTGATATGGATTTATCCACTAATAATATTGACTTACTTCCTAAGATTGGAAATAATAATATTGGAAACTTTGCTGTTAATGAATTTGACTCTGCTAATAATGTTAAAAATATAGATAGTTTAATTGACAGTGTTATTCATGATTCTAGCAATTTTTCTTTTGAAATGATTTTATCTCTTCCTATTTCTTTTATATATAATTTAATAATTGAAATGTCTCATCGTTGTAGGAATTCTTCAGTGATCAAAGATAAACTTATTAATACTAATGCTATTGGTACTCAATGCATGTTATCATCTTCCGAATATCCTGATCAAATTTTTAGTTCTATTCCTGGAGATTATTCCTCTTCTGTTGAAGGTGGTAACATTGTATGTTCATCTTCATCCAATTGCCTTGAAGATCTTGGTAAAAATGTTAATACTAATGATATTGGCACTCAATGCATTTTGTCATCTTCTGAATATCCTGATCAAATTTTTAGTTCTTCCATTGCTAGGGATCATTCTTCAGCCTATTGCCCTGAAGATCTTGGTGAAAATATCAAATTGGATGATTGTGTTCCTGAAGTTAATTTAGTTAGTGATGAAATTAATTATAATAATAATAATAATGTATTTATGAATTTGCCTCATTCCAAATTTAAAAGTAGATGTTTTTATAACTCATCCTGGCTTGAGGTAAATTCCATTAGTGATTGCTTTTCTGATTCTGGTTTTTTTTCTCATGGTAAATTTAAATCACCAAATTTTTTTTTTTGGGGGGAAAGAGATAATGGAGGTTTTCCTGTTACTTTATCTTCTTTAAAGTCTGTGAAATCTAAAAAACTAAATTATCCAGCTGCAGTTTCTAAAGTCATTCCAGCTCATAATTTACAGAGTGCTTCTTTTATGGATAAAAGATATAATGGAGGTCTTCCTGTTAATGTATCTTCCCTAAAGTCTATTAGTCATAAAATTCTTAATTATCCAGATACTGCTCCCAAATTTACTCCAGCTTATAAATCACATTCACTTAACTTTCATTCAAATAGTAACTATCGGATGAATCATTCTGGATACTCTTCTTTATCTTCTAGTAAAAATGACTTTTCTAGAACTAAGAAAATTAATATTTCTGATGGATTTAATAAATCTAATTTTGCTAATGTTTATTCTAAGTCTGTTAGACATAAAATTCTTAATTATCCAGATATTGCTCCCAAATTCATTCCAGCTTATAGTTCACATTCACTTGACTTTCATTCAAATAGTAACTATCGGATAAATCATTCTGGATACTCCTCTTTATCTTCTAATAAAAATGATTTTTCAAGAACTAAAAAAATTAATATATCTGATGGATTTAATAAATCTAATTTTGGTAATGTTTATTCTAATACTAATATAACTTATAATAGATATTTTCTTTCTAATATGCCAGTAAATCTCAGTTCAAAAGATATTACAGTATTTCTTGAAAATAATTTACAAACTAGCATTGTTTGTCATAAAGTTAATATGAATAATTCTAAGTCTTCTTGCTTTTATGTTTCTGTTTCTGCACATAAACATAATGAAATAATATCCCCCAATTTATGGCCTTGCGGTGCTTCCATTTCTTTTTTTTATGGATCTCTGGCTAGTTCTCTAAGGTTTTAAGAGAATTTATTTTGTTTTACTATCTATTTTATTTTATTTTATTTATTTATTTTTATTTATTTATTCTTTCTTTATCACTTTTTTTTTCTCTTTTTGGTTTTATTTGTGTTGTTTCCATTATCTTTGTGGGTAACATGGTAGGCCTTTCTTGTTTTTACATGAATGTCAGAGGTATGAGGACTAAATGTGTTCAAATTAAACAATTTTTTGAAACAGAACATTTTGATCTTATTTTACTTACAGAAACTTGGTTAAATCAACAATTTCCTGATTGTTCTTTTCTTGATGATAGATTCAGTATTTTGCGAACTGACAGATCTATGGATAATATTTCTCGAGGTGGTGGTACTCTGATTGCTCTTCATAAAGATGTTTTTTATAAAGAACTTTCTTTTTCTTCTTCTTTTTGTGAATCTACATGGTGTGAAATTACTTTAAATCACAATTTTAAATTTATTTTAGGTAATGTTTATCTCAAACCCACTTTGTCATTGTTGGAGTTTGATTATTTTTTGACATCACTTGAAGATTTTCTGATTGGCTATGATAATGTTATTATTACTGGGGATTTAAATATTCCAGATTTATATCAGGGTAGAATTGCTACACACTTTTCTGTTTTGTCTTCTAAGGCTTCTAGAATGTTAAAGTTCTGTAAATTTTTAGGACTCAAGCAATATAACCCATTTGTTAATTCCTTTCATCGTACTTTGGATTATATTTTATGTAGTTCAACAGTAGTTAGTAATTTTCAAGTTGTCTCTGTTAATTTTCCTATTGATGCTCATCATCCACCTTTTGAGTTTTATATTAATGTTTGTCACTCAAAGATTAATTTTTCTAATATTTCAAGAAAGGATTATGGGAAGGGTAATTATTTTGATTTTTGTAGAAACTTTTCTAAAGTTAATTGGAATTTTTTGTATTCTTTTAATGATGTAAATCATTGCTTGGATGAGTTTTTAAAGATTCTTAATGGTTTTATTGATTTGTATATTCCCAATAAGCGACCTTTTTATAAGGGTTTTCCTCGTTGGTTTTCATGCGATCTTATTAAAATTATTAAAAGGAAGTCTTATCATCGTAGACTTTATTTTAAAACACAGAATATCTTTTTTTATAATAATTTTATTAATTTCAGAAGATTGGTGAAGCATGTTTATAAAAGAGATTTGAAGAATTATATTAGAAGAATTGAGGTTAATATTTCATCTAACCCTAAAGAATTTTGGGATTTCATTAAAAAGTCTGGTTTGGGTAGAAAAAAGGTTCAAGCTACTCATGGTTTCACTTTAAGTGCAAATGACTTTTCAAAACATTTTGCTGATGTATATTCATCACATGATGCAATATCTTCAAATATTGCATTATTTTGTAATTCTTCAACTGTTCATTGTATGATTGACCATATTTCTAAGGATGATGTTGTTATGGCTATTAAGCGACTTAAAATTCATTCTAGTTTGGGAATTGATAATCTTCCTTCATTTATTTACAAAGGGCTAGCTGAATTTATTGCAGTTCCTCTTGCATTTATTTTTAATTTATCACTGAATTCTTGTGTTTTTCCTAATGTGCTTAAGTGTGCCAAAATGGTCCCAATTTTTAAGAATGGTTCACGTGATTGTCTTAATAACTATAGACCTATTTCTGTTTTACATACTATTGCTAGAATTTTTGAGAGGTGTGTTTATAATAAAATTATTTTAGATGTTAGTAAACTCATTTCTTCTTCACAGCATGGTTTTATACCTAATAGATCCGTAGAAACTAATTTGTTAACAATTTATGATCATATAGCTCATGCAATTGAGGACCAGCAGAGACTTGATGTTGTTTATTTTGATTTATCAAAAGCTTTTGATAAAGTAGACCACAGTATTCTTCTTCGCAAATTATATCAAATGGGTTTTTCTACTAAGCTTGTTTATTGGTTTCAATCCTTTCTTCATGGTCGTACTGCATATATTAAATTTAATAATACTATTTCATCTAAGTTTAAATGTAATTTTGGAGTTCCTCAGGGTAGTATTTTAGCACCTATGCTTTTTAACATTTATATGAATGACCTTAAGGATTGCTTAAAATCTTCTTATCTTTTGTGCTATGCAGATGACTGTAAAATCTTTAGAAGAATCACATCTGTGTTTGATTGCACTCTTCTTCAAAAGGATATAGATAATTTTAGTGCTTGGTGTGATTTAAATAATATGATTGTTAATTTCAGTAAATGTTCCTTAGTCTCGTATTCTAAAAAATCTGAAGTTTTGCATTTTTCTTATTTTATTAATTGTCACAAAATTATTTCTGTTGAATCCCAAAAAGATTTGGGAGTTATATTTTCTAGTAATGGATCCTTTCTTCCTCATTTGGAAATGATTATTGGTAAAGCTTTAAAAATTATAGGTACTATTCTAAGGTTTGGTCATCATTTCAGTGGTGATACAAAATTTAAATTATTTTTATCATTGGTTCTTCCCATCATTGAATATTGTTCAGTCATTTGGAATCCTAGCTCTAAACAGGGATGTAACTTATTACAATCAGTGAGTAATAAGTTTTTTAAATATGTTTCTTTGGGAAATAAAACTGTTGTTCATCTTTCTTCTAGAAGACAATATAGAGATCTTAAATATCTTTATAAACTTGTTAATAAAATAGTTCTTTTATCTGACACAATTTCTACTGTTGTAATTAGATCTCATGTGCATGATACTCGGTCTGCTTCTGTTTGTTACATTAAAACTTGTCATTCCAATGTTCTTAGATTTTCTCCTTTATTTAGACTGCCATATTTATATAATCAGATTTGTAGTAATAATAATTACTTCAATTTAGATTATAATCAATTTTGTTATGTTATTAAATTTAAATGTCATATTTGATTGGTTTAACTTGATTTTGTTTATATATATATGTTAAATTGTTTTATTATTATTATTATTTTGTTACGCGCTTTATATTTATCCCTTTTATTTATTTGTTATTATTAATGTTTTAATAATAATTGTTTATATGCTGATATTTAATTTTACTTTAGATTTTTAAATGTGTTAATTATCTTTTATTGAAATATGGCACATAATTATATTAATAATTTGTCATTTAAACTCATTTATGTATTTATATATTTGTTATGATGCAATACTGTAATTGGCTTTATGCTGTAGTTTTGTACGGTAAATAAATGAATTGAATTGAATTGAATTGAAAATTATTATTATTATTATTATTATTATTATTATTATTATTATTATTATTATTATTATTATTATTATTATTATTATTATTATTATTATTATTATTATTATTATTATTATTATTATTATTATTATTATTATTATTATTATTATTATTATTATTATTATTATTATTATTATTATTATTATTATTATTATTATTATTATTATTATTGTTGTTGTTGTTGTTGTTGTTATTGTTGTTGTTGTTGTTATTATTATTATTATTATTATTAACAACCACTAAACATCACATGATCACCATTTCTTATACTTACACAAGCTGTTTACACAGAGGCTAAACTCTCCATACAGTAGCATCACCAGTGCAAACCAGAGTAATCAATGGATACAAGAAGTTTTGGCATAAAATCCCCAACTAGGGCGTACTCATCAAATATCCCTAAACTAGTTATCCAGTGTGTGGCTTTCATCAGTGAGGAATCTTGGATCTGAGAGCAATGCACCTAGGTGCAGATCCAAGACTCCTCACTGATGAAAGCCCGAAGCTGGAAACTAGTCTGGGGATATTGGATGAGTAGGCACTAGATGGGGATTTTCTGCACAAATCTTTTTGCATCTATTGATTACTCTGGCTTGCACTGAATGGCACTACTGCATGGAGAGTTTAGCACCTGTGTATTATTCTTATTTAATCTTATTCTATTCTTGATTTTATCAATATTTTTATTAGAAAATAAAGCTTTAATAATATCTCTAGGATAATCATTTATAAAACATTCATGCTTTATTATATTAATTTCATTTTTAAACAAATTATTATTTGAACATAATTTAATTGCTTTTTGAATTATATTATTAATAATATTTATTTTACTACGATTATTAATATCCCATAACCAATTACTTAATAAACCAAAAAATATTATCTTTCTATATACAGAATTTTATATTATAACATTATTATTATTACTATTTTTTTTATTATAAAAAAATGGGAAAAATAATTTTAAAAAGTAGTAATAACAGTAATGTTATAATAGAAACTTTATAAGTCAATAACTGTGTAGCGACAAGAAAAAACAAAGAGCTCTAGTGTTTTTTGCTTTGGTGTTTGATATCGCTTTAGTTTCATAATAGTTAATCATTCAGATAAGTATATAATACCATTTTCAAGTATTAAATAAAACCTTTACTTACTTTAGTGACCGTATCAATCTTTGCATTCTTCATAATAAGCAATTTGATAATTTCTAGTGCGGCTGATTCAGAAACATTATCATCACAGTCGCATGCTTTGATCAGTGGAGTAAACCCATGCTATATAAAATATTATAAATATTTAAAATAACAAGATGAAAAAATAATATTTTAGTATATTATTTGTTTGACTAAAGAGTTTTTTATAAATAAATTCATTTGTTATTAAGAATTAGAGAAATATTTTCCAATAGAAAATGATATACATTGTACTGGTCAGATATAGGCTCTTACATAGTCTTACCCTATATAGTATATCAGTTGTATGATAAAATGTACCATACACATTATTACTTTTATCATCATATACAATTTGAATAAGAGATTAAGTGTACTTTTTTACTATAATTTTGATATATAATATTTCAAATTAATGAGTGCCAGCCATTTAAAATTCTATGGCATTTCATATCAAATGATAAATTAACCCTCATTATTATTACTATTATTTTTATCTTAGACTAGTATTACCCATAACTGCTAACTCATTAATCTTTCTTTTGATAATTAATTTTTTTACACTACACACATACACTTAGAAGAATTTTTAATTGTTTAGAATGCTAATAGAAATATGTAGCTAGACCTTGTAATAAAAATTAACAATTTAATATCATCAAAAGTTAAATTGCAAACATTGTTTTTAAGATTAAACTATCCCCCAATGAAATAAATTAACATTTTCTTTACAGATACAATAATATTAAAATAAAAAATGTATGCACACAAATGTATATAAAAAAAATAATCTAAAAAAAACTATATTCAGCTAATTAATGAATTTACAGACATGAAGAAATAAATGAAAGAAATACTAATAAATAAATATCATACACTCATTTCTGATTGCTAGAGCTCATTTAAGTTCCTAGTTCCAAGTATGTATTATCTCTAGGTTTTCTTTTATGTTTGCACATATATTTGAGGTTCATTTCCCCTCAATGTCATAATTAATGCTTCTATGGTTTAATATCGATTCTACTAAAAAGGGTAGCCATTTTCCTGGTTAATAGACTTTTTTTTTCAAGTAACTTAGCATACACATATGTAAAATTATAGCAAAATATTTGTTTGTAGCTCTAGTCTCTTGGAAAGCATTGACTATAATTCTTTTTTTCTTTACTAGTATTTCATTTTTAATCTCTTCTTCCCATATACAGTATTTAAATACAACATTTAGCAGGAAAATATGTTCTGGAAGTAGGACAGATATCTCTAATGATTAGTGCAGTCAAAAATTATTAAACTGGGATTCACTCATTCAGAATGCCCCTTTATAAACATTAATATTTTCCATTTCTCTAATGGAATATTAGTTACTTTTACACTTGTGATTATTAACAATGGTTTTAAGTTCTTCACAGAAGTAAGCTGTGATAGTGTTATCATATTGACATTTTAGGTAACATGATGGTGCTACAATTGCTACTTTTTTTTGTTGTTTTAAATTGTTGCAATGTTAAATTATGGTCTGCAACAGACTGCAGTGAATCATTTTATAAATCTTCCATTTTTAATGTATTAATTTTAATAAATTTCTAAGATATGTCAGCAGTATACAGATCTTTGTCTGTGATTGACAATACATTTTATTGTTCTGACTAATTTATAAAAGAGGTGATGATTTGTGATTGGCCAATGCTTTAGATTCTCTCCCCCCCCCCCTGCAGCTAAATGCCACAAAAAATAATTTTCAATAATTCTTAATGATTATGATTCCATATTTTTGTAAAAGATTTATTATTAAACCAAAAACCATGTCATTAAGGGGGGGGGGGGTTGTCTTTGAAAACATTTTATTCTTAAATAGACAACTCTTAGAAATAATAGAAAATATGTTATGAGAAATAGAAATTGGTATGGAAACAGTTATTACAGGCTAAAAAGAAAATTGTTTTTGTCAAATTCTATGAAATATTTTAATAACAATTAATAATTTAATAAACAGGCAAAACTCACTATATGTATTGCCACACACAGCAAGCTAAAGTAATCAATGGTTGCCAGAAGGCTGGTGCATAAAATCCCAATCTAATGCCTACACATCCAATATCCCTAGACTAGTTTCTGGCTTGTAGCCTTCATCAGTGAGGAGCCTTGGATCTGAGAGCCCTGCACCTAGATCTTAGGATCTAATGCAACACCCCAGAAGCCACCATTTATCTCCACTTTACTACAAAACTATGAGTCTTAAATTGAAAACACCTTAATATTTTCAATTCAAGCCCATCAGCTTATATAGTCATATAGGTGTGGACTCAGTTCAGTACCTATACATTTTGGTGCTTTTGGTTGTTTAATAACCATAGCCACCACTATCCTATTAGGCAGGATTGGTTTTAAGCCAATAAACATCACATGATCACCATTTCTTATGCTTGCTTATAATTGTTGTTAAAACAGGCAAACTCACTATATGTATTGCCACACACACCATGTGATGTTTATTGGCTTAATAATTTAATAACTTTTATTTTTTTTTCTGTTTCTCTAATGATAGATAACTAATTCTAAATACATCATTTTTTAATAACATAAAATTGCAATATCTAATATTTCATTCTTTTAACTTTTTGAATAGGTATCATAAAGCCAATAATAATATGAATCCTTTGTTATCAGTAAGATTTCCAGTTAGATATTTATTTTCATAATTTTAAAATATTAATTTAAAATATATGATTATTTTAATTATTAGAAGGCTTAAGTATTTATAACATCCTATATAAATTAATTTTATAATATATGTAAAAAATATTTAATTGTATACAAAAAAATTAAACATGGTGTCATAGTAAAAATATTACTCACTAGAGTTTCTTCCAAAATTTGCTGGAAAGATTTGATATTGATGTAATTAAACAGTGACTTCCAGTAATTAATTATTACAATTTTTTGTAATCTAGAGTCCTTCACTCTTCATCAGCATCAGATAGATAGATAGATAGATAGATAGATAGATAGATAGATAGATAGATAGATAGATAGATAGATAGATAGATAGATAGATAGATAGATAGATAGATAGATAGATAGATAGATAGATAGATAGATAGATAGATAGATAGATAGATAGATAGATAGATAGATAGATAGATAGATAGATAGATAGATAGATAGATAGATAGATAGATAGATAGATAGATAGATAGATAGATAGATAGATAGATAGATAGATAGATAGATAGATAGATAGATAGATAGATAGATAGATAGATAGATAGATAGATAGATAGATAGATAGATAGATAGATAGATAGATAGATAGATAGATAGATAGATAGATAGATAGATAGATAGATAGATAGATAGATAGATAGATAGATAGATAGATAGATAGATAGATAGATAGATAGATAGATAGATAGATAGATAGATAGATAGATAGATAGATAGATAGATAGATAGATAGATAGATAGATAGATAGATAGATAGATAGATAGATAGATAGATAGATAGATAGATAGATAGATAGATAGATAGATAGATAGATAGATAGATAGATAGATAGATAGATAGATAGATAGATAGATAGATAGATAGATAGATAGATAGATAGATAGATAGATAGATAGATAGATAGATAGATAGATAGATAGATAGATAGATAGATAGATAGATAGATAGATAGATAGATAGATAGATAGATAGATAGATAGATAGATAGATAGATAGATAGATAGATAGATATAGAAAACAATGCTAGAAACTCATTTTTATAGCCAAAATCTCTCCATTACAAGATAAATCCATGCAGACAAACTAACAAAAGTTTTAATTTAAATTTATTTTTTCTTATTTCTTTCAATTATGAGTAATATGATTTTTTAACTTACAAAAGAAATGACTCAACAAATTAATCTTCTTATAGATATGTTTAACTGCTAACAAAAGAAATAAGTTTATCAAAGAAAAAAAAATTTCTGAAAAGCATGAGTAGGGTTTTACATTTAGTTAAATCAATCATTTTAAATAATTAATTAAATATAAAAAAATACAATTTGAAATTTTTTTTCTTTTTCTTTTTTAATTTCATTAAAGAAAACGTCTTTTTTTAGTGAAGTGGAAATTAGAGGGTTTAATCCCATATACCATAAAGTTCTGATCTATACCCTCTTACCAAAAATGTTCAAATGGTTTAACCTACTTTGACTCCACTTTTTATTCCCCACTTATTTGATCTATTCATATAATTCTCCTTTTACTTTCCTTTGTACTCTTACATTTATGTGATCTTGATAAATTGTAGTGTTTCAAAAACTCATGGGTATTTTCATTTGCATATCCACCATCAATCCCCATGACTAAAACATGCAGACATACAATCCTGAAAATACCTGAAATGCTTCTAGAATAAGAGACAAGTGACACAGAATAATCATGCAAAGATATATGGTAGCAAACCATGGTCATCTACAACTACAAGCCAAACAAAATAATAATAAGAAATAGTGAAGAATTTCTCTACTGACAAAAATACAAAATTTTTTCCCATCAAAATGTTGTTCTCAACAGATAATAATGGCCTAGGAGATCCCATCTGGTATCTTAAAATTCTCAAAATATTTTCCAAAACAAAAGTCTACATGAGCATATAAACACAAAAACTCTCACTAAATAACACACAGACAAGAAAATCTCCAGCATCTCTGAAAATATTAACATGCACCATCTCACTTCACACACTCCATTTAGCATAATAACTTTGTATACTCACTTTTAATCCAGCTTCAACATTTGGATGTTATATGGCCCTTTATCAATTTTTTTTACTTTGTTTTTATACTAGATACAATCAGAATTTCTATAATATCTAATTCTACAATTTATATTTTTCTTATAAATTTTTAGCCAAAACATATATCTTAAACCTACCCTGAATCATCAACACTAAAGCTTTTCTTTTCCATACTGGTCAGTTCTTACATAAGTCAAGGTTCTATTTTATTGGTGATGGTGTTCTCATCTGGGTTGATTTGAGATAAGTTCTGTCATTATATGTGTTACTATTATATATTTTTTCAGATTTATATTTGTTATTGAATCTTACTGGTATCTTACTGGCATCAAGCAATGGCGATCCAAATGGCTATCAATCTGGATTAACTGATTGACTAGAGTAGTTCTAAATTGCCTTATAATTCTGATTAAATCTATACTAACAGTACTTTCTTTTCCAATATGGTTAAAATCTAGTATTATTCCCTATCTCCAATCATCCTTTATGAGGTTGTTTCTTACATTTATTGAAGACTTGTTTTCATCCCTATTATTGCCATCCTGACCCTGTAACTTATATCAATAACCTTAGGATATTCTACCACTTGGTCAATGGTCTTTCTGTGTGTTCTTAAAAGCATCTTGTGGCATAATATTTGGATAATTTGACTCCCCATTAAAGCATATGTATTGAGAAGTCCAAATTTTGCAATTTGGCACCTGAAAAATAGTGTGTAGCTTTGAACTATATCCATTTGAGACTTTTCCTGCATCACTTGATATTGGATCCTTCTTGCCTTTCTTCATTCCAAAATGTTTTGACGACTGCATTATGATAATTTGCATAAATGGATGGTTTAATTATTAAAAAATGCCACCATTTTTAAAGAACCTTGCAGTGGTTATATGCCACAGCCACTTGCACATTTTCTCTTAAGATATTCAACTGAAACTCGTTATCCAAGCTCTTAAGGTTTTCTATTGATGATTTACCTGCATTACCCCGAAATACATAAAGTTTTAGAAACTGATTAATCTTCCAATAGATACCAACATTTCTTATGAATTCTGTGTGCAAGCTTCTATTTAATGCTTTTGGCCTGATCTTTATCTGACATTATTACTTTTCATCAAGTTTGGATTATTCTCTTTCATTTTGGTATAATCCATTTTTATTTCATTAATTATATCAGTCACCTCTCTTATGCTTTCTTGAGTGGCTTTTTAACATTGCTTCTCTTCAGAATATTTTCTTATCAGACATTGAGTTTTTTCATTCTTTCTGAGATAGTCAGTATCACTTTCTGCTCCTGCACTTGGTTTTTATCAACTTTACTATTAATTTTCTCCCTGTCATAAGATCTTATTCTTTAAAATCTTCTATTCTTGATGTACCTGTTCCATTATCTATGACATCATATCTTTTTAATACTTTTTGCAACATCATGTACAATTTTTTTTATTTTTCTCTTCACTTTTTAACAACCTTATATGAATTGTTTCCATTTTTCATCAACTTTCCCCCACAATTTTTGCATCATTTTCCAATAATTTGCTGTATTTCTTGTAGAATTTTATTTGAATTTCATCAAGTTTTAGCTCATTCTTTTACTGCCTCTTGTAATTTTAAATCATTCCTTCGTAACATTTCAATTAACATATTTGGCATA
Source organism: Epiperipatus broadwayi (assembly GCA_028023455.1). Lineage (NCBI taxonomy): Eukaryota > Metazoa > Onychophora > Udeonychophora > Euonychophora > Peripatidae > Epiperipatus > Epiperipatus broadwayi. The sequence continues at coordinate 3,701,193 of JAQFVV010000079.1, read as the reverse complement.
ACTATTTTCACTTCTTGAGGCTCATTCATAACCTCTGATAACTGTTTTTCTTTTTTTGCTCCATATCTGATGCTTCACAACAGTGTAAGTGGGACTTAGTATTCATTTATTGTTTCGTTTGCACTAATAGTAATTACTATAGAAAAAATGTTTTCTTCCTGTTTAAACAACCCTATATTCTTTTATTCGTGATATAATTTCCAATATATACTAAATACAGTACTGTTAATAATATGTGTTTTTAAATTATTATAAAAATAAATACTAACCCCACAATGCTCCAGAAACAGTTCATCTACCCACCTAGTCATCTCACAATTTTTCTGTCTAATTTTCTTTTTTGCTGACGACCACATCTATTTTTTCTAATGACAATAATATTCATTTTTTCCTCGTTATTCCATGCAGCATATTATATCTGTGTGTGTGTGATTTAATTTATACATTATTACAATTTGTAAAACATTCTGAGATTCTTGTTTCAGGACCTATAATAATTTTAAAAGTTTATTTTTAGATAAATTTTTGTTGCGAAATTATCCATAAATTTTAATTATATTTTTGTAAAAAAAGTATTTTATCAAATTGTAAAAGAAGGGCAATGTCCGAAATAACTGCAAAATATGTTAATATAAAATGAGAAGAATACGGGTGTGTCACTTCCGAAAAGAGAAAATGTTGAACCATATTCTAAAACCATGCATGCAAGTTTTGTTAAATATTTTTCTTTAAAAAATAAATTAAGCATATACAAACAAGTTGAAATAATTTCAGTAACAATTGGTTAGCCGACAATTGGGTATATTTTATTAAACCCATTATTAAATCTAAAGCTGTAACAAGCGTTGTTAGCCGAGAGGTTGGTTGCAGACGGTTATTGCAGGTTCGCCTCCCGGCAAATGCTGTGACATATGAAGAAAAAAAATTATGTATTAATAAAATATAAAAAATCCTTTCAGATGGAGAAATCGTAATAGAAGCATTTCAAGAACAAGCGATTCATTGAGAAATAATTTCAGCAATTCAGCCATACAGAAATTACAAATTTTGATTTGAGTTGACAACTAACTGAAGATATGACTAATTGCAGTTGCTTTTCCTTGCAGTTTGATGAAATTACCCAAGATAGCCAGCAGATTTGTTTTTTATAAGAATGGGTTTTAAGAATATGAATGTAAAAGAATTATTACATTTAAAGAAGTAAACACAAAATAGGATGTGTACTGCATTTTTAAATATATAAAATCAATTTATGGAGTTGTTTCTTTAATAACTTATGGTGCAACATCAATGACAGAAATGATCAATGAACTTTTGGTTATGATTAATGAAGATAATGAATTCCCCAGATGTCCTTTCACATCATTGTATTATTCACCAGAAGACACGGTTGTAAAGTATTACATATTTGTCAAATTATAGATATCTGCATGAAGAATGAGTTTTAGTACGATAAATTACTATAGCTTGCAGATATGTATTGGTTAAGTTACGAATATTTCTACAAAGATTCAGGGATACATGATAAGAGGTAAAATATTTTTTAAAAAAGTAATGAAGTTTATGTCGACTTTAATAATGATGTTTGATTAATGGATTTAGTTTTGTGACCGCTGGTCCATAATTATTGTAGAACAGCACCACCTTCAGAAAAAAAATATTAAATTTATTTGAAAATATCAATAATATAAAAATCTTTCAATGTTTTGCATAATTATATATAAATACAACTAATTAGACAGTTTTTTAAAAAAATCTTTATTTATTTAGCAAATGGTTTTAACACGTCAAAACTCAACACCAACATTGCTTAATCAATCAAGAGACTTCTCCAAGTAATGTAAAGCAAAAAAGCCAACAGGGTCCTAGTAAAGTGGGTGCTCCTTGTAAATATATGCTATGGTTTGTGGTCTTCCACACTCACAATTTGGAGGATATATGAATTTCTACTTGTGAAACATATAACTACATCTAGCCTGGCTCCTTATGACTCTGTTAATCTTTAACCAGAGTTTTCTTGAAAGGGATAAACCAGGTACTCGGAGAGTAGGGTCCGTTATTAGAATACATTTGTGCTGAAAATTTTCTAGTCACAAATCCACATGCTACTGATAAGTAGTATGGGTGGCTGCTGAGAATTAACAATAGGCCAGAAAAAGTGCCTTGGTTTAGCCGACTGATGAAAATGAGATTGGACAGGAGATATAGCAGCTCAACAAGCTTGTTGAATTCATTGATAGTTTTTAAAAATATTTTTTTATTAAGCAGATGCTTGAGATTCAATTCAAAGATGTTGCTAATTACGTCAGTGTTAGAAACGTCCTATTTGGTGAATTTCAGAAGTTCTACCTCATCAAAGCAAATAGCGCCATTAAAGCTGTTCCTACTAGTTGTTTAAGAGTGGCATGTTTATTTATTTCGGTTTCGGTTCAAAACGAATAAATTTTTATTGTTGATTTAAAATGAGCAATAAAATATTCTGTTTTTTGTTTTTTTTTGTAAATAACATCTATAAATTAACATATAAATATTTATTACAGAAAAATATAACAAAATAATAAAAGAAATATTATTTTAAATATTTATCACGATGGGTGTTAGTGTTGGATATATAAAAAAAATTACATTTTTTCAATTGATATTAAGTAAAAAAAAAATGAAATAAAAAGTAAAGATCGATTTAAACTTCAGATATTATTTGTTAAACAACAGTTTGTAAAAATAAAAAATACTTTGGATTTTTTAACAATGATTGGGAAAAATAAAATGGTTGTGTAGTTGCGAAATTAGAAATGCTTTGTTTATTTTTCTTTCTTACATTTTGATAAGACATTATAATAAAGCATCCTGCTTAAAAATTTCACGGCTGCACCTGTTGTCAGCACTTGTAACATTCTTAAAAAATTAAGTTTACTATTGCAAGAAAAGAGCAAAACAATGGCTGAAATGATTGATTGGATATATTAATACTTTTTTTAAAAAAGGTAAAACTTTTATCAGCCCATTTGATAAAAAATGAACTGAGAAATTTAAATATTTCTCATGACTAGTCAAAAATAGATGTACATTGGACAAATATAAATACTATGTGGATATAATAGAACTATTCATTCTGAATTTTAGAGACATTACTCGACTAGAATTAATAGTTAGCTTCATGAGTTATGCATTTGGCAATGTTGATGTACATCAAATGACTGAAAATATAAATAATGCATTTTTTTTATCTGTATACTGAAGGGAAAATATGTTACACATATTTTTGCTTCACTGTCTGGTAATTCAAAACCTTGAATCAGAGGTTTAAAACCCAGATATATATGTGTTAAATCACTAGAGAGTGAAAGGACACACATACAAGTTTTAAAACCCTCCTTTGTTTTTGTACTTTCATAAGTTAAACGTCTTATTATAAAAGAATATTTAATAATTTTAAGTCAGAAATATTTAAATTTTCATTCCCTTTCAATAATCATGTATGTGTGTTCAAGATTGCAAAAATATATTATTTGATAAAAATGTATTTTTCGTTATTAAATATTATGTATATTTATTTTATAGTTCGCATATTTTATTTTATGATGCAATACCAAAGAAAGTTCTAGAGAGTAATTAAAATAATTCTGAAACTTATAAATAAAAGAATATTCTAGATTTAAATTAAAAAGGGTAATTAATAAATTAAAATCCCTTAGCAAACATAATATTAATGGAAATTATATCTTTTGAATCTATTTCCATTCTCGAAATAGATTAAAACAATACTCTCTAGAACTTGTTGCATTATCGTTAAAAATAAACAATAAGTGCATTCAGGCCACTTAATGGACATCCGGGTCTCATCAAGCAGAAAGAGAGAACATTTGAGAAGGGTCTTGCTAACGTATAAATAGAGCCGAAATTATAGGCTGTCTCTTAGTGCACCATTTTAATCAGTTGCAAATTAGATCCACGTCAATTAACATTTTGAAATATGAATCTGGAGTAGAGGGACTAAATTTGCTTCCCCTTTCTTTTCCAAAAAATCATTTCCATACTGCTATGTTAACCTGCCATCTCTGCTTATGGACTGCTTAAATCAAATGCTGAACTAACTGTCTCAGGATGCCAACCATTATTTTTCAAAACTTTGCCTTCCTGTGTTTTCCTCATAATCTTACACGTACCAATCCATATGGATGTCAAGACATCAAGGAATGGAAGGTAAATCCTAATCATGCCACTAATATGAACTCTTTTTAAACTTTCATTTCAAAATGTAAACTATTTGTAATGTAATTCTCTTTTTGTTTAAACATGGCGTTGTAATGCTAATTGTAACTATTCTATAAAGTAATGAGTTTCTCTTTCTGTTATAAAAATCTAATGCATGAACCTATAACTTTATTTTTTTATGCATTTCATTAATGGGTTTCACAATTCTATTTTTAATATTTTAAATGCGGCAAACTTTTAATTTCAATATTATAAATTTTGTATGATTTAATTTAATATGCTAATAGGTCAGTCTAGTGAACCCATCCTAAATTTTTTTATTAGATATCCTCGATATTATGGGATGTTAAATCGTAAATGTAAGCTTTCTTACTTAACTAAAAGTTTGCTGGATTGAATAATATTTTTAAATTTTTCTATTTGCTTAGTGGCAGATTATTCACTGCTACATTTAATCTATCACTTTATTACCATGATCATGCTATTGATTTATTTTCATATTATATTATAAAGTAAACTTAATGACCTGCCTTTGCTGTTTTTTTTATTATATGGTCAATCATTTGCCCATCATGCCATCTAGCATGGTAATTATCTATGGAATTAATTACTAGTTAGTGTATTAATATTTGTTTAATGAAGGGAAAAATATTCCCTCTTTTATATTGTGACATCCTAACTAATATTAAAGATCATTTGCATACCTTTTGAGATGGATCAAATTATTTCATATCATTACGCTAGATTCTATTAAATTACAAGGGCCTTAATCCACATAGCATTATTAAGAACCTGATTTATTTTTTTAGTATTAGCGTTGCTTGGCTTACATAATGTTACAAATTTCCTCGCTTTGCTTTATCAAAATTAAAACCCAGAGGAACGGGATTCTTTTACTTATGGCATGTCCATGAATGGGGTTTGGAAGCACCAACTCCAGGATATTGTCAGATTGTGGTTTAGGTTCTACATGGGTTAACACTAGAAGACCCGGACCATGCAATTCCTATGATACCACTCTTTTCAAATGCTGACCTGTCACGTGTACAGGCACATTTCATATTCTTATAAAATTGATGAAGTGTTCATTCTAAAATGGACTCAACCTTTTCTAGCGTTATTACTTTAGTCAGCACCGCGATTCTTGTTATAATATTTTTATATTTGCCCATTTTAAATCTGTAAGATGTAATGCCATGATTTCTAAATCCATCTCATATTTTCATTTATATTATAAGTTAGGGAATGTCATTTTAAAGCTTATTTAAGCTACCTGCCCTATCATTGAAACAATATTCGACTGTGCTAACAAATAATGCTAAATAAATCCTCTCCAGTGAGAAAATAATACAATAAAATACAAATAACTTTTCTGTTTGAACATTTTAAGGTCTAATGACTATTTAAGTGAATAATGTATGTAAATAAATCATTTTTTATAGCACGATGTTTGTAAACTGTAATATTTAACACAGCATTACGCTGTTGCACATGTGCTTTGAAGATTTTAATTATAAATGAATGAATACTAACACTCAACCACATGGAAAAGCGCATGTGCAACAGCGTAATGCTGTGTTAAATATTAAGTGAATAATGTAAATTATAAAATATTTTCATGTTTGGTTCAAATGAACCATAATAAATTGATGTAACTTATATCCCATTTATCTGTTTTTAAGGTCACTCATTTTTCATAAAATAATCATAGAGTCCACATTATATAATATGGTAAAATTGATATCTACTGTTAGCATATTAAGCCGCATCTTTTGAATATCTGTACATTTTTTTGAATCATGTATCCAATTGCCGATTTGCATATTATTTAATCAGTAACTTATGTTCTATTATATAATTTTTCAATATGCAAATCAGCATTAATAATCAAGTGAAACAATAATTCTATTAGTGTTATAGGTAAATATATTCGCGACTGTCTATTAAATTGTATATTATTTGTTTATTCATTTTTCTAATTTATATTAATAAATTATTAATCATATAATTAGTATTTAATTCTGCTTTGCCTCTTCATTTATGCATACACATCGTTAATTGGATTGCATTATATATAGCTCATTTCCATTGACTTTAGGCCAACTTAGATTTATTAATGAATTTTGATGAAAAATCTAATTATAATCTTAAGCTATTTCATTCTGTTGGGAGCAGGAGTTCGAAGCCTAGTAGTATTATGATTCTCTATAGATCTCTTGTTTCTCCGCTGTTGTTCTGGGACAGGAATAAATAAAATTTCATTTGTTATCATCAGAAATGTTGTTTGTAATGTTATAGATCCTGAAAATAGGTAATAGGGCAGAGTTCCTGATTGTTCCTGATTTATGTATCTTGCACATGATTGGACTCTAGGTACAATACAAACATATTTTTTTCTACATTAATGACATATTTTTAAAAGCATGCCATTCTGAGCCTAAGAATCATTTTTGGGTCTCATGGATGAAGAAAAGTATCCAAATTAAAAAAAGATTGTATTTAATTTAGCATCATTATTTGACTCTATTTACCTCTGCAACTTTACATTTTTGCCAATGAATATAATTAAGTCCAAAATCCCATTTCGGTTTCACAGAAGACTATTTAGAATGCTGTGCAAGGGTAGGGTCAGCAATTATATATCCATATACATAAGATTAGTTAACAATGCAGTGCAAATCTTCAACGAGTTAATACATTTTTATGCTTCTATTTTGAATTTTTTAAAATAATAATTCATATATATATTTGTAATTATTATTATATAGTTAATATATGGGTGTCAGATAGTGACACTTGAAGAAAGTTACAAGTAGCCTTTGCCCTGAAAATATCTGTCTCCCTCTGTTTTATATGCATAATTGATAACATTTGTTAATGATAACATTTGGTAAAATAATTCGAAATAGAAAAAATAGAAATATATTCTGATGTAATATCACATTTATTCCACAGTATTAAGGTATTGTTTGAATCTATCCCTATTATATATAATCAAAAAAATCCTTACACAATTAATGATTTTCCTTTTCCAAGGAATTATCTAACCCATAAAAACATTGTGCAACATCTGAACAACAGATACCCACATAAATACTTTTCAAGGAAATAAGAAGAGATAAATATGTTTGATCTCCTTCATAGTTATTTTTAAGTGCTCATAAAATTCTCACTATCTCCCACTAACTCAAATGATTACTACCTTATTTTTAGTTGCGACAAAAACAACTACACTTTTCAATCCTAATAAATACTATTCTATATTATGCATTTCATTTAGTTTCCATTAAACAATCAAGAAATGGTTGTTCTTATTTAGCTCAAAAGATTTGATTTTGTATCAGAATTTATATTACGATATAACTGCTAAAACACACAAAAGTTTTCAATGCTTACAAAACTGTAATATCCTCAAAATAATTTGCAAATATAAATGTAACATTATATATGATGACAAAAAGGGTGATATTGTGTTTATTCTACAATTTTCATCAAAACACTCTTTCAAAAAAATCTGGAAACAGGAAGGTGATAAATTGTTTCTTATGTAGTAGATATGCTTAGTAAACATAATGCTATCACATGTTACAACTGCTAATGATTCATTTACTGGGCCCACAATTTAAGCTTTATGTCTGGGCACAAATCTTGAAATATGAACTGAAAAAAAAGACAGTTAGACAGACTATAGCTACAGTAATTTATCTAGGCACAAGTAAATATCATTGAAGTAGTAAATATCTTGATATTTTTAGATAAGGTTGGATACATGGATATTTCTACATCAAAATAAACAAATGTCTTCTTCCAGTGAAACATTAAAACTTGAATTTAATAAGATGCAGCTGATGCAGTGAGGATGTTCTGACTCTTATCATAATAATACTTAATACATCCATTTATGCTAACCACAAATTAGAACTCATATATAGTGTAAATACATTAATATTTTTAGAAGCTTTGTGATATTTTATGGAATCTTTGGCTAATCTTTATTTTATACTAAACACATGTTCAAGTTTTAAAGAATACTCAACCTATTTATTATTTAAATCTTTTATTGCTGTAATGAGACACTGTGAATCATTAGTATCAACATACCATTTTAAAATTTAAAAGTAAATATTATTTGACATTAAACGTTGAGGATAAACTTTCACTATTATATAAAAGAACTCAACTCACTTTTCTACATTTTAAAAAGGAAACTTTATTTATAGCATATTGTACAAAATTAAGAAGACAAAAGAGGGTGACTTCTGATGGTTGCATGCATTATACATTGAGGGTTTCATGTATTACATAATAGAAACCCCTGGCAATATCATAGCCACTAAAGGTAAATTGAACAGGTTAAAGTTTTTAGGCAAGAATGGAAAGTTCATAATCAATTATAATGTAAGCTGGTACCAATGAATCTGAATTATGTATTTCTACTAAATCGTCAATTGACTCCATGTTTGTTCTGCCAGTTGGTCAGGACAAGTTCTTTTATCAATTTGTCTGGCTTTCTTGATGTATTTTATCAGATCCTCTGGGCACAGATCTGTTCCCTTCTCAAACAATACCTTGCATTGTATTGTCCAAATCCCATGGTTGATGTAGATGGCAAGCTGTATGTTGGCAAAAAGCCCTTGCTCAAAGACCTGGGGAAGCATTACACTAGCAAGGTTGGGGATGGACAACCTCCCCAGAAAAAGGCCCCGAAGGTGTGACCATGACTCACAACTGAGTAAGATGTGGTCCATGGTCTCCTACTGCTTGCTACACATCGGGCATGTCTCGATATTAAAGCCTCTTTGATGGAACAGAAAAGACCCTGTAGGAGGGCCTTGAGGTTGACCTTGAGCAGAAAGTCTACATACTTGGGCTCGAGTCTGAGGAACTTTGTCCATTTAATAAGCCTTGAAACTGATACTGAGAGCAGGATGGAGTTTTTTTCTTCCCAAACATCAGCTGGTATGTGTCTCAGTAAGTCAACTTTGATGCAAATAGTGAACTGGAGGCCCCAATGTTTGTCAGAATGGTATTTATCTGTAGTTGAAACCAGGAAGTTTCTGCATCTGGGTGAGGGTCTGACTGTAGGCTCGACCTTGTCTGTTGGAAGAGGGCATTCAATATCAGCCAGTGTGTTCAAAAGTCTTACTAGGATGTTGTTCAAAAGTCTTACTAGAATGTTGTGTGTTCTTTGAACTTGGAATACCCTAATGACATGTAGGGCCAATCTGTTTAAGGGTTTTGGCTTTTGCAGTATGTTTAGGCTGATGACAGGGGCTCCTTTCCCCCAACACAGTCTTCTGCAAAGAGTCTCCATCTTTTTGACAAAGTTGTTGGTTGGGGCAAAACCAGCCAGATAATAAATTATATTAGGGAGCATGACTGAATTAAGCAGGGCGACCTTGCCCAATAGAAAAAGGTATATCTTCTAAAATGAGGTGATAGTGTTTTCTATTTTGGAGAAAAGTGTATTTTCTATGTTTCTCCTCATGACGGAGGGGGAGAGGCAAGATGGAATCCAAGGAAGCTCTGGGGGCCACTTTGAATCTGCTTGGGATTTCCTTCTCTGTCAGCCCCTCAGACCAAACTCACAAGCAAATTGGTCTAGGAGCTTCTCAAGTCCTGTGAGCTCATTGCCAGAGAAGGAAACCACCACATCATCCATATAGGTGATGTGACAAATGCTCTCTCCAAGCAAAAGAATGGCTATCACCAGGAGGGAAGCCTCAATGCTTAGCAGCAATGGGTTCACATAGGCCATGAAGAAGAGAACACTTAGTGGTGAGCCCTGTGGGATAGAAACACAGGGCCTAAATCATGGAGTGACTTGACCATCCAATGAGAGAAAAACTATGGGGTTCTCTATAAGTTGGAGGTATGCTGTGGGCACTTTAAGTCTCTCCAGTACACCAAGCAGTATGTCAATTCTGATGCAGTTGAAGGCTCCAGCAAAGTCAAGCTGTATGGCAACCGGCTGAGATTTCCTTCTACTGTGCACATAGTCAATAATGAGGCAAAAATGACTGAAAGCATCAGCAGTTGAGCAACATTTCCTTGCAAATTGGTAAGGTGAGAGGCATCTGATGATGTTGCCTTGGATATCCTCTTTTATGAGGCCCTCGATCACCTTAATCAAAAGTGGCACCATGGAGATTGGACAGAGGTTGTCCAAGATTGGTGGGCTCTCAAGTTTTTTGACTAGAGGCACCATGGCGATAAGACAAATACCCAGGACCTCCCAGCTGTCATCAGCAAGAAAGTTGATCATCCATTGTATAATTGGCACTGCAAACTTGTGTAAATGAATCAAGAGAAATTTTCAGAACTTGCCCCTCAGTGATGTTGTGGAGCTCTGTAAATGAATCAAGAGAAATTTTCAGAACTTGCCCCTCAGTGATGTTGTGGAGGGCAGAATCAGCTGAGGCAAACTTTTTATGAGTGTTAGTTATCCCCAATGGCTGGAACTTATGGGAATAAAAATTCTCTGATCCTGGCCAGCATGAAAGCACCCATGTAGCAGCTCCCCTGCACCTCATTTAGGGGCTCATGATTTTCTAGATGAGCCAAGTGCCCAACGGAGTCCAGCAATGCTGATATTGTAGGTATTTCTGGTCCCTCTTGATAAGCCAGATACTCTGCAAGGGCACTCTGTGCTGTTTTATATTTTGTTTTAAGGTAAAGTATGTAAGGGATGTTTTGTGCCTCAAAAGGCATGTAATGCAGGTCTTTTGCAATCCCCTCAAGCTCTGCCATCAGCTGTATGGGACCTTTTGTCTTAAGTGTACACAGCTTAATTAAGCAGCTCAATGAGTTGACAAAGGTCAACCATGCCTCCACTGGGGGAAGAGACAGTATATTAAGCTGGTGGAAGGCAATGTAAGCCTCACAGACTAGCTGGGTGATGATAATCAGCCTCATAAGCATCCTAATTGTGCGAGGAAAATGGATTGTTGGGACTGTGACATTTTTGAGCTTGATCTTGATTTTCAATGCCAAATGATAAGAGAAGGCATTGTGCCAGAAGTGGGCATCAACAGATCCTGTTAGTGAAGGAGAAAAAAATACCAAATCTATCAGGGATCACATGTGCCTCATATAAAATGAAAACACACCTTCAGGGAAGAGGCCTCCTGCACTTATCACAGGAAGATTAAGGACTTTCAAGTATTTAGATTTGAAAAAATTGTATGATAGGTTGAAGTCACCAGTAATTACAGTAGGAAGCAGGCGTGTCTGGAGAGTTGCATTGATGGAATGGATTATTCCAATTATACTCTCAGGGTTTCTTGGTAGGTAAAGATTAATCATGTTGAGCAACCATCCTTGAAATTGGATGATCGCTATGAGGCAATGAGAGTCGATGTACCAGATTTTAAAGAACATTATTGGAGATTTCTTGTTGATAATGAGAGCCATACCTCCCAATGCAGCAGTGGAGAATGAGAAGTGGAAGAAGCCAAAGTCTTCTATTAGTTGGATAACATGTGGGTCCGACCAGAGGTACAGCTTTGTTTCCGATAAACACAGAACATCAGGAGCCTGCCTCTGGAACCAGTGCGACAGGACATAAGCCTTGTCCCGAGAGTTCAGGCCTCTTACATTAACAGAAAAGATTTTTAACATAGTTAGTTGAGGAGTGGATCAATAGATTCCAGGGGATCCACTGAAACCTGAGCCTTGGGGAAAACTTAAGCATTCCAGAAGAAACTTCAGTCACCAGGTGGCTCCCCAAGAGTGATGAGTCAGAGTCAGGATTAGGACAGCCATCACTATCAGCCCCAGTAGAGGAAGGGAAAAAGCCCACCACCCAGACAATATTTTCTTCACCGACAACAGGAATTGGGGATTTGAGTCTCATCAATTGCAGTAGGGTTTTCCACAGATAGGAGTCCCAGAAGTAAAGGGAAGGAACACCATATCTTCTTTTCATGAGGTAGACCAGTTTACTTACAGGTACACTTGGGTCCAGCAGGTCATCAACCACAGGGGATTTGGAGCATGAGGATGAGCAGCTAGTCAAGGCCTGAGAGAATTTTTGATTGTTTCTTCTCTTCCTTTTCAAAGGCTCTACTGTGCAGAATCCCTCAGTATCTGGACAATTGGCAAACAAAGGCTGAGGATTAACAACAGTCATGTCTATGGGTGGAATGGCCAGCCTGTGCCCTGACATGGGTTTAACTTGATCAGGAGAAGCGGGTGAGATAATGCCTTTGGAAGAGTGCTCCCACAGTCCCTCATAATGTGTCCTCTATGCCTACAATTGAAGCACTGAGGGGGCACTCCCTGAAGAATGATGATGAGTGAACATCAAGAAATTCTATCAGACCAGGGATCAAGAGTGGGGAAACACATTTGTTTAACATGATCTGAAGGTCAGATATGTTGGTGAGAAACTCAATCCTGGCATAACGGATGATCCTATATTGAAAAGCAATAATGTTCCCAAAGGGACCAGGCTTTCTGGAGGTCTGCTTTGTTGAAATTAATGCCACAGTTTTTAACATAGCCATTGATGGAGCTGGGTCCATTTGGGTCAATGGTGATCAAGTACCGGCCAACGAGACTTTTTTAATTTATTTCCAAAATGCCTCCTTGGCAATGACATTGTTGAATTGGACCACCACATATTGGTCATTTGGATGAAATAACACTTTATAGACCAAGCCCCAGAGGCCATGCATAGTGAATAGTTCAAAAAGGGATTGTGCCGAGAACCATATAAGTGAACATTGTCATCTGTGATGGCCCGGATTACTGCCTTCTCATCCTTAAATATGTTGAATGATTTCTTAAGGAGGGGCGGCACTGACTGATTGAATTTATAACTTATTGTAGAGTGATTTGCTAGATCACACTTGTAGTTGTTAGGGTTTTCAGGGGCAAATCTTTCCTTCCCCAAATCTCTAGGTGTTGGATCCTCTTCTCCCATTATTTGAAGGGCCCTACCATAGATTCCAATACTTTCATCAGTGCGTGGGTGGTCAACAACTGGGAAGTCAGTTTTGGATCAAAGTTCTGATGTTTCTGGCAACCATGCGGGCATAGGATGTTGGGGTGGGGGGTCCTTGTGGTGCTGCCCACTGGCTTTATACTAGGGCCCTTATGGTTGTGTAGAGGTTGAGAAGGGATTGGAAGTTGATCAAATATTATTTTTGATTGGGTATTGTTATTTGAAGAAATTGAGGCAGGGCTATTGGCTGGTCTATACAGAGGTGGTTTTATTGATGCGAGTGGGTTGTGCAGTTGGAGCTTATTGGGTGTTTTTGTAACTTTTGGGGAATAATCTGGTATATTTTGAAAGTCATTGATAACAGGGAAATTAAGGTTATATTCAGCTGCAGGGGAGTGGGATCCATCGATTGAGGCTCTTTTGGATGGTGTGGCATTAAATTAGCCTTTCTATGCATTTCATTATAGTTTTTAAAAAATTTTTAATTTTTGATGGCACCACCTCTGCACCTGATTTTGTCCCAAATCTCCTGTTCCTGACCTCCAAAAATTTCAGTTCTTGGTTTGGGGTGTAGGTTGATGCAGAATCTATATTATCAGAAAAAGATCCAGAGTTTGAATTACTCCAAGAACCCATTTTTTCCACCTGCCAGATTTTCCCTCATAAGTCAACTTCCGGAATCGGGAATTCGCTATGTAAAATTAGATTTTCCGTATCTTTTCGTACATAACTTCCCATAGGAATGGGAAATCTTGATGATCTAGGTATTGTTTTGAAGAAGAAGTCAAGCCCTTTCAACCAAGTGCTGTCTTGTCCTCCAGGCCCATGTAGAAAAGTAATAATTTTTGAATCTATGTCCACGTTACTTTTAATAAGATTTACAGTGATTTCCTGTTTAGTTTAACTATTAGAATTTTGCATTTTGGATTGAGTTGTATTATTTTGAGCATTGGGATTAATAAATTGGGGAATTTTCATGGGTTTGATCATATTTGGATCAAAACAACTGTTTTTGGTTAACTTTTGAATTTTTTTGTTGAGATTTATATTTATATTACTTTTTGCCTTTGATTTTCTTGTCTTTAACGGTGGATATTGAAGGATAAATGTAAATACTTGTCTTTAACGGTGGATATTGAATTGGAAGAAAAGTTATTTTTAATTAAAAGTCACTTTATATAACTCACCTGTGAAAAATATTCTCAAATTCTGCAAACCAACTCCATAAAAAACTGAATCGGCAGGAGCTTAGAATAGACAAACCATTCCTTGTGACAACTGGAAGCAGTCTCTCAACTCATTTTTTCTAATAGACGAATAATAACTGAAATACAGGCTTATTCTACACCTGTATGAATTGCCAAAAACATTGTGCACTATAATAATATGCCTATTATTACATTATTACAAATATGTAAATATATTTGAAAAGTTTAAATAAAGTATTTTTTTTTAAAAAAGAAATAACAAGTAAACTAAATTTTGAAAATAGTCAGATATATAATTACAAGTGAAATTTAAAGTGAAATTTATCATAGGAATTTTTTTTAACAACGTTTGTAATTACTGGATAATAAGGATTTGAGTAAATTTTCACTCTTGTTTCACTTTCTAGATAAGATACTCATTTCCGAACTAATATAGGATGGATAATTTATAGTTCTTTTCATAATACCATTCCAGCAAAAATCGCCGTGGAAATTACCAAATAAGAACATTCAAAATATATTTCTATTACACAATCAAAACAATGTCAAAAACTACCAAGAATATTGCAACATTGTTGCAAAATTGAAAAAAAAAAGTACTTTAAGTAAACTTACATTTTAAAGTAAACAAAAAATATTTTTTATAAATACAACCTTAAATTAACATATTTATAGACACACAATTATAAATTTTATCCACATAAATTTCTTAAAGATAGTTTATCTTGAATAAAAGAATTAGCTTAAAACATTTTTTATAATTTGGGAGCCCGCTAAATTTGTTAGTTATAAAAATATATATTTTAGATAGACGAATGGATAAACTTACTGTGTTTTCACAATTTACATCAGCATTATGATTTATAAGTTCTTCCACAATGTCAACATGACCACACATTACCGCATAAAGTAAAGGAGTGAAATTATCCTAGAGGCATAGAAAGATAATATGAATTTATCATATATTTAAATATAAATATACAGAGCACAAATAATATGTATTAATTGGATCGATAAATTTTAAAAAAACATTATCTATATTAATACAATACCCTCGACTATACACGTATATAGAAACTTTAGATTAAACATAATCCAATATATATGTAAAGAAAGGGAGTAAGAAATTATCCTTCCTCAGACTATGAATTAAAAACATTCCAAATATTGAACAACTGTATCAAAGAATAGAGTGAATCCATCTATATATATATATATACACACATACAAATGAAACTTTTCCCTTTATCAGATATTTAATTCCTTCAAAATACCAGGCAATTCAGAAAGGTGTAATAACCTTAGGAGACACTTTTTTAAAATAAAGAAGAAATAAACGAAGTATTCCAACAATTATTATATCTTCTGAATTGTCTAGCAAATTTATATGAAGAGAGATGTGCAATTAAATCTATGAAAAAGGGAAATTCTCCATGAAATGATGGAATTATTGTTCATATCATAAAAGAAACAGGTGAAAAAATAAAAAAAATTGTTGACAAAGTTATATACGAACTCAGTATTTGTCTGAAGGTTTGTAATGATGGTATATTATAAGATGTGATATGTTGGACTATTCCCATCATTTATGAGTGAATGTTGAATGTATAGAAAATTTTAAACTTTATTTAAACTTTTCAAATACAAACAACTTGTTAGTAATAACACACACAAATAGACAATACAGGTTAGTAATTACACAACGTTTCGAGTAGTATTATTCTCCACTCTTCTTCAGGTGTTGCTGCCCTATATGCACAGTGACAATATTTCCAAATGTCTAAACGATAAAGATGTACCAGATGATTGGAAAAATACAATACAAATATTGATATTTACAAATGGTAATAAATAAGATATTAAAAATTGCAAATCTATAAGTTACCTATCAAAATCATTACTAAGATAATTACAACTCACCTATAGTAAACTTTGGATTCTAATTATCCAAAAAGCAAGATGGATTTAAAAGTGGTTTAACACCGTTGATAATATCCAAATATTTTGAGATGTTATAAAAAGAACCTATGATTATAAGTTGTCATTATGCTTGGGATTTGTAGATTAGGAAAAGATATTGATTGTATAAACATTTCTATGGTGACTAGAGAATATTATCAAGATATAATCTTATAATATAATCTTATAACATATTTTTAATAATATTTACTAAAATGTAACAGAAACAATTAAATTACTTAGTCATACCAGAAAGATTAACATTAAGAAAAGAATATCACAGAGTGATTCCATATCTACAAAACATTTTATAACGGTTTTAAGAGAGCATTTTGTAAATTAACATGGGAAGCTAAAAATTTTAAGTCATCTAGAATTTACAGATGATGTGGTTTTTGTTTTGCAAATAATGCTCCAGAGCCCCAGGAAATGTTGCAAGAATAATATAAAAGTAAGGAAGTGGGACTAATGATAATATATGTAGATTAAAGTAATGTTCAATAGATTTTCTCAGAAACAAAAGACTACTAATTACAATTAAAAGCTGTTAACAACTACAAAGACCTTGATCAGATAATAAACACATATAGAAAAATTATGGATTAAATTAGTTATAGAATTAAACTTGTATGCAGTGCATTCGATGGAAATAACTAAAGATTAAAAGGAAATATGTCTATGTGTTTGAAAAGAAAGGATAAGTGTGTTTTATCAGATTTTACATTTAGAGCTGAGACTTGGATATTTAATAGAAAAGCAATATAAAACTTCAGACTACTCAACAAATTATAAAAAAATATATAGTAGAAGAGGCAAGACGATATACAAATAAAATACATGGATAAAAAGACAAACAGGTATGAGTGAATCTGGGCTGGATATATTGCTAGAAAAGATAATAATGAACAACTGAAGTTTTAAATTGAATATCAGAAGATTGTAAAGGATTTAGAAAGATAGTACCCATGATATGGCTGTTGGATGAAATAAGGACGTTTTTTGATGTATTGTTAAAAAGAGAAAAGTTGGGATCAGAATACTAAATTTAACATTGAAACACCTTCATCCTTCAGTGAATTTATAATGGTTGAAATGTGTGAATCATTAAATCAAACAGCTAAGCACACACTGGCGTTTAAATTAAGCAATGAAAATAAAATCAGAACAAATGGACTCATATGAATACAAATTGATTAATCATTTATATATCAGAATATGAAACTAGCTCTCCATCAATTATTTCCAAAGTAGTTATGCAAGAATATAATGGAATATTAATCAATCGGTTATAATTCATGGCCAAATCATGTGAATACCACCAATTAATCATTTTTAAATGAAGCGGATTTACATTGACACCATATTTTTCTTACATTAACCACATTCTGATAAGGTTTAATGACAATTCTTAAAGTTTAAACTCATTTGAACATGAGTTTTAATAACTTATGATGAGTAACACACAGATATATTATTTAAATATTATACTTAAAGTATATATATATATCAGATATAGAAGAATGTAATGAATAAAAAATGGTGTTTTAATTAAAAAAAACCCGAATAATTAAATTAAAATGAAAACATTCGATTGAATAGAATAAATGTCTTTAAAACAGTTTTCCAAACTATCACGTATTATTTAATTACTGCACATATCTAAACTAATAATATACTATAGATAGTATATATTCATCTGACATTAGATTCTTAATTACATGTCTATCCTTCATTAATGAAATTCTTAAATTAATTTTTATAAAAAATCCATGATAAATGGTTTGATTAATCTTCACAAAACATTTATTCATACGTATGTCTTACTGACATATGATTCAAAAATATACACATAATATATAAATAAAACGGACACATAAATATAAAATCATTTAATTATAATCGGAAGTTACAAGTTGCAATGTATTTATTTATAAGTTGGCATAAAGCGTATAAATGTGCGCATATATATATATCTTTAATAAAAATGTATATTTTATATGAAACACATTTTCTATATTCGAAATAATAAAGGGTGTGTAATTTGAAATTTATATAAAGGATGGGTTATGGATAGTGAAATTAGTTGTTTGATGTCATTATTATTTATAACCGAAGTAAAAACTATTATAATTAAAAAAAGAATAACTAGTCAAGAAATAATAAATTATTCTAGATATATTGATGATATATTACTTATTGGTAATAAAAAAAAAACTATGAATAATATTTATAATGATTTTAATAACAATATATATATATATTCTAACCTCCCCCCACGCATCCTCACCCCAAAATTATTGTTTATAACGAATATTCCGGGTTCTAGCTCAGTTAACAAATAAATAAATGAAATATTCAGCATTGATTAAAAATGATTACTAGCTCTAATTTCTAAAATACAAATACGGTTCAATTTTTAAAATGAATTAATAAATATTTACTATTTTCATGAGACATGGAGTGACAATACGGGGAACGAGATAGACTACATTGAGATATTATCCACACGATACTACCTCAATGGCATAAGAACACTATTCCCCCTTTTTACTATACCAAATAACTAACTCATAGTATTCTTACGACTTTCTGAGCTCTATTCACTACGATTAAAATAATAATCATATTTTAATCTTCTTTATAACAAGAATCTAGCTCAATTAAATAAAATGAAGTAAAATAAAACAAAATAAAATCTCAGGTTCATAAATTGTATTCTAACTGATTTAAAATTTCGGTAGTAAAATATGAAAAGGGAATTTTATGTCATAATCTACTACACAGCAACTAACAATAATAAAATAATAATAACAATAATAATATAATATATAATCTTATTTCTTCCTAAATGAAATAAATAAATACGTACGTGGTAGTATTTTAATAATCTGACAACAGAATACGTGTGGCAACATTAGCATATAATTTAATGTAATATTGTGGCAACCGACTTATGACCAATAAATAATATAAAATTATGATCTTTTAATTTTAACATACCAATAAATTCTCAAAATTATTATAACACTTTTATGTTTACCTTTTGTGCAAAACCTATATGTCTGTTTCAATTATAAATGTATCGTGATTTCATGCATCCATGTGGAGAAATAACAACGCGGACACAAAACTTTAAAATAAATTTAAAACAAAGTTTATTAACAACATAAATAAATTAACAATATTTTTACACTATATACATTGGATATCCCTTACTCTCCTATCTCAACTTAGTTTATTAGTTTATAAAATGAAACCAAAATACTATTTATTTTTCCTAGTTAAATCTTATCTTTTTAACACTTAAGAAAATACAGTATTATTACTTGATTTATTATTATGGTTAGCTTGTTACAAAATGCATTTCTTATATGCTTATCACAAACACTTTCATCCCTAATATTATTAAAATTATATTTTTTTTTTACAAAATTTACATTCGTAGTAAAAATTCTACAAAATAATAAAACTCTAGTTTTATATTGGTTGTATGGAATCTTACAAAGTCAAAACATTGTTCTACATTCGGTATTAGGTTTTTTATTGTTCATTATCCGATGTTTATTAATCCTAATATTCTCATTTAAGCCTTACTTCAGATGATATAATTACAACTATTACTATACCATGCACAAGTATATGTTTATTATACCTTATTGAACTATTTTCTTAATAAATATGCAATACTTATTTTCTAAATATTATTTTAAAAAAAAATTCATTCAAATTTTATTATCACTTTTAAATACTTGGTTTAGATTTCTTTTCAAAAAAAAAATCTTATATTCATTTCCGAATTAATTTTACAATGTATTATATGATTCTTTCTCTCTTTATGATATTTTGGACTTTCAATTTTAAAGTTACACAATTCTATACATTCCAGCAAATAAACTATTCTTACATAAACTATAACTTATCTTCAGTTCTATTTTATTCATTATTTCTTTAAAAATATCTTTCTGACCGATGCAGATTCACAAAATAAGGATAGCGAAGATAGATGTATAGGATCAAAATATAACTAGAATATTACTTGTCATAAACCTTGACAATCATGGCACAGTGAATTAAAAGACACTATAGAGGAGTGACCTTTATCTGTCTACCAACCTCTATTATAGGAACGATGTTAAAGCTATTTCTTCAGCTTTATTCTAACATCAAAAGTTTAAAGATATGCAAAAAACACTGTCCAAACTATATGTGTTCAGTCATAGGGCTTAGTTAACTATACTGAAATCACACAAACTAAATATGATCCAAATTCTTTATTTTCCTATTTCTTAAAAAAAAACATCATCTTGGTTTCCTCTCCACTAGTACTTCCAAGTCACTATCCGATCTTATTTCTCAAGATTTTTTTCTATACTGTACATCGACAAATACATATCTGCATTACTAACAATAATAAAATTCATTTATTTTAAAACTATTCCACTGTTCTATAAGAAAATCTTTTTACTACTTTCCTCGTATATTTAATCATATACAAACTATTTTAAAATATCTGAATACTTTATCACATGAAAGTTCAAAAGAATCACACAATTGTTCTGTTAAATTATATTATTAATATACTTTAAATAAATTATTGCATGCATATTCCGAATTACTCCTATCTCATTATATGTCAAAAAATGTTGTATAAAATGTGTACATATAATTTAAACTTTCACACTTCATTCTTAATCAATAGATGATCTAAAAAAATACATTATGCATTATAAATAAATATCAAAATTACCAAACGATCTTTATCTTCTCGATCGCGTTTCGTAGGCTTCACCATCCATTTGATTCTTGTAGATATAAGACTCACATACATACACTTTATTTTTAAACAATATTTCTAATAATTTTATCAAGCTATTATATTTAAATCTCAATATTACTAAATTTATGTTTATATGTTTTCCCTAATCTCACATAACATTTATATTTTAAAATAACTTAGTAAAAAAATATTTAAACTATATTTACTGTACTTCTTCATCAAACTTTCTTGAAAACCGTTCATATTAAAGCTAAAAAAAAATGTTTATTATTTCTTCTTCAGTCACTTCTTGTTCAATTTTAAGACAAAACAATTATTGTTCTGTTTAATAAATATTCATAGATGACAATCCTTGGTTTTTCATAATATTTAATACAATTATTAATTATGCTATTAGTTAATCACGTAAAGAAAAACGTCTACATATTCTCTTCTAATATTTTCTGCTAATATTTTCCCGTGCGACTTTTATGATGCATCTTCTAGGTACTTTTATTTAAATATTCAGTAAATTTTTTCTGTCTCCATGGATCCATTTTATTAAGTATATTAGATTTATATTTTCCAATTTCTCTTAGAGAAAGTTTTTCTGTTCTTTTTTTTTTTAAAAAAAATAATGACTCTTTCATATTATTATTCGGTAAATTTTCCTTTCTTTTAAAGTTCTGGTAACTATATACTTTGTAATGTTTCCTTTAAAAAGGACAAACATTTTTTTTTCTCATTATAACTTTTACATAATTCTTTATAATATACAGCATCTTAATTTTCCCATAGAGAAGAATAAAAAAAAAAAACTTTAGAGTAGCCTTATAAATTTGTGCGTCATAATTTTTTCCTGACAGCAAATAACTTCTCTTTTAAGTTTTCGTATAGCGTCCTAATTATATTCCTCTGAGTTACAATAATAAGTTTTTGGTTGAGCATAAATAAAGCTGTATCTAGGCACTTTACAAATATTTTTCCTTTAGCAATATTTTTAGGTATTTTTTCCTTTAGTACTTCCATTTTTACTGCAAGGTTTTGGCTAAACTTGAATAAAATCACTGGCAAGAAAACTTTTAAAAAATTAGCCCTTCATGTAAAGGCAGTCAAAATATTATATGTTAAAAAAACTTTTAAAATAAATGCAAAATTTTATAAATTATATCACTTTTCTAGCTTACGGTCTTATCCAGCTAAAAAAATGTTACTTCCTCCTTCACTTACACATTACTTTTTTCTCGCTTCGTCTAATTCTTATATTTTGTCTGCTAAAATACCTCCGTTGATTGGTTAATGACTTTTAGCGCGAACAAATTTACACATTTTAGTTTTATAATAAATTAAACCCTTTTAAAATAAAGAATTTATGACGTCATGTCTTAAATATTACTTAGAATAATATTTTTAAATTCAATTATAATTTTATCAAAATCATTTAAACTTTAAAAACAATTATTAAAACAACATTTAATATTTCAACTTTTACTTTAAGGATCGATAGCAATTATATTTAGTTTTATAATTCACAAACTTTATTATTAGTCTAACAAGCGTGTGTGAAGGTATATAATATACAGTCACATGATTACTAACTTTAACAGATGATTTTTTAATTTAAGTCTCGGTCTAAATTACCAAAACTGATATATTTTATAAAAATTTGGAAAATAATTTAAAAATGTAGAACCAAATATAATTCTCACCATCCTAAAGTTTATTTT
The DNA here is from genome assembly GCA_028023455.1 of Epiperipatus broadwayi. NCBI lineage: Eukaryota > Metazoa > Onychophora > Udeonychophora > Euonychophora > Peripatidae > Epiperipatus > Epiperipatus broadwayi. The sequence goes on along the minus strand of JAQFVV010000079.1, from coordinate 3,678,381 downwards.
TAAAATATATTAGATTAATTTTGACTATTAAATATAATTATAATATTACATATCGTTTTTATTTAATTTATTAGTTTTAAAATATTATACTCGAATTATTAATATACTTTTAACTATTTATAGCTGTGTTATTTTATATGGCCAGCTTTTACAACCATAAGCAAGGATATCTTTAATCTTTATTTAACTGTTCCTTTTAAATAATCCATTACACTTTTATATACCAGGTATTTTCAGCTTTAAATTGTACTATAAAATCTAATTATCCTACTATTATTTATATATCATACAAACATATCTTAAAATTTAAAATTTTTTAGTAATTGACCTTTCTACCTTATTATGACCTATAGACAAGGGCACAATATATATATATGTTAAATTTATAAAAGTAGAATTTGAAGATAAAATTAAACATTTCGATATAGAAATTCACATAGACAATAATAATAAATTATATTAAAACATTTTATTAGAAAAGAGAAATTAAGTAAAAATATTTCTATAGATTCACAACAAGCATAGGTACAAAATATGAGATTTATTAAAAAATTTAAATATAGAAATGATAAAAAATACAGACAAAATGTGCTGATTTACAAAAGAATTAATTTATTAAATTATATAAAGATTATAAGTATAACCTTAAACCTATTAAAAATATACTTTGTGATTCTAATAAATATATTAAATAATAACCTTTCTATACAAAATAATAATAATAATAATAATAATAATAATAATAATAATAATAATAATAATAATAATAATAATAATAATAATAATAATAATAATAATAATAATAATAATAATAATAATAATAATAATAATAATAATAATAATAATAATAATAATAATAATAATAATAATAATAATAATAATAATAATAATAATAATAATAATAATAATAATAATAATAATAATAATAATAATAATAATAATAATAATAATAATAATAATAATAATAATAATAATAATAATAATAATAATAATAATAATAATAGTTCAAACAAGAACTGGATCAAGTTTTCATATTATCCCAAAATTTATAATATATTAATAAAAAACAAAAATTATATCGATAAGCGTTTAAATATTGTTGGTAGAATAGTAAAAGTCTGGATAAATTAATAAGTAATTATACATTAAGAGATGATAAACAATACAAAAAAAATCATATATAAAATTAATTGTGACCTTTGCAATATGATTTACTAGTCATATAAGGAAACATAACAGTGCAATTAATCTGCTTTACATATTCATTACTTAACATGGACATAAAATAGATTCTACATAAAATATTAAATCTTTAAATTGCATTAAAGACCCAAAAAGAAAAGAAATATGTAAATCATTACATTAAGTATAAATTCAATAATTGTATGAATATTTATAAAACTTCAGTAAATTTAATTAACAACTGGTCAATTAAAAATGAATGGAAAATTATATAAGATAGTATATATAAGGTTGTATAATGTATATATTGTAACTCACTCTATCTTTTATTTCTTTCCTTATTCATTTGTAATTCAATAGATAGGAAAGGTCCACTATACAGGAAAGATTATAAAATTATAACTCCTTTATGGTCCGGATGAAAGCAGTGCTAAGCTGTAAACCTGTAAAGGAGTTATAATTTTATAATCTTTTCTTCATAGTTTATCTCCTCTATCTATTGAATTATAATGTATGCATTATTTATTCTATATAATGTTAGATTATACCATGAATTGTTTGAAGTTATATTGGATCTCTGTATAGAGGTTTCATTCAATTTTACTGATTTTTATTATGTTACTGTTGTTTTTTTACTTCCACTATAGAAGACTTGATGGTGTTCTATCTGCACTAATTAGTTAACATTAAAATAGATTATTTACATTTAAAAGGGACATAAAACCAAGTGCCACAAAAGGCTTTTATGTGTAATTATTAATATATATATATATATATTGTAATGTCATGGATCCTAAGAGGTGAATCTGGGGTGATGGTACTCATCATCATCATATCAGTTACTGGTCAAAATTTAAATATAGAAATAAAATAAATAGATACGAGTAATGATTATGGGAATTAACAATGAAAGTGAGAGATCAAGACGGACTAATTATAATAATTATAAGATCACCAAATGTATCCAGAAGTAATATAATAATCATTCATCATCATGAATGATTAGCAATGTGTTAATTTAAAATCAATACTTTTGAATATTGAGACTGGATAACAGATATTAGGACAATCAGTTTTTAAAGCAAGCTTTAGATTTAAGACATTTATTTGGCAGGAAAAAAATCTTTTGAAATATAATTCAGTAGGGAATGATTAGAATATTTTAAATGTCTTAAAGTTGTATGCACAAGGTAATGTTTTCACAGCAATGCAGGTTAAACACTATAGAGCAACTATATATTAAATAAGCTCAGAAGTAAGAGCAATCAACTTTTTGACTTAAAAATTATATTTACCAAATCATGTACTAAATCGAATATATCTTATGACTTCACCTACAGTAGAGAAGATAAGTATTTCTTTAAAAGGTAGAATTCTGCTTTACATGGTAGTATTTTTAATGGTTAAGAAGGTATGAATTAGTCTACTTATATACAGAAAAGATAATTTCATTAGATGATAATTATAAGTCAAATCATATGATACTAAATTATACTTACAACAAATGATTTAACAAAATAACTTACTCTCGTTTTGCAATTAATATTTGCTCCTTTTTCAATTAGAAATCGAACCAAATCAGTATTCCCATTAAGTGAGGCATAATGAAGAACAGTGGCACAATTCTGTAAAAGAGGTATAACAATTATTATTTGTTTATAAATGATTGTAGTTGTTTAAATTTAATGTGTGCATTAATTTGCCATCTGTTGCATGTCACTAAAAGTTTTTATACTACTAAAATTATTTATTATAAATTAGAATGTTGAATAGCTTAAGTCATGCCATGTATTTGCATCTTCCAGTTATCAAATAAAATTACCAGAACCAATAAAATGGAGAGAATGATCCGACTCCACACTAAATAGTTAAATGTTAGGATATTTTCACCATCTTGATGCAAAAATGACATATTTATGTAAAAATTCAAACTTGACTAATACTTTTCACAATATCATCATTTGTTAGGAGTAATACAAATTAATTCAGAGCATGTTTTGAGTGATATTATTTCTTTCTCTTCAGGTGATCATATATAGGGAACATACGAACTGGACAATAAAGTTTAGATTCCTCAATACTAAATTTAAATTGACAATATAGTCAGCTATGCCATTCTGCATAAAAAAATTTGTTGATTAGAGTGTTATCTTAAATTCTATATTCGTGAAGCTAAATTTCACTGGCTAAATTTCTGTGAAAGTTGTCACTGGTATAGTAAGCAACATTTGAAAAAGAGAGAAGAATACTTTTCAAAATCTTGTATTATACACTTCCATGAATGTTATTTCTAATAATTGAACATATTTGTAACAATATAATTAAGACTGATTATTTTATTTAAAACATTACTAATTCATCTCGATGATGAAAATTGATTAAAATTATAACTCAAACAAAATACCTTTATTACAACTTTTAAACATCCAAATTAAATATATTTCTTTGTATTACTATTAATACTGGTAATAATAAAAGTAGGATAAGAAGCAATAGTAGTAGTACTAGGAGGAATAATATTATTTCTATTAGTCATTTTCTACTGAAAATGAAAAAAACATTGTTAGAAAAATTGGTTGTAGATATGTTTTGGTTATTATAATCTATTCAAATGAAAAAATCGCAAGGAAACGGTTATAAAATTTAATTTATGGCACCTAAGAATTCTAATATTTGAAAGCAAATGGATTTACTGTACGGTGTAATACTACGATAAACTAATAACATTTAATAAAAAATTGCAATAATTTGCTGTTTGATATATATTTAATTTTTTAGAATCTCAAATTTAAAACTTCATTACAAAATACTAAATTGTCCTTTGTCTTAGCAGGAAATAATTATATCATACTTTTTCAACTTAGAAATTTATAAATATAATTTTGATATTTTATCTTCAAACATTGATATGAGTTTAAAGATAAAATTTGTTTTTTTTTTCCTAAACAAATTTCGTTATTTTATATTAGTATGTTTTATAAATATGAATCAATTTACAAAAAATTGTTACGATTTTTTTCTTTCAGTAAAACAATTATACCAGTGACATAATTTGATATTTCTTTTCCTTAAACCAAATAATTGAGAGATGCATTAAGCGAAACTAGAAGATCCCATCACTGCTAATCCTTCCCAATCATTCAATCATTAAAAAATTAAACGGTGGTATCTCGAACCGAAATTTTTTGATTTTTTGATTAAATCAAACCTGAGTGCTCTGCCCACATGCCATTTTCTGGTCTATCGTAGAGGATTCTCATGCTTGGACCCAGTCTGCCCTTTATGTAAACGGGATTACGACACAATAACACATATTCTGAACCATTGTACATGATTCCAATGGGACAGAGACTTTATTGCATCATTATACAAAACTAGAGTGCCTCTTCTCACCCGACTGATTTCTAGCATATCCAACGGGAACTTTCCATCCATAAGAAGCATAACTTTTCTGCTGTTTTCCAATTGGTCAACTAGGAGCAGACTCATTTATGGTGATACCTTGGTTGACCGTAAGAAATTACTTCTGGGAAAACTTCAGGCTATCTGAAACAGAGATGAAAAATTAGCTCCAACATACATCTACAATGCTACATGGAGCCTCATAGCAATGGACAATTTGTGACGATTTTTTTATGCCCAGACCGTTGGTATTGGGTTATGTAACCTTTATAACAATGTCTGTTAACAACATAACTCTGTTATTGCTTTAATGTAATTCTTTGAGCTCACAATAAAATTTCTTGATAAAAAGAAAGATATCAGTGGATTCGGAAATTTTTCAGAGTATAATATTTCTGTTTAAAGATAATTTATGGTATTTTATTCAAAAATGAAAGAATGATTTTTAGTTTAATTAACATGCAATCACAACGCTTTAAATTAGAATTATCTAGTTTTCATTAAATTAGAATAAGGAGCCAATCTTCATTCAACTTATAAAAGAACAGTCACATTATATGGTTAATTTTTTTGAAACTCTTGTGCTTCCAAGCCTAAAGCAGTATAACTGAATAACAATCATTTAATCAACACCAGTAAAAAATATTTTAATTTTGACCAGAAATAGTGGATCTATTTGCCACTGCAAAAAGGAGAATATATAAATTGTAAATCAAAAGTACCATTGATGCATAAGATGGCAAGTTTTAGATCTTTTTTGTTTCGGAATGAAAAATTATGTCGTTACCAAAGTGATAAACTGAAAAATATTGAAATATTAGCCAAGGAATTGCTTGATGCTGGTTATAAAACGGAACAAATAAACAATACTTTATGTCAATTTAAAAAAAAGTTATAATAATTTAAAGGAAATGAAGATTAATAGTAAACAATGGACATCTATTCCATTTATTTCAAATCCACAAGTGAATTTTTTTAAGGATTTATATAAGAATGTGTTTAATGTTTCAATCTATGTTCCAAACAATATTAATAAATTAGTCAATAATTCTAAGAATGTCATACTTGACAAGCAGAAAAGTAATGTCATATATCAAATTTTTTGTGATTCAACACTATCATATATAGGTGAATCTAAGTGCAGTATTGAGAAAAGATTGAAGGAGCATGAATTGTTATATAAGCGTGTAAAAAGTAAAAATAATGGTGATTTAATATTTAAATTTGATTTTGAAAATGTGAAAATTCTTCATGAAGAGAGAAACCATAGTAAAAGAAAAATTAAAGAGACAATTTTTATAAACAGGAATAAAATGCATTTAATAAATCGACAAAGCTGCTAACATTAAAATATGAGATTCGTGGAATTTAAATTGATGACGTTTGCTTCCGTTTTGTTTTTGAATTTAATGGCAGTTGAGGCAGGTTTAAGAAATTAACGGAAAGTACTTCTGTGGATTTAAGGATTGTTTGTAATAGTTTTTAAACCTTTAAATTTATTATTTCAATTATATATATATATATTGTAATGGTCAGAATGTGTATCTCACTAACACACTGCAGAATACAAACCCAAACCCAAAACTCAACACTCTATGAGGATTGCCTTTTAGAAATCCTAAATTCAAATCTAAAGTCTCTACTCCACAGGACCACCTATGTGATAACACATTTGGTGCTACTAATAGCATAGTTTCTTGCAGGTGCCGGTGGTCAGGGAGAAGCAAAAGACTATATTAAAATATATAATTAGATTAGCTAACTAAAGACTATGGATGATATAAAATATATATAAAATGAGAAATAGACCAGAGTAATGGTGTGGATTGCAGAAAATAAATAAATAAATTTAAACTGATTATAATTTAAATACGGTTCATTAATTAGCATTATAAAATGGCTTTGTCTGAATAAGCCAGACCAGGCCATCAAATTAAAAGATAAACATATTTTAAATAGATATAATCAAATGCCTTTTACATTAATACTAGTTAATTTATACATTCTTTCTATACCTCAAGTCAATGCACTGATGAAATTATAATAATGAACTTAAACAAATATACAATTATAAAAGAAAAGTTTATTCACAATATACAAAGCCTATGGCAAATATATGTGTTGCATAAATCAATTACTATTCTAAAATCTGAGAAAAGAACTTATATTGACTACGAGAATGGTGTGAAAAAGAACTTGTTGAGCTAGAGGCACGAAAGTGGTTAAGACATGGGTAATTGAATAAAATATTTAAATATAACAAGTGACCAGTGGTACTAGTGGAGTCTTAATATATAGAATGGAGTGCGGTACATTGAAACCATGGCTGTGAAATGAAATAAAAATAAGAGATACAAAAATAAAAATAGATGGGATGGCATCTTACTAGGGATCCCATATAAGTTTAATCACAAACAGTCTGAGCATGGTCTATTACCATAAACTCCATGGCTGGGTCATTGAAGCATATATTCCATGTATGGCTTCAATGTCATACAATATCTGGAAATTGCAAGGATAAGGGGGAAAGCTCTGAACCATAAATCCCTGTATAAACAAAACAAGATCTCAACATCCTATATGCCTATCCTAGTAACACACAATATAAATAGAACAAATATATGAAAAGAGGTAATTGAACAAGTAAAAGTACTTAACCAATTCCTATATATTTTGAAGACGGTCTGCATATTCTTGACCTCAATTTTGCAATTCGTAAATGGCATTATAAATACAGTGTTATTTGAAAATAATAAAATGGAGGGAAATACATGATTAAAAGGGGACTAATAAGGTGATATGTAATCATGCATTTCTCTAATTATAAAGTCTACATTAATATGAAGATTAAAAGTATTAGAAAAAGAGTTCAATATTTGCAACAAAGCCGAAAGAAAAGATTTATCAGAAAGAAAGACAGAGACATTATCAACATAAGAAATATGATGAATAGTCTGTTTGAGAGCAGGAACATAGATGCCAGGCAGTTTAGATTCTATCTGTAAAAGGATTTAAATATGTAAGAAAACATAATGTGGCAAGAGAAGATCCCTGTGGCAGATGCGGACGAAAACCATCTGCAAGTTTACCATCCAATGAAGTAAAGATGGACCTGTTAAGTAGAAGATTGGCTATAATACGGACATTCAGAGTAGGAACCTGATAATCCTGAAGAGTCTGAAACAAAACAGAAGGGAGAACACAATCAAAGGCTGATGTGAAGTCCAGCTGAACTACCACAGGTTTTGATTTATTATGATGCCTAATATACTCAATAAAAAGAAAAAGCTGAACAGCTTCAGTTGTTGAATGACCCTTCTTTGCAAATTGAAATTTTAATAAATGAAGATAAATATTATTTTGTATATGATCTTTAACAATAGATTCAATAGTCTTTATTAAAAGAGGTGTCATAGAAATAGGACGAATATTAGATAACGGAGAGGGAGTTAATTTCTTCTTAAGAAAAAGGACCATCGCCACCGGATAGAGATCAGGAATATTCATAAAATCATTAGCGAGAATATCAACCATATTACAAACTACTGGAACTGTAAAAAACGAAAGATGAAGAAGGACAAACCTGGGAATACCATGAATACCAGGATGTACATTGTCTGGAAAAGAATTTAATTTTTGAATAATCATAGTTTCAGTTATATTATGACTAGAATCAAGCTCAGATTTATTCCAGATGTCACCATCTAAAAGGCAACATTTGAAGCTTATTTTTGAAATGATTACATAAGTCAAGCAACATAATAGGGCCAGAACATACTTTATTTCCTGTGTCAATCATTAATGGAGTAGGTCTAGAATAAGCACCTAAAGCCCACCTAATATAACTTCGTGTCCAATTATGATGATTTTGAAGAAAAATTTTAGACCATTTAATAACCACATAATGAGCAAGAGAGTTCTATATATCATGATACTGCACTTTAAGTTGCATAATATTTTCTATGGTAGAATCAAAAAAAGAAAGATTAGAAAGTTTGGATGAAATATCATCCAATTGGTTAAGTAAAAACTTTGGACCTTTTGTCTTTCTAGTATAAGAATTAATAATAGAACTGAGAATACCAACAAAAGAAGACCATGCTGATATGGCAGGTAATGAAAGAATATCCACTTTTCTAAAAAGAATATATGCCTACGAAAAAATTGAAGCAGGAGCTGTTAATCTATTTAAGAGCCTTATTGTAAGAGAACTATAAGACTGAGCAACAAAGGAAGTATCAATCAACAATGCAACATGCATAGCCAAATGATCCGAGAAAGGAACAACCTGAAACTTTGCTGAAATGTCAAGGCGAAGTTCAGGAGAATAGTAAAGAAGATCAATTAAAAAAGTGGTGTGACAAGTATAAAAGGAAAATGCATTAAGAGGAAAAAATTCTTCACCAGATAAAAATACTCTATTAAAAAGATGTAGAAATTTATTATTAAAATGCATGTAACACATATTGAAATCACCAAGAAATATAGTTGGATAAGAATTTGAAGACAAAAAAAAAATTAATTTTATTAAATGTAGAATGAGCAAAGAACTCATTCTTAACATATAAATAAATGATACTCAGAGTAAAACTTCCAAATGTAATATTGGTCATCAAGAAATCATGATCCAAGTGCATGATTTTGATATCATTAAAAGCAAGATGCTTACTGACAAGCAAAGTGACACCAGATGAAGCAGATATATTAGGAACATAATAAAATGAACCAAGATTTTGCATTAAATCACAAATTCTATAACTGGAATGATTATGTAGCTTCGTCTCTCCAAAGCATGCAATATGAAAATTGCATTTCTGAAGCCAATGCATTATAGCATAAACTCTAAAAATAGAATTTAAACCTCTAACATTAACAGCAATAACATTAAGCAACATAATATATATATATATTGTAACGATCTGGATTTGGAGCTTACCGTGATCTGCACTACAGGGCGCCATCTAGGCATTTGAATGTAGAAAAATTCACAAAGTAGGCAGATACGTAAGTCAAAAAAAAACTTTTTTTTTTTTTAATAAATATATTTTGATATCCGGTCGTTAGCCCATGTCACTAGCTCAGGGAGTAGCAGAGATTTAATAATATAATATCTTATCTAATTATATTTCAATATTAAAAAAATAAATAAAATAAGCCACTGCCAGTAATTAATATGCAAAAATTTATTTACGCACATATATATATATATAAGATTTAACATTATTATTTTAATATGTTTACTTTAACATTTAACATTGTTTTAACTTTTATTTTAGATTTTTAATTTACATTTTAAATTTTATACTATTATTAGTTCGCACAAATTTATTTAAAAATGTTGAGTATAGATCGGTTACATAGATTCCATGGTCAAAAACATTTCAAAATAAACATAAACGATTAAAATACAAAATCATTGATACCGTCAATTGCAGAGGAAAATTTATAAGTAACCCAATAGCATTCACCATAAGATGCTTGCACTAACTCCAATAACTTAAAAGACATCCGAATAAATACATTTTGGATACTCACTATAAGGTATCAGTATTTACTGAATGTCTATATATATTTTGATCGAATATGAAAACCAAAAACATAATCAACCGGTAACGAAACCATGCAAGCATCTATACCCAACTTAAATTTAATGCATCTTTATTTTGAGTGTTGAGTATGAATAGACTACATAAATTTGCATTTGAAAAGCAAAATATTCAATCCTTGTTTAACCTTAGGCCAAAGGTTCACAGTCAAAACAAACTTCAATCCATCTGATATATCGATGTGTTCAATGTAATACGAATATGGCATCACAATTAGGTTAAGAGAAGAAACTGCTTCTCATCAGATAGGAATATTACATCTATCTGATGAGGAGAGCAATAAAAAAAAACTCCATAGGAAGGAACAGCGTTCTACGTCTTATAATCTTTTCCATAGGCAAAACGGAAGTGCACGGCATATAAAAGCGATTCTGCCCATAGCGAATCTCATACTATATCTACTAATTACACCAATATATCCAATCCATTGACCTAATTCAACTATGAAATGAATAACCTAAGATTACACGCCCCTAATATAACTTTACAAATCTATATAGCCATTCACGCCCGACTTAAGTTTAATATTTATATAACTAGTTTAATGAAAAACAGAAATCATAATAAAACTTAAAGAAAAAATAAATAAATAAATGGAAATGATTTTACAAAAGAAATACATTAAATAAAATTATAACTAATTAATAAATACCGTTGGTCAGATAGGATTTTATTTCTTAATTATTTTAAATACGGAAAGTTTTTAATTTAATGTTCATTAATTATAAAGTTCTTACAGTTTAAAACAGTTCATCTTTATCTGTTGCTTGCCATTTGAACATGAATTCCCATGCTGTCCTAAAAAGATTGGTTGAGTTAGCCATTGTTTTTTTTATTTATTTATCCAGAGGTCTTTTAGTTTAGTTGGTCCTTAATGTAGAAAAAAAAATGTCATTTCTTTTTTTTTAACAAAACTGAAAAGATTGAAGAATGCATCTTTTCAATCCCTTCTCCTTCAACTCCACACTAACACATATAGTCACATTGTAATAACTAATTCTCTTTTATTTTCAAACCTTTCCTTTTATAATAATTTTGTGGATTAACTCAACATTACATCATGATGATGAAAACCTTTTCATTGAGGTCCGATTTCCTGATGGATTTCTTTCATTTGCTAAAAGTTTCTATTGTTTTCCTATCTGACCGATGCTTATACATTTAAATGCCCAAAGGCTAGTTTACTAATTAAAATAATCATTTCCATTTTACAAAAGATTAATTAATTTGTTTTTAAACTTAAACATACATTTTTATCTCTAAATCTTTTCTGAAAATTTAGTTTTAAACCACTTTTTTTTTAATAAAGTTTTATTTTAATAATTTTTTATCTGTGCAATTTTATATATATGCGAGTTTAAGATGATTTTTTAATTTTCAGTTTTTAATTCTTAAAAAAGAAATTTTTATTGGCGAACCTTTTTTTTTTTATGTTTACTAATAAAAAGTAATGTAACGTACGTATTTGCCCGTTACATATCAGTAAACTTGCTTAAAAAAAAATGAACAAAAAAAAAATTTTACTTAGTGTTAGTAATTATGGTACACGATTAACAAAATTTACAAAACATTCGGTTAGTATAAAGACTATATACAAAAAAAAATGTTGACTATCATTTTCCTAAGGACCATTCACGTGTACACTTCCTCCCCACAAGAGTTCTATTATTTTATTTTTTTTTATACATTTTATTTTTACACACGACATGACAAGCAAGTTATTTAAATTATTTATTTAAGAAGGTTGCATTGAACTAAATACATTTTGAAGGATAATGGATTTATACGTGTATATTTGCAGCACAATGATAAATACCACCAACTTATTTATGAGTGATTAAAATGCTTAAATAGGATTACACTGAAGTAAATTCCCAACGGTACTCATCGTAAGGTACCACATTTCGATCATAAACTTATGTGACTGTGCGCGCCTATACATGTTAAAGCATAATATATATCAACAAACAAAAAAAACATATTTATTGCAACCTTTTGACTTTTTTTTTTTAACAAAAATTAGTTTTAAAATTATTTATACTTTCTCATGTTTAATATATATGTGAAATTTCTTCTGGCAGTGCTTTTATAAGATTTAAAGTATACGACTTTATGTAACAGATAAAAATATTTCATTTTGAAAAAAGAAGTTTACTCAGGGTATACGTGGTTTTTATTAATAGATTGGCCCATGTTGGGTGACCAGTTGTAATGATCAGTATTTGGAGCTTACCATGATCTGCACTACAGGGAGCCATCTAGGCATTTGAACCTAGAAAAATTTATAGAGTAGGCAGATACGTAAGTAAAAAAAAAACCTTTTTTTTTTAATAAATATATTTTGATTTCTGGTCGTTAGCCCATGTCACTAGCTCAGGGAGTAGCAGAGATTTAATAATATAATATCTTATCTAATTATATTTCAATATTAAAAAAATAAATAAAATAAGCCACTGCCAGTAATTAATATGCAAAAATTTATTTACGCACATATATATATATATATATAAGATTTAACATTATTATTTTAATATGTTTACTTTAACATTTAACATTGTTTTAACTTTTATTTTAGATTTTTAATTTACATTTTAAATTTTATACTATTATTAGTTCGCACAAATTTATTTAAAAATGTTGAGTATAGATCGGTTACATAGATTCCACGGTCAAAAACATTTCAAAATAAACATAAACGATCAAAATACAAAATCATTGATACCATCAATTGCAGAGGGAAATTTATAAGTAATCCAATAGCATTCACCATAAGATGCTTGCATTAACACCAATAACTTAAAAGACATCTAAAAAATACATTTTAGATACTCACCATAAGGTATCAGTATTACCGAATGTCTATATATATTTTGATCGAATATGAAAACCAAAAACATAATCAACCGGTAACGAACCCATGCAAGCGTCTGTACCCAACTTAAATTTAATGCATCTTTATTTTGAGTGTCGAGTATGAATAGACTACATAGATTTGCATTTGAAAAGCAAAATATTCAATACTTGTTTAACCTTAGGCCAAAGGTTCGCAGTCAAACCAAACTTCAATCCATCTGATATATTGATGTGTTCAATGTAATATGAATACAGCAGCACAATTAGGTTAAGAGAAGAAACTGCTTCTTGTCAGATAGGAATATTACTATCTGACGATGAGAGCAATAAAAAAAAACTCCATAGAAAGGAACAGCATTCTATGTTTTATAATCCCTTCCATAGGCAAAACAGAAGTGTGCGGCATATAAAAGTGATTCTGCCCATAGCGAATCTCGTACTACATCTACTATTACACCAATATATCCAATACATTGACCTAATTCAACTATGAAATGAATAACCTAAGATTACCCTCCCCTAATATAACTTTACAAATCTATATAGCCATTCATGCCCGACTTAAGTTTAATATTTATATAACTAGTTTAATGAAAAACAGAAATCATAATAAAACTTAAAGAAAAAATAAATAAATAAATGGAAATGATTTTACAAAAGAAATACATTAAATAAAATTATAACTAATTAATAAATAATGTTGGTCAGATAGAATTCTATTTCTTAATTATTTTAAATATGGAAAGTTTTTAATTTAATGTTTATTAATTATAAAGTTCTTACGGTTTAAAACAGTTCATCTTTATCTGCTGCTTGCCATTTGAACATGAATTCCCATGCTGTTCTAAAAAGATTGGTTGAGTTAGCCGTTGTTTTTTTTTTTATTTATTTATCCGGAGGTCTTTTAGTTTACTTGGTCCTTAATGTAGAAAAAAAAAACAATGTCATTTCTCCTTTTTTTTAACAAAACTGAAGGGATTGAAGAGTGCGTCTTTTCAATCCCTTCTCCTTCAACTCCACACTAACACATATAGTCACATCGTAATAACTAATTCTCTTTTATTTTCAAACCTTCCTTTTATAATAATTTTGTGGATTAACTCAACATTATGTCATGATGGTGAAAACCTTTTCATTGAGGTCCGATTTCCCGATGGATTTCTTTCATTTGCTAAAAGTTTCTATTGTTTTCCTATCTGACCGATGCTTATACATTTAAATGCCCAAAGGCTAGTTTACTAATTAAAATAATCATTTCCATTTTACAAAAGATTAATTAATTTGTTTTTAAACTTAAACATACATTTTTATCTCTAAATCTTTTCTGAAAATTTAGTTTTAAACTACTCTTTTTTTAATAAAGTTTTATTTTAATAATTTTTTATCTTTGCGATTTTAAATATATGTGAGTTTGAGATGATTTTTTAATTTTCAGTTTTTAATTCTTAAAAAAGAAATTTTTATTGGCGAATCTTTTTTTTTTTTATGTTTACTAATAAAAAATAATGTAATTTACGTATTTGCCTGTTACAATATATATATATAAATGAGAAAATATTAATGCAAATTATCTGTAAAGAATTCAGGTATAAGATTAATTTGTGAATTGGGATCAGAAGTATGAGATATTGGAGATGAAGGATTGTTATTTAAAGTAAAAATAGAATCATTTTGAGGAAAAAGTGACAGCGAAAGAGATAACTGCTGAGAACTTTTATCTATACACATACATATACACACATTTATTATATATTTCATTAACAAGCTTACATTTACGCACATGTATAATTTATTCTAATAAACTCGAATGAAAAGAGATTTATATTTTTAGACTTTACATTACATTTTAACTAATAATAATAATAACAAAAACTCTTTTTATGAAACTTTTTAGTTTGTTTCTACAGCAAACTCCCCCTCCCCCCTTTTAATTAAATAACTGTAACTTTTATTTCAAAACTCTTAAACTTTTAACTATTTATTTTAACGAATAATTTTATCCCAATAATTTTTTAAACAAAATTATTATGTGCCAACACAATATTGGTACAATATATATACAGGCACAGTTTTCTAATCAAAGGTAGACTGATGAATTAGGCAATATAATAAGTACACTGGTCATCATATATGGGTGAAAATTTTCCATGGCATGTCACAAGATGCATTCTAGAATCCAAAACTTTTATCTACATCATAAACTTTAATAAAATATATAAATAATAATTATATTAGAAGTACATACTAAATTTTAAGCAAATTGCTGAATATCAGCTGTTTTTTAATGCACATTAGAAACACACTTTTTAGACCACAATACTTTGGATCAGCCTAAATAAAAGCATCCACAATAGAATTTTAATAATATTATAGATGATCCAACTTACCTTGGACTTGTAATCAATATCTAAACCACAATCCAAAAGAAAGCTGACGTATTGAAGTTGGTTTTGGTCAGCCCCTTCAGTTAGTGAGTGTTCCTAAAATGTAATATATTTAACTAATTTATTTGATTATATTTATTTGTTATAATACTATTATATTAATATATTATTATCCTGACTACAAAGCTTTGGAATGAAACTTTACAATTAGTATTTTATCAATTAAAATGTGAGACTATGGAAGTATAGCTAAATGTAAATTATTTATACTTACGTAGATTTTGCAATGATGTGATTGCTTTTGTAAATAATATTTCTGCGCTCAGTCATCAAATGAATTTTCAGAAAATAGGATTACAGATAAATGCTAAAAATTCTACAGTAATGTTCAAATAAATTTATTAAAAAAATTGATAATTATGAATTAAAAAAAGTTAATAGCTACAAATACTTTGTTTATATTATTAAAATAATTGGAAATATAATGGATTAAATTAACTATAGAAGTAAATCACTGAGGTTTCATTCTGATTTGGCATCTAAATATTGGATACTATGATGACACCATCTTCATATCACTCACTTTGTTTTTCCATTTTGATATTCAATGTGACTATGATAAACTTACATCCTTAACAATATTATTGAGGATCAAAATAAAAAAAATCAGTCATAAAGCTATGAACAGTATTAAAACAGAAAATAAAGTCAGAAGCAATAAATTAGACTAAATTTTTAAAAGAGACTATTGAAAAAATAAGGTTCAAAATAAAGACAAATCTGGAGGTATACTAAAAAACACAAAAGAGTACATAATTTTACTGAAGTAATATAAAACAAAAGAAAGAAGAACGAAGTGACAAATGCAATTTTTTAGTAAATTCAATGCGATCTGAAGATAAAAATAATCTTCTCACTTGGAAATCTTAAAAATGTATATAGTGATGCAGTAAATTAAGAGGTATATCAATAGCAGTAGGTATGTTTCAGGAAGAGGACTCATTATTATTCAATTTGAGATATTTTCTTGCATATTATTTAAGTACATATGCTAGCTTGAGAAGATGTATTTAGATAGAACGATAATAACCAAATCATCCATATAAGCTAAATGATTAATAGCTTGATTTAGAATAGGACTGCATACATCTGGAAGTTTATTTTTTAAGTAGTGGATTTATTAAAATTAAAAGTCTTCAAATCTCTTGCATATTATAATACCTATCTGACAGCAAAGCAGATGTTATGATGGCTGTCTGAATAATGATCAAATGGTAAACACAAGACAGAGAAGTTTACAAGAAAAGGGTGGTCCACCCTCTTCTCTACTTGTCTTTCTATATATCTAAGCCAGTCTGAAGCATTTAGGTTTGAAAGCGTGAAGCTTTAAATATCTTCATATTTAAATCACTGAGTCTAAATTACAAACATACAGTGCGAAATCCTACGATTTACTATGCAGTAGTTTTTAGATGTTATAAATTGCAGTAATGTATGTAAATAATATTTATTTTTATAAAGCGCAGACAGTTGAAATTAAAATTGAAAGGCTGCAATTTATAACATATAAAAACTACTGCATATTAAATCGTAGGATTTCACCCTGTATGTTTGTAATTTAGACTCAGTGAGTTAAATGTGAAGATATTTAAAGCTTCATGCTTTCAAACCTAAATGCTTCAGACTGGTTTAGATATATAGAAAGACAAGTAGAGAAGAGGGTGGACTGCCATTTTCTTGTAAAATTCTATGTCATGTGTTTACAGTTTGATTACTATTTTTAGACAGCCATCATAACATCTGATTGGCTGTCAGATAAGATGTGAGAAGTTTGAAGCCTTTCAATTTCAATTTCAACTGTCTGCACTTTATACAAATAAATATTATTTACATAGTGGATTTATATCAATTATAGAGAGATGTGGGGTGAGAAGAGATTCCTGAGTTATAGATTGATGTGGGCTGAAGCTCAATGATGTTTTACTATTTAATGTAATATGTATTTTCCTATTAAGCTGTAAATTGACTAATTTGTAAATTATTGGTAAAGGGACTTTTATGCTTTTCAACATTTGTAATAGATCAATCATCAGGACTGAGTTAAATGCAGAAGCATTGTTCAAATGGCAGCCATAGGACCTACTTTTCTTAATTGTTTTATATGATCAACTATAATCTTAAGTAGGGTAATTGCAGCAGGAGGTGATGATCCTTTTTACAAACTGGAAAAAAGAGATTATTGGAAGAAAGATGGGTTGAATCCTATCTTTTATAGTGGATTCTATAAAATATAAGGGTCATTGAAATGGGGCTTAAATTATTAAGAGTTGAAGGTAAGAAGCCAGGTACCATAGAAATTGGATATAATTGAGTTATTCTATGAATCTGAAAAGCAAGTTGAGATAGAGAATTTGGATATGATAGGAATTGTAAAATGGTGAAAGTGTAATAATAAAAAATTGGGTATTGCAGGAAGACCTGGATGAATGCTATCTGGAAAAGAGTTAAGCTTAAACATGATTTCTTGTCTGGATATTTCACTGTTTGAAGAACATAAAGTCAAATATAAAGAGAAAAGTTACTGGGTTTATTGAAACTTGAAGTTTAGTTTTGAAATGAACGAATGTGTTGTAGCATATTTTCTCCAGTAAGTTGATATTTTTTAAATATAAAAGATAGTATAATATTTTGCTTTGTAGACAAGGGCCCATATTATGTAACCTCTAGACCACATGTGCTGTTGTGGTAAGATTATAAGAATATTTTTTGGTGAATAGATAATCTGCCAATAAATGTTGAGTTTTTTGTATTTCTTGTTTAAGAGATAATGGAAGATACAATGAAGAGTCACGAGGTATTTTTTAATGTTAAGTGAAGAGTATCAAGATCCTTAACAAGTGCTGTGAAGGTCTTATTTTTTGAATACAAAATTTAATTACTGATGTAATTATATTAGTAAATATGAACTAAGCTTTTACTGGATCTAGAAAAGAATATTCAATTTTTAGAAATAAATGGAGATTTCTGAGATTACTGCTTTTGGAGTAGAGGTTTAAGAAGCAGTCTTACGGTGCTATTAAGAAGGAATAATGATTGATCAAGAATGTTACTTGTAAGTTTCACATTAAGTGCAAAATGATCAGAGAAGCTTACAGATAAAAGATGGGGATTTATATGAAAATCAATGTCTGGAGAGTAAAATAACACCAATAAGTGTTGGATGTTTTTTCATAAGAAAATATTTTGAGATAAATTCTGCATATGACATATTAAAATTCACTAGACCAAAAATTAATGAGGCTTTGTGATATAGGTATAATGCAATTTCATTAATGGTAAAAGCAGTATGGTGAAAGATAGCAATGAACATACTTTGATCTATATACCTAATTTTAAACTACTTGAAAGGGATGTATTATTAATAAATATATCAGTTCATGCCACAGTTGTGTTGGATTGGTCTATATGAAAACATCTAAATTTTTTCAAAAGAATATGTGGATCTACAATAGCATTAACTGAATATTTAGTTTCCAATATAATTATATGCGAGATGAAGTGCTCAATGCAATTTTTAACTGAATATATCCATTGTGGAGAGTTCATTCCCTTTGTATTAATCTCTGTAATGTTTAAGATCATCGTGTTTTATATAACACATATTACAAACTAAACTAAGTTGATACTATTAGTTTGGTTTGAAAAATAGAAAAGTGTTGGAAAAATTAAATAACTGAAATATTATTATGTGAACATATGTAATAATTCTACATTGTAATCAGATTGAATCTAACTTATTCAGATATAAAGAATTATTTCTCGTGACTGTAGAGATTTGTTTTATTTTTGTGAGTTTTTTTATGTCATTCTACACTTTTAATTTAAAATTACAAAGAACTGTTTTGAGTTTACTAAGTTTAATATCTTTGTTCAAATTTAAATGAGTAGATAAAGTGAATTTCTCATTAGAGCCTTTATCTCAATTCTTGCATCATTATTCAAAAGATGATCAAAATATTTCTTCCATATGCTCAAAATGTTATTATCATCGCATAAAAAAGAGCTCTTCAAGATTTCATACGATGGATATACTGTTAATCAGATTTGTTGTTTTCACAAAAAGATCTACAGTGACCAAGATTAAAGAATGTTCTTGTAGCCTTTTTTGTCAATCGTACTCTTCTGCCTTCTTATTTTTATATTTATAATGAACGTTCACATTTCAATTCTCATTTGCGTAACAGAAAATGTCACAGATGTTTTCATTGAATCAAATTACTAATAATAAGATCATAAGCAAAAAACTAGTCGTGATCATAATTCTTATTTTGAGTGAGAGCAAGAGTAGATTTACTTATATCCATAATACACTCACTAGAGAATACCATGCTTTAGATAGATGACAATCCTGGAGTTCCAAATTAGCCATTCTAGTGTTTAATAATTGTAAATTCTTCTAAAAATCGTACATCATTTTTTTGTAAATATGATTGAAATAAAATTTCTTTTTCATGCATGAATCATTTTAATATTGGAGTTTACTAATCCATAATTTATCTATCCATCCAACTTGTAAAATGCTATATAGTATGACCATCTTTTACATTCGGATTCCTAATTATAATCTAACCTATTAAATGTCATTGAAGGAAGAATATTTCCTTGTAGCGGTTTTTCGGTCTAAAAAGTGTTTGTAATATGTTGTACAAAAATTCAATAGTAACAGATCATTTGAAGCATCAATACAACTATTTCCAACAAATGTTAACTCAAATTTATGACTTATAATAAGAAATGTATTAATGTTTAAAAGAAAAAAGAAAAATGTTCTTTTTCGTTGTTGCTATAATAATGACATCCAGCAAAAAAATAAAAGTTTCTTTTTCTGACTCTCAGGTTTTAGATAGTAACAAAATGAGCTCTAGTACCATTGTATGAGGCAAATTTTAATACTATTAACTTTTCATTAATACAATGAAAATTTTCAACAGTAAAAAGTACTAATTCCCTGTAAAATCCAATCCAACATCATACATTCTATTTTATTGACTAACTTATTTTTTTTTTAAAAAAATACTTGTTAACAATTCACAGACTATTAAATTTGTTTTCACCCAAGATGATCTTCACTTTGAGGAACTATATATCCATTTTAAATTTTGATAGTTCCTTAACCACCATTGTAATCCTGCATTCTGTTCCGTAAGAATTTGGGTTAACTGAAGGTTGCACATTTCTTCTATCTATATTTAACACTATCACTGTCTTTTGATGAGACAGATCATTTAGACAATATTTTCTAGACTTCTCACATTTTCATAGTAGGTAGAAAGATCTACAAATTGTGCTTACCTAAAATACAATATTGGTAAGTAAACCCTTGTCCCAAATGTAATTCCAAACAAATTTAGTAATGATTATATTGTCTCAAAAACATCATGACTAAGGGTTACCAGTTTTATTAAGTCTGTATTTGCTATTGCTTTCTTAATTCTCAAGAAATTTAGTTAAAAAAGAAATGAAAAACTGAATTGAAATCTAAAATACTATGTACTGTAAGTTAAACATTAAACGGAGTTGCACAAATATATTTTCCATTGTCACATTTAATACAGAAGATGACTGATAATATGAAAGGCTCGTGATAACTGAGCTATCACTAACTTAAGTGAATGAAGAAAAAAGGAGACAGGAAAGACTGTTTTTGTCAGAAATGGTACTTAGCATAACATCCTATCCTAGAAGGTAGCAGGACTACTCTAAATAGGGCATTGTTAATTTGTTATTCACAGTTGATCTTTACTAATGCTATAAATAGAGCTCGCAAAACAAGCTCTTAACAAGCTTTGAGACTATCCTCAACCCCAGACCGGTTTCTGCTTCTGGCATCGTCAGAAATATGAGCTTTATTAAAATTAAGTCATGTGCCATCTGACTTGATTTTTTTTATCATTTTACAGTTGATCTTTATATGTAAAGGTTATTCCATTATCTGCTACCCATGAAATTCTGTATTACTAATAATTATGGTAATAGATATGATACTATTATTATGAAAACTATCTTCATAATTACTATTATTCTTTTATTACTATTATGGTAGTAATAATAATAATACGTACCCATTTTACTTTCCATGTATCTGAACTAAAATTGTATACTTGTCTTGCAAAAAAATCAACAAAATTTTTGAAATGAGTGTTGGTTTGTAAAGATTCATCAGCCTAAAATATAACAAAAGTTATAGTTAAATTAATAATTTTATAATACCAAACATATAAAAATAAATTTTAAATGAAAAGAGCGACAACTATTATTAAAAGTGAAGGGCTGATTATAAAAGTGTAAGACAACATAGAAAAAATGGTGCTTTTACTTTTTCAAATTGTGGCTCACATCATAATCATTTTAATATAGATCTTTCCATAGATCAGGTTGATGAAAACATTTCCATAAAAATGTAGTTACAAATACATATTCGCATGCAACTGAAGATATTTTGTTTTAGATGCTTAGGTAAAGACTAGAATTCAATCTCTATTTCGTTTTATTAAATTAATTTTGCTTGACTCACAGCTATAAAGTTTTAGATATTGAATGTAAGGAATTTATTATGGTTTAAAAAACTTACACTTTTAATTCATAGTTTTATTTTTTCTAAAGCAAATATCTGATAATAATATAAAATTTCTTCATTGAAATTTTAAAAGTGTTTCAACTATTTAAAATTATTTTCTGATTATGTGTGTGTGAGAGTGCGTGTATGTGCATTGTAATGGAACCTCACAAAATCATCTGCAATGATGCAATAAATAAATGGTGATCAGTCAATATCTAAAATCTCAGGCAGTTATATTAGAAAGTCAAAATTTTCGTAACAAAATACCTCAAAGTAGAAAGGGTCAACTATATTTTATGCTGCAATTACTTAGTAATATGCTCTTGAATAAAATAATTATCTAAAGTTGCATGTTGAATATAACTAATTTTACTTTCTTAGATGATGGTTGCAACAAATAGTGTGTATTAGAAAATATCCTAAATGAGTATTCAGATAACATGTACACACTCATTTTTCAGCCTATCTCTTACAATTTTCATTGCACTAGAATAATGAACTATTTCATGAGATAGCCCACTTTATTTTGGTTTTGTCATAGCTTCTAATATTAGTTAATTAGATTTATTAAAATCAACAGGTATGGGATATAATTACATAATGTATAGAGCATGTGATTTTCTCCTAAGTAAGCAACAATGCTGAAAAACAAAAAAATAAACAATAATTCTATTTAGCCTTATTACACCACAAAATTATATAAAAATGTAGTAAACAAAAATATAAATTTACAGAGCATTATACTTCTAAATAGACAATCAAGACAAAATAAAGGTTGAACATACTTGATATTTTAAAAACAAAATATATAAAAAATAATCTATTGAAATTCAACACAAATAATACTTATATATTTCAGTCATGCATAGCTAGCTAGTTATCTGCATCAAATATGACGATAATAAATAACGGTATTTTTAATTCTAAACTTTAAATAAATAAAGGGTTAAGTTTTATTCAAGTTGCCTGAGGTGAATTTCTTTATGTTTTATCTCAGATATTTCTGTACATAAAACAAAAGAAAAACTAAAAAAAGAAGTAATGAAATTTATGTGAGACAACTACTTTTTCATGGGTTGGACCAAACATTGTTTGAGAGAATGTAGAGATAGCTTACATGTTACAGTTACTAAACATAAAAGTATTATTTTATATACTTTTTGCTTTATTCACCTTCCATTGCATGCATTTCATGAAGCCAAATGAGTAGTTCAATATTGCTAGTGAGTGTTATGAACCCCAAAGTTGTTATCCAATGTTAACAGAATTTCTACAAAAAGGCATACATTTATAGTGGTGCTGTTGTGAGTCTTTAATAATACAATCTACCCAAACTAATAGATATTCCAGTTGCCCTAGATATCATGGATTATATTGTCATGATGAGCAGGAAATATTATTGTTGTGGAATTAACATTATTAGCAATAGGTTTTAAACTGACAATGTCCCTCAGTATGCTCATTATAGTTTATGATTGGGTCAGTATTTGAAGTCAGTTACATACTTACAACTGGCTTAGATGTATAGAAAGAAAAGTCGAGAGAAGGGTGGCTGCCCTTTTCTCATAAAATCTTCATTGTGTGTTTAGGTTTGGATGTTATTTTAGAGGCTATCCTTGACATCTGATTGGATGTCAGTTATGTGTTGTAACGAGCACTAGAGATTTGGCAGGATCTCGATTTATTTCAATTTGCTGTCCAGGTGTGGTCGGATTATAGCATCTTATAGGAAGTCTGGTTACATTTGGCGTACCAATGTGGTATCTTTAGTGGCACAAAATCTCTCACATCCAATCTGTTGTGTATATGAGTGCTATATGAAAGGAAATATAAACCCTGAAAGAAAGAAATTGATGTTGCACAAATGAGAGTAAAGTTCAGGGATGAATAAAAAATAGAAAAAAACAATTTTCTCATACCAATCTAGAACTAAGCCAGTTATGTAAAGTCAAAAATTAATGGATATTTTATAGTAGTATCAGATTTCTTTTCCAACAGCCAAAAACTAGACTAAAATTTTTTTGACATTAATATTTATTATTTATTTCTAGCTCAAGCTTATTATATAATTTTTTATTTCTTTGTTTTTACTATATAAACATCAAATATATTTTAACATATTTTTGATTTTTTTTCACAGACTTCAAGTGACTGAAGTATATTTCACCAATAAAGTATTATATTAATATAAAGCTAAGTTTGTGTCTTAAAAGATTTAAAAAAAATATTTTCTCAATAAAATAATTGGTTGTTAGATTTTGGCTTACAAGAGTTAAACTTATTTCACCCACAGTTTTAACACCATTTAGTCTAGAATAATTAACATGAATGATTCATTAAACTAGAGGTAATTTCTACCCCAGTTATATCAGGGATGAAGTTTTAATTAAAATTCAATTTAAAAAAATCACTTTCAATTTTTTTTAACCAACAGTTGAATTGTTTTTATATACACAGAGAATAAATTTGACTAAAGCATTCTCATTGATTATAAGAAGTTCAAACAATGCTAAGATCTAATTTACAGTTAAAACTTTTAGAAATGTTAAAAGGATTTGGAAGATAAAATATATACTGGTAATGTATTCTCTTATTTTTTTTTTAGAAATGTAGTTTATAGTTGACCAATGCATTAATGATACTAAATGGCCAGAACATTGATGATGGTCAGGATGTTTTAATATCTCAGCATTATTTGACTTTTTGTTGTATTTTGATGGAGTAGCACTTAAGTATGTGCATCCAGATAACTGTTGTTTGTATTCCTGTCCTAGCATTGGCAGTAGTGAAATAACTAGTCTGATATATAGTAGATCACTTTCATATACAGTCACATGATTTCCTGCTGATTTATTTTTATTGTTGATCATTCATGATGAAATGTTGGTGAACTTATAGTTAGTTCTGTGCTGATCGCTCATACTCAATTTT
Organism: Epiperipatus broadwayi; assembly: GCA_028023455.1. Taxonomy (NCBI): domain Eukaryota; kingdom Metazoa; phylum Onychophora; class Udeonychophora; order Euonychophora; family Peripatidae; genus Epiperipatus; species Epiperipatus broadwayi. Next base: position 3,653,404 of record JAQFVV010000079.1, on the reverse strand, counting down.
TCTGTATTTAATTTTATATTTTTATTTATTTGGGGATGATGATTGTTTCTGATTCAGCCCTAATGGGGTGTACTGTTGTAAATTGATACCTAATAGTGGGAAATTGTAACCTCAGATTCTCTTTTATTAACACTTTATCTATCTATCTATCTATCTATCTATCTATCTATCTATCTATCTATCTATCTATCTATCTATCTATCTATCTATCTATCTATCTATCTATCTATCTATCTATCTATCTATCTATCTATCTGTCTGTCTGTCTGTCTGTCTGTCTGTCTGTCTGTCTGTCTGCCTGCCTGCCTGCCTGCCTGCCACCTATCTATCTATCTATCTATCTATCTATCTATCTATCTATCTATCTATCTATCTATCTATCTATCTATCTATCTATCTATCTATCTATCTATCTATCTATCTATCTATCTATCTATCTATCTATCTATCTATCTATCTATCTATCTATCTATCTATCTATCTATCTATCTATCTATCTATCTATCTATCTATCTATCTATCTATCTATCTATCTATCTATCTATCTATCTATCTATCTATCTATCTATCTATCTATCTATCTATCTATCTATCTATCTATCTATCTATCTATCTATCTATCTATCTATCTATCTATCTATCTATCTATCTATCTATCTATCTATCTATCTATCTATCTATCTATCTATCTATCTATCTATCTATCTATCTATCTATCTATCTATCTATCTATCTATCTATCTATCTATCTATCTATCTATCTATCTATCTATCTATCTATCTATCTATCTATCTATCTATCTATCTATCTATCTATCTATCTATCTATCTATCTATCTATCTATCTATCTATCTATCTATCTATCTATCTATCTATCTATCTATCTATCTATCTATCTATCTATCTATCTATCTATCTATCTATCTATATTTTAAATGAAAATAGATGAAACATTTATTTAATAAGAATGACTATAGCTAACCATTTAAAAACTTTGCTTATTTTGCTTCAATATTTTTAAGCTCTCTCTGCATTTGAATCACACATTTTTGTCAAGGACACCAGAGAGACTAAAGGCTATGTAAATATATTCACTAAGTTTTGATCATACTCGAAATACAGGTGCTCTTCACATACCTGGAACCTAATTGTAGATGTAGGGGATTTGAACTCAGACTTTCAAGCACCTTTCAACTATCCACACTCTCTCATATCACTGATTCACATCATCACACACATATAGTAAATATAAATAATCACCAATATAGATATACTGTTTATAATGATATTTTATCCTCACCTTATTGGTGTCCTTTCTGTTTTTCATCATATTTAAAATATGATCTATTTGATCTCCTTGTTGATTTATTTTCTCTTCTTTTTTATTAAGATTAATTTCAATAGCATTCAGTTGTTCATTTTTATTTTTTTCTTTCTCATCAATAGTTTTATAAACATCTTGAAATAAATTATCACATTCTTTTTTTATATGTTTAATTACTTTTTCATTTTGTTGATTAAAAACACTGATTGAATTTATCTTTAAATTCACATTTTCCTTAAAATTTGTCAAGTCAGCATCGTGTTTAGTCTTTTTTTCATTTATTTCATAAATCTCTTTCTCTAGAATTAAGATTTTTATCTCTTTATCGTGTAAAGTTGCAGCATAATTTGTATTAACTTGTTTCAAGTGAAGAATTTCTTGTTCTAAATTTTTAATACGTTCCAAGACATCTTTAACCATATTATGAGAGATTAGCAAATTTTGATGATTTGATGAAGCTTGATCTAAAAAAAATACATATCTATTAATTTAATTTAAGTCAAACATACAAAACAGAGCAAATATATAACAATAGATACCCATACAATAAAACTAACTTATTTTTGTAACATATTAATATATTAAATTATCTAGATAATTATGAATATGATATAATTAAACAAATAAATGCATATAAACTAGTGATAACTGATGGTGACATTGCATTCAATATTTTGTATAATGATTTATAAATACAAATTTTTGTGTTTGGATAAATTTACAGGTTCAGTTCCAAACCAACAGACAAATGATGACACTATTCAAATATGTATAATTTATTAGTGACAAAATATACTCACATGTTAGTTAATAAAACATATAAATATGGTCTATACAATTTAATGCTGAGGTAGTCGTGCTGAGTAATGGAACTCACTTCCAGCTATATTAATATATTGCCTGCCTCATTAGTTCAAGTATGACTCTTCCAGCTATGCAGTAAAGCTTGCCTCGAGTTGCCTTTAATTCAGACTCTTCCAGCTGTGCAGGACAGCTTGTCTCGAGTTGGCTGCAGATCTAGCAGTTTCCAGTCCTTAGGTAGACCTGACACACTGTGAGGATATCACGATAATGACCAGAGAAAATACCTTTGCTAATAGCAGAGGTTTATTGGAGAGCATGTTCTGTCGTTCAGGTTAACAAAATCAATTGCTCTCTGCCTTGTCTCCAAAAAGATTGATTATTTAATGGCAGATTCCTTACCTTACTGGAAACACTCAGATTATGCGCATGAATCCCAACTAAGGATGTATCCCCATTGGATAGTGACCGAGTGCTAACCAATCAAGCAAGGAATCTGGAATAGTCCACTTCTAAAGGCAACGTCAGATATGATGCAAGTAAATAATCTGTTTTTTTTTTAAATATTTAAACCAATGCTCCGGATTCTATTCATATACTTCTCATTATAGCAATGTCAGAAACATCATATTCAATGAAGTTTAGTAAGTCTCATTTTCATTTGCTCTTACCAATGCACTAAATGTAAAAATAGTGGTGGGAGTTGCTTTTCTGCACAGTGATAGAAGTTATTTGAGAGTAGTATTTTTACCTATTCTAGTTTCTCTTAAGAAAGAATATATTTTTATTGCTTTCATTTAGGATGAGCAATGAAGTATTCTGTGTTTTTTTTTTTTTGTAAGAAACATTTATAAATCAACATATAAAATTTATTACAGAAAACCATAACAAATAAATAGTCTTTTAAATATTTATCACGAATGCAGGTTAGTGTTGAATATATAAAACATGATATTTTCCCAATTAGCATTAAATAAAAAAAATTAAATAAAATGCTAAGATCGATCTATTCCAGATATTATTATTTGTCAAACAGCGTTTAGTAAAAAAAAATACATTAGTTTTTTAAAATATATATATTGAATAAATTAAAGAATAAGTATTTTGAGGGATTAAATTCAAAGTAAGATAGATATAGATTTTAGAATAAAGTATTTTGAGGTTAAAATGCTTTGTATAGATAAGGTATACGGATGAGAAAGATTGTTCTTGAAAGGAAAATAAAAAAACAACAAATTAGCAATCTTTTAACAATGATATGTTCTGTTTCCTTGCTTGCCTTTTGACAATGATACTATAATAAAACACAGTCGCTTAAAAAGTTCATGAATATAATATGTACATCTATATGTATAATCTAGAAAACAATTCAACAAATAAATACATCCATATATGAATGTGTAAAATAGAGAAAACAATATACCTCTAAAAGTAAATCTCAAAAAAATATTCAATCATTATTACAGGCTTTGGCAATGTAAAAGAACACATTTTTCAGAGTGACTTGGTCACCACTTCTAGTTTAAACATTAATAATTACTATTTATAACATAACTGCTTTCAACTTTTTAAACCAACATGTGTATAGTTGAAATATATGTTCATACAACTGTTTGGGGATACAATATGCAAAGAATCGTTTAAATTCGGAAAGAACTAAAACTGGTGAAAGAATACATTTTGTTTCTATTAGCGTCTAATATTTCTCACTGAAGAAAATAAGTTTCTTATATTTGTTGTTAAGATACATTCTTATAAATGGTTAAAATTCGTAGCGACTATTATAGCTTTAAAATCTAATTAGTCTTTAATTTGTTACTTATAAAAATCAGTGCTGGAACTTTATTTTGGAAGACTAACAATAGCTTATTTTTTTTTTTTTTTCCATATGTCATAGCATTGGCCGGGACGCGAACCCACAACCGTCTGCAACCAACTACTTGCTTGCATGGCAGCTGCGATACCTCTCGGCTAACAACGCAAGACAACAGAAATATTAAATGTACAAAACACTGATACATCATATCATAATTATTAAGGGTAAGTCACAGATAAATTAATTTAATAGTTTATTTAAAATTGAGTAGGAATAATTAAGGTAATTTTTTTCCTTTTTAGTTAATACATATAATTACAAAAGCGCAAATAATAAATTTTGTTTTAAATTTTTCTCACCAGAGGTTTCTTGTCCATTGTAGTTTTTATTTATAGAAAAGATAAAATTCGCAAAACAAATTCCTATAGGTAGGACTGGAATAAAGTATTGCTGGTAGTGTGAAATTGTTATGAAATATTTTCATCCAAAATATCACCTAGGAGCAATTCTTGAAGGTCATTGAGTCTTTGGTGGGATAGAGAGAAATTCGGGAAAGTGTTTCTTGGTACCAATCAGCTGCGACTCTTGAAGCAAAAATACAAGAATATATTTTGCCAGGGATCCACATGATTATGGATGGATGGGATGCATACAACTTAAGCACAATCTGTAATGGTATATATATGCACTCTGTCGTTGTACACCAGAAGAACTTTGTTGATTCTCATGACCCTGATATCCACCCACAAAATGTGGAAAATATGTAGACGAGAGCTAAATGCAAGCTCAAACATCAGTGTGGTACCGGCATTACTTTATTCGAATCCTACCTACAGGAATTTGCTTTTAGGATTCAACATGACTGATGCTGTCTTTGCAAATTTTATCATTATTATAAGTGAAAACTGCAATGGACAGTAATTATGAATGTTGGTAGAATATATTGTTATTATTTTAATAAATTATTTTTTATAATATAATTATTTCTTATTAATTATTTTTTTATATTATAATTTTTTGCCACCGTGTATTTGATATTTTGCAACAAATTTTTAAATAATTCGACAAGAAATACTCTGGTGAAAAAATTTGAACTACAAAATTTTGTCGTGACCTAGTAACTTCATGTTTACCTAATATATATATAGATTGTACCGATATTTTAGCTGTACATATAAAAAATTTTGTCTAAAAATTATTAAAATAAAATTATCATAAATAATGTGAAGGTTTCAGTTTGAGAGATTGTTGTTTATAAAAATCTAAAGAGTTTTTAGTAGTTGAAATAAAATACAGCTCCATAAAAGAAAATAGTCAGTAAAAGTTACAATTAATTAATTGGAAGGGAGAAAAAAACTGAAAGCTTAAAATATAAATCTTTTACATAAAATTAAAAATCGCTCCCTTTTTGTTTAAATTATGAAAGAAAAAAAAAGAAAAGTAAATTTAAAAACTAAATGACTAGTTGATTTTAAATATAGGAAAATGTGAGCTTTTTGATAAAATAAATATGTGCATGCTAAATATTAAAGAATAATTGAAAGTTAAAAAAAAATTGTATAATCATAAGATATATAAACACAGAATTTGCAAAGGCTTCGAATTAAAAATCTACAAAACAAGAAATTTGCAATGGCTAACAAATGAAAACCCGTAATCAAAAGCTTATCTAAGGAATGTATTCAAAAACAGTGGAGGAACTTCAACAACAAATATAGCTGGCAGACATAAAAACCAATTACCAAAATGACAACAATCATCATATAAATAGTCTGGATTTTCTTAAATCAGTTCAGTTGAGTTCGCAATCAGTTGAATCATTCAATCAGTTACTCAAACAGTTCTGTCAGTCTTCTCATATATTTGTTAATAAAGGCCATGCAGTGCTAACAGCCACTGGAATCATATGACTTTTCTCCAGCCTGACCGATAAAACAGCCAACCTGCCCAGGAAAAGTAATGCCTGCCTAACAACTAGAAAATCCACTTCAATATCTAACTGTCTTAAAGAATAATGCCACAGAATACTAAGCATTAAACCTCTACAAATGAAAAACCTCAAATCCAACTGATTGGAAATATTTTCACATGAAACAACCAGCAAGAAGTCCACATTCAAATCCTAAAGGTAATGAGCAACTTTTATTATTTCCATTTATAATTAATGTAGCCATTGCAATCCTTAAAGCCTCCCAGGGTCAGTTAATAAATGAACTGTATAGCATGCATAAAGAACTATTGATGTGCATGTTAGTGAAAAATATATATTAATGCTTTATGATCTTATATTAATTTCATGTATTGAATGCTCTCTTATATTTTATTGCATAAATTAAAAATGCATGTGGTCATTATATGTAATTATCATTGTATAATTTAATTAAGTTCCTATATAAAATCATTTAAAAATTAGAATAATAAATATTTAGTTAAATAAATTATCTTTAAGCTTAATTTTGTCAGTCAATTCTTTACAACTAATTAAAGCAATAATGTATTAGATTATTTTTTTGATTGAGCTAGTCATGGGATATTCGAGCGCTGGATTATGGGCCTACTGTTCAAACATGTTAGTTCTTGTAACTAGCTGGTGCCTGAGGTTTACCTCAAAGCAAATAAAGTGCTTGGATAGTATGGATTTCAATATAGCAGTTATGATGGGCAATGGTCTGGAAATGTGATCATGTTATGTGTTGCATAGCTCAGGCTGATTGTGGGGATTCTCCCCTTTGTTTGAAGGGCCAGTCCATTCACATAATATTTATAATGTAAAATTATAAAATTATGATAAATAAGGTTTAAACCCAGTTAAACTTAGCAAATAGAGTACTCTGGATCATCCTATGAATGCATCTGGTACAATATATTTACTGGTTGGAATTTATATATATATATACTGTTTTCAGATTAACTCAATGCAACTGTCTAAGTATAATAAATTCTCCTCTATGATCAGCAACAAAATATAATTGTTTAAAGAGTTGCAATGAATTAATTTCCAAATCTTACATAAAATATATTCTACCAGATTATGTAGACAATTATTAACTATTATGGTAATAAATTTTAATATACAACAATATTTGTTACTTTACTGAGACATGCTTTCAATACAACATATCTTTGTCAAAGCTTGATTATGGTGGGAAAAAAGCCTTAGCAACAAGGTATAACATAAAAAATCCGTACTGACATAAATACAAACCGGACAGGGACAAAACTGTGATGTGGTAGCAGACAATCACTATGAATTTCTAGGCATTACATTTGTTTACATAGTTTTGAATTTTATTATAGTCACTATAGTCATGCTTTGACAAAGATATGTTGTATCAAAAACCTGGCTCAGCAAATTAACAAATATTGATTTGTACCAAATATTTATCACTCTAGGAGTTGATAATTGTATGCATATTCTGGTAAAATATATTTTATTATATATATATTCAAACAAAACAAAACTTAAAGGGTCATTTCTAACAAAATAAAATTTAAAGTGTATTATTGGTTTTTGAAAGATGAACATTTTTTTAAATATAAATTAATGAAAGATGCATTTCTTAAGTATCAATTAAATATGCGATGCATCAATTATATATATTCTAGTATAATACGTATAGATTAAATAATTTCTAAGTATAGATTTAATATAATAATTTCTCAAGTACAATGTATAGATTAATATATTTCATACGTATAAATTTAATATAACCTCCTTCGTGCGACCGCATTACAGACCAATTGTAACTAAATGAAATCAATTCTACCAAATGAAAATTTATTCTTTATTTTGCCAACTTTATAAAAACTTATTGAATTAATATAAAACGTATTTTGCAATCTCTCGATCGGTCATCCACATTGAATTTCAAACATAACTAAACGATTGGGAGAGCTTACAAATATCATATATATTATTGGATAGTTTAAGCTAATTATAACTTTATTCTAACCAATGAGAATTTTATTCAAATGATCGCACATCCACGTTATGGATTGATTGTACTATATTTAAATCTATATGGCATTTACACACTTGCAGATAAATTGCATGCCAATTACAACATTTTAAGGATGGATCGATGGATACTTCATCATTCCCAGCTGACACTATTTCTGAGGCCTACTGAGATGATGATGATGATGATACAGAACATCTATAAGCTTAATTGCCAGGGCGCCAAATTGCAACTCTAATACAATATACAGGTTAAATCTCAATTCAATACTCTTAGTAATAATATTTCATGAATGGGTTAATACACAATCGATTTAGAGAACACTGAGAACGCATTAAAATTGACAATATTAATATCTTTAAGAATTCCAGGTTATTCTCAGCGCATTCCCCATTCACTATGATTAAAGCTACAATTAAATTTTATTCTAATTATAAAGTTCTATATTCATCTCCACCTTCCTGATCCACTCCTCCATCAACTTCACAACCATATGTCTATTACACTATTATTTATTCTAACTATTAAATTTTACATTTTTATTTTTCTAGCTCCTTTCCTCTCATTATAATCTCTTCTCAGGGTTTTTTCGAATAATTAGGTGTGGAAATCGAATAAGCTGCGATAGGTTATTGGTGATAAACACTCCTCTCTTGATCGCCTCCAAGGTGATCTCGGTTGTCTTTAATGCAGTTTAATATCAATTTACATTAAAGCTCGGAATATTTTAAGCTTATTAAATCTTTATAAACACATCATAAAACATAGTCGCAATTATAACAAAATTATATAAAAATAAAATGCGTCTAGAGGGGTTTGAATACAACGGATGGGGAAAGGATTTTATGCCCACCCTCTGCACTCGCTATCACTCAATACTATCTCTATTCACGATTTATACTTCAACAATATTAAATTATTTGGTAATTTTAAGCATTTGAAATTAACCTTTTAAATAGTTTTACTAAATATTAGTTACGTACATGATAATTCAAATATTAATAATAATATATCGATGTATGATTGGATTGGAAATATCTAGATAATAAGAACCCACAAAAACATTAAGACATACGCAAATTTTATTTAAAACAAATAACAAACTTTATTTGACAAACTATAATTTAATACAAAACAAAAACATACACATTATATTTACGCTTTCATTTTATCTTAAATCTACTGAATACCAATTTCTGTTGTGTTCAATGCTTTCCCTTTTATTACTGATATATTTTAGAAAATACATAATCGATTTCTCCCCTAATTAAATTTAATAATTTTAGTTAACAAATCTATAGTTGATATTCCCTCGCAAATTTCTTGATCTTATCCTATCATCCTGATTAAATATTCTTTTGCCCTAATCTTTACAACAGAGATATCTTAATAATAGTGAAACTAAGTCATTGCAAATAAATTGGCATTAAGATCAACCATCATCATAGTGCACACTCTATGCTCATGTTCTTAGGACACAATAATATTTTAACAATACTACCTTTCCAGCGAGGTTCTCAGCTGGCCATGTAAATATTTATTAATTAAATTTATATACGCATTGCTCACGCTTAGGCTTAAACATTTGTAAGTTTTATTTAACCCTTAACGTTTATTAACTTAATTATTTTTGGCTCGAATGCTAAATCAAATCTACAAAAACAATATTCAAATACACCAATCGCACATACATTATCTGCATTCATTCTGACATTAAATTGAGTTTGCGACCTGGTGTCCAATACTTATAATAATGCTTATCATGGCTATCCTCTCATACACACATAAGGAATATCAAATATTAATATGAGGCAGGCAGTGACCCGAATAAGAGAGAACCTTTTCACTAAGGTTGAGATATGCTAGGATTTTTATCGCTAGTCATATAAAAACATAGGTATACCAATTACCTCTGGCCATCAAAATAAGAAACCTTCTTACGGTGTAGAGAATACTCAAGTGGGAAAACTCTTCCACTGGGTTCAAATACTTTATGAATATCGCATAAATCTTAGTGAGCTAGACTTCACTGAGTTTGTGGAGATCTTTGTTTATCCACACACATACAGGTCGAAACATCAAATTATACAAGTAAAACTTTCACAACCTTAATATTCTTGCAAATTAGTGTACTGGAATATGAGCCCATAAATTTTCCAAGCATAAATCAGCTTGTTTCTGGCCTTAAATCTTATGATAACAATAATAATAAACAACAAGAAATGCACATAAAATTCTCAAAACTATTTCCATGCACTTTTATAAGAAAATGATCATGATGTAACTCAATAGGCAAGCAATTTACCTATAAGTCTAAGCATTTGACAATAACTTTTGATGCTAATAATAATATCTCTAAGTGGTTTTTTTTAAAATTGTTTGTAAAGCATTTTAAATAAGGCATATCAGAACGACATGATATAAATGTCACTTACCCCCAAAATGACAATAATAGCAAAAGCATTTAAATAAACATATATAAAATCATCTGAAATCAATCTCTACCCCCAAAATAATACAATGGTAATTATTCACATGAATTAATTTTAAAGTAGATGATATACATGATACACTACAAAGAAAGAAATTCTTTTTTTTTATATATATATTAAATGTCCTACACGCATAAAGAGCGAATAATAATAATAATAAAAATTATACTTATATAAGTCTTTTAGCAGGTGTCCTTCCAAGTTCCTGATTTCCATTTTTTTTTCTTTTTTTTCATTCCTCCTTGACCGGTTTATAAGAGCATATAAGTCCTTGTAGTAAAAAGTTCTTTTGATAGTTTGGTTCCTCTGGCATTATATATACGATTTGTATATTGTTGAAAGAGTTCCTCAATTTTAAGTTTATGCAAATTAAATTTAAATAGCATTCGTTTAACTTTTTCACAATATAGGTCTGTTGATTTTTGATTGTCCTTTTCCATTTTGAATTCATTTTATATATTTAAATTGACCTACATATACTGTACATCAAATTTCTGAGTTTTCAATTTTACTATTTGCTGATATAAGTATGATTATTGGGTTAACTTCTGGAGACTAAAGATGTATGTGCCCACTTAAAATTTATTCACTATACATTGTCTTCTCTTAAGACAATGTTAGATTTAGCCAAGTTATTTTGAAGAGACAAAAAGTACAATAAAAACAATTTTAAATTTTATAAGACAGTTTTTTCTCAGTCAATGCAAGAAAAACTTATGAAAAGAAAGTTTTAAAAATACAAGACTTTTTTTTCCAGGTTTTTCTAGAGAAAAATCCATCTGCTCACTTTCTCTTTCTTAATTAATTGACATGTTCCCCCTTCTCAATTAATTTTAACCTTTTTGCTCTTTCAGAAAAACAGACCTAAATTCCTTATCTGTATTTTAAACAGACACAATTAACCCTACAATTTAACAGCTATAATTGCCGATTAATTTTTAACATTTGACAGACCATTCATCGTTAATGGTCTAAATTAATAGTCCACTTAAATTCCTTGGTGAAAATTGGCATCAGCCAAATGCCTGTGTCTTTTAGAGACCGATAATTAACTGAGTAATATAACAACAATGAAACTTATACTCAAAAGCAAACAACAGAACAGTAATCTTACTTTTTCCATTTAATAATGAAACAAAATATATATTGTAGCTGTTTCAAACTCAGACTTTGGATTAAATTTGGCTGCTAATATTAAACTTATTAAAAATGATTTTAATTTCCTTATTTAAAAATTGCTTTACAACATGATAAGAAACGATTATTGATTGTAAATTTTACAATCAAAATCTATAATTAGATTATATACACACACATCGCTGGTATATAATTTTTTTAAAAATTAACCTTTAATTGTTTAATCCTTAATTATAATCCTTAATTATTATAACTATATTATTATTATTTACTTTCATGAACTGTTCCTTTATAACTCATTATAAAATAATGTCAATTCATTTTCACTCTCTAACACAGTTTTAATAGTCACACATCTTCTCCCTTTTCTCAGTCAACCTATCAACAAATATATAAATCTTGCTTTTCTAATATTTTCTTAATATTAACTTGACCCATAAATAAAAATAAAATAATCATCTCGTTATAAACATATTAACAATAAATTTTTAGATTGCTTACTAGGTCAAACATACGCAATCCCTTATAAATATGAGTTCAAACCTAGTCTTTACTAAAATCTTTTCTTATTAAAGGGGAAAAAATACATATATTATGAGGAAAATTTGGATGGAACCTTCTCTTTCATAGCTAATCTAAAAAGATGGAGCCTTGGACAAATCCAAGGGCTACAATATATATATATATAATGATATGTTTTTTGTAACAGTAGACAGGCCTTGAACCTGGATATATGAATAAGATATATAAATTAGTATTGTGAATTTTGATTAAAATAAATATGAAAATCGAATAGCTAATAAAATTCAAACAAAAATTTATTCAAATATATACTAATATTAACCAATGTGGTGATGATGAGTTATAATTTAACAATACAAGTACTCCCAAAAGTATTTTATTTGTTTTTCCATTTCAATAACAAAGAAACTCAAAGATGTCAAACCTTCTAAAAAGAAAGTTTACTATTGAAAACTTTTAGAGGACTGAACATCATCAATTATTACAACAACTCAGAATGCCCCTCATCAACTAGCACATGGGTGTAAAAAGCATGTATTTGGATTGAGTTACAAACACATGGATTAATAAAAAATATTCAACAATTTCTTAATAATGAATAAGAAATTTGCCACTATTACCACATATACAAAATATTAAATATAATATTAAAAGATATTTTAAGTTTAAGTTTAAAATCTTATAGTATTTATAATGATAACATCGTACAATGTTAAATATCAAAATAATCACAAACCATTGTTTTTTTCAGGTACCTTTCTTTTAACATTTTATAGCTGTCATATTTAGTTTTTCCAGCAAAGGTAGTTCTCCATGAATACTAGTGACGTTAGAGAGAGCAAACACAGCAGTACTGGTAATGTTAGATGTGGGATAATATCAGTAAGTCTAGGGTAATTTAGAAAATACTATTCATTTCTTCATTCATGACATTATAGAGTCATTGTTTCTGCATCTGATTGCATTTTTCATGCATTTTGGCTTATGTAGTTTTACTTTTGCTTATCTGCAAATTGTAGAATCTTTGCTACTGGATAAAATCATCATATTAGTTATTAGGACAGGAGTATTGAAAAGTATTTATAAAATCAGTCATCAAAATATGGCTATCGAAGTTATTGTGGGAAAAAAGTTTTAATCAGTGATTGTTTCTCCCTCAGCATGGATCGCTGGGACACTACTTCAGAAGTAGATGAGATTAAAATACAAAACAATATGCAATAAATTTTTAAATTCATGAAATTATAATAGAATCCCTAGTTTTTTGTTTCATATTTATTTATCTTTATTTGATGTTATTCAAACAACATCTTTTCAAATAACATAAACATCATTAGCTAGAAAAACTATAGTCTTTGTGTCATTACTACAATATATTTTTTGAAAAACTACCTCTTTACCTTCTTCAAAACATATTGTTGATATAAATTGTATATACATTATTCTAACGATATATTCATGGTCATCTCTAAGATAACAATTATAATAATAATTTGGCTTTTATACTTTTATTAGCCTCTTATCATCAAATCTTTGCATTCAACGAGCAAGACATCACTACCCCTCTCGTGTTTCAGTTACGGTCCATTCTGTCATTTCGTGCTTGCATTGGTCATTTAATTTTTTTGTATTCTCTTATCTGACCATTTAATTATTTGAGTGCCCCAAGGGCTAGTGTGCTTTAGATCAATCATTTAATTAATAAAACGATCATTTCCATTTTCTATGATTACAGAAATCAACATTATTTCTATTTTTAAAATATCAATCTTTATATTTTTACTTTATTACAAAAAAAAATACTTTCAAATACTTTTTCTTAAAATAGTTTAAGTTTTCCATCTGCGTGACAATATATATATTAAACAACTTTTAATTTTCAGTTTTTAAGTTTTTTTCTTTTTAATAAATCAATTTTTATTTACAATCTTTTTATTTTCATTTTAAAATAATGTAACGGCATTTTATAAACCATTACATTATATCATGATTTTATACATAAATAAGAAAACGAAGAGGAAGAAAAAATTAGTTTTTCTTTCCTTTCTTTCTTTATATTTGCTAACATAGGAAAAAAGAAAATTCATTGCTGATCTTTAATTATAGCTCAATAATTTCTAAAATATTATTAATTCCCAAATTTGTAATATTATATTTAGCTTTGCCACACAGTTTTATTATGAAAATATGGGAAATTTTATTTAAAGCTCAGTTCAGGGAAGGCAAACCACAACAGGTTCAAATTTTGATATTTTTAAAAACTATGCAATTCTTTCTCATATTGAGACTATTTTTCTTTCATCCTTTATATTGCAATTTATAATTCTTCCTCTTAAGTATGACAGCATAAATATTTAATAATATTAGCGACTGCTATAAACTAACCTTTCTTTTAACTTTTTAGGCAGTTTATTCAAGTGACACATATATAAGTGAATATTTGCAAATGACAGTATGTATATTTATTAGCCAATCACATGACTTTCTATTAAATATTTTTTCCTCTGCAACATTGTAGTATAACTAATAAGAGCCGCATCGAATTTATTATAGTTACAAATCCCTTTCATTGAAAACGAGATAATGGGACATTGTAATTTGTTATTTTGAATTTGTACTTTCACTATAAAATTTTTTAACTCATTTTTCTTCTTTCAGTTTTACAAATAGTGTTTTACAGAATACATATTTCCATAATGTGCAGAGATTTGCTTGACACAGAATGTTGTAAAGAATGCATAGGTTTCAACTCTAGGATCTATAAAAATTCCATTATAGAATGTTAAGTTGTATTCTGAAGCATGGAAACTAAAATGATTATCCTAGTTTGACTTCTGATGAGCTAACACCTCAAAATACTACACTCTTTTGAGTCATACAGACTGAAGGGTATAACTCTTGGAAATAAAGCCTTGGTCCCTCTCAAGTCTTAGAGGTTGTTAAATACCATTTGAAAATTAATCCTTGTTCCCTGTTAAGTCATAGAGGCTAATAAATTCAACAAACTCTTGCATGTCCCCTAGTAGCCTGCACGATTTGTAAGGGATGTAAATATTAACTAGTATATAAGTGTAAAAGACAAATATATGTATTGAATTATAAACCCAACCTAAACAAAAAAAAATTAACAATGAATAAATAAAACTGTTATGTATATACTCACATCTATTACCACACAATCAAAATATTTTAATATTAAAAGATATTTTAAAGCCTTATGAAATTTATAATAATAAGATCTTACCATGTTAAATATTGACATAATCACAAACTATGACTTATTCAGATACCTTTCTTTAAATATTTTACTGCTGTCTTTCTTAGTTTTTCCAAAGATGGTAATTCTTCTCCTTGAACACTAGTAATATTAGAGAGAGTAAATACAGCAGCACTGGTGATGTTATATGAGGTATAAAAACAGTAAGACTTGGGGTAATTTGTACAACACTGTCCATTTCTTTCTTCATGACATTATAGAATCATTACCATGGCTGGTTTTGCAAACATCAGCATGGATTCTGCATCTGACTGCAGCTTCCAGCATTTTGGCTGATGTGGTTTTTCTTTCACTTAGCTACACATTGTAGAATGTCTTCTATTAGATAAAGTCATCAAATTGGATGTGATTGGTAGAGTATTATGAACTATCACCTTATTGATTTTAATTTAGTGTGATCCATCTTCAAAATCTGACAAAATTTTAAAACGATTAGCAAGCTTAATTGAAAATCGTTGGAGTATTTTTAAAAAATATATGAAAAGTTGATATAATCTTTCTTAATAGTTTTATCTAGTCTTATAGGAACATGTACCTTGCAATTCATGAATCTAGGATTATTTTCTCTGCTGAATTATTAAGAAATTTTTCTGACAAATCTTCATTTGGATGTTTTATCTTCATTTCCATTCAACATTTTTTTCAACGAAAAAATTCATATTTAAGAAGTTCGCAATCTCTCTCATTCCTATCCCTGCAGACAGGTATTATAGCACTTTTATCTTTGAAGTCTTTTTTAATTATAGCATTATTGTTTGCCATGACAATTTTATAAATTGAACAAAGCTTTGTGTGGGTTACTGTAGTAATCGAATGACAGAATCTGGAATATGGGATCCTAGGATTGATATCAGTTCTGGAATTTCTGGTGGTGGAATTTTTTATGAACTTTAGCCCAATAAAATCATTCGAATATTTTTGATGTAATCGCAATTAAAAATCATCTTTTTCAGCAGAATGAAACTTATAGGATTATGTACTTGAACTTGTTAAGCATTGGTGGTCGAGAGGTCAGCAACAGCTGCTTTACAAGCAGTTGTCCTGGGTTAGTGGGTTTGTTTCCTGGCTGATGCTATGACACATGAGAAAGAAAAAAAAACTATCTGAATTAGTATCTTCCATTAAATTGAATAAATAATGTTGTCCCTCTATATTGTATACCATCAATCTTCTTGCATTTCCATTTCTTATTTACAACGACTTCGATGTACTTGGGATTCTAATACGTGTGTTTTATAATGAAGTATATGTTCATTTTGTTCCCTTTTGAAATCAATTGTCACTCCATCTTTTCTTTTAATTTACAAAGTGCAACTATGTCTGATTTAATTTTAGATAACTCTTTTTCTAATGTTGAAAGTGATGGCCATTATTAAATAGCGGCAGAATTGGTTACAATTTAAGATTTCAGCTTTGACTAATGACTTTATTATTTCCTAGGAATAAGGATCATAATTTAGCTTTATAAGACTTGATGATAAATATATAAAAAAAGACCACACATTTCTCCTGACTTCAAAAAACTCAACTGATGTTAGAATTGAGAACTATCTGGGAATTAACAACTCAGACCATGATATTTTGGGTCTCAATCTTAGAGATATGAGTTAATAAACTCCCACATTGGTTGTAGTAGTAAAGACAGTTAAACCCAAAAATCTATAGCAATTTACCCATGAGTGCTCCATTTCGTTATGGTCTTAAATCAAAGGGTCATCAGTCAGCAATAATTTTTTTAGCAGTTCTGTCCCATAAAAAAGCATCTGATAAAATTATATTAAATTTGAAGTTTTTTCTTATAACCCATGGGTGTATTTTATTTTAATAGTAAATTACTTCTAGCAAAAACATCTGATCTAAGGTTATTCCTTTGAATACATTTATTCATTGTGTTTTTATCTGTACTAATAATTTTTCCAAAATATTTGGGATTCCTTAATTTCTGCCAAGATTTATTATTGACCCCTGTATTTTTTAAATGACAGAAACATGATTTGAGTCTTTTTACTATTAATCCTTAATTGTACAGAACTTTAAATCAAAGTTTGCAAAATCTAAATGACTTAAATAATATTCTTTAATTTTATTTCCTATTGTGCCATAATAAAAAGTAATTCGTAAATAGAATCGCCTTGTTATGTTAATCTCCTTAATTTCAAGTGACTACAACTTGGGTCTCTATCTTGGTGTTTCAAAGGTTTTGATATCGCAAAAATGCTTATAAAATGAACTGCCTTTCATTATCTACAATTCCAATGTAAATGGAAAAGTCATAGTTGTTGGTATTATCAATATCATTTTTAATGCTCATATGTTTATTAAATATATTATTTTTAAAACCTATTTTGTTGTATTGAGTCTAATATTTTCACTAAACGATTTGTAATAAGATTAGTAGTGATCTTATTAATAAGAAAAAAACAAAAGTATATAACTTGTAATATCTTCTTCTTTTTTTTTTCTCATGTGCAATAGCATCAGCCGGGACGCGAACCCGCTAACCCGGGACAACTGCCTGTAAAGCAGCCGTCGCTGACCTCTTTCCAACTTAAATATAAATATAATTCTAAGTCTTATAACCATATGATTTATATATTAATTAATTAGATAGCAGCTATAATGCTTTCGCGTTAATTTCACTATTTCTTTACCTGCTCTTAGACATTTTCCATTCTTCATAAAATTAATACTTTATTTTTTGCCATCGTTTAAAATATCTAGAAATGTTTTTGCAACTATAGAAAATACATTGCTTTTCTTGATCATTTTATATATATATATTTTACAATTCGTCTACAGATTTCATGGCAACATTTCTCGTTTTAATACTAGTGACATTATTTCTTATTACTATGAAGCAGTTTTCTTTTCAATACTAAGATGTTGTTTTATATTTTTGAGATATCTAGTAGTTTTATTTATCATTTCATAGATAATTGCTACATTTTTTTTTAATAACTGAATTGCAACTTAATTCATTGCTACCAATCTAATCGACTATCTACTTTTGAATTTCCTCTTTGCGTCTTTAAGCTCTGTTTTAAATACACTGCGATGACGAATTTAGAAGTTGTAGATTTCTTTCCAAAAATGGCGATTTACCTTAAAGAGTAAAAATACAAAGACTAAATGTATAAATTCATTATTTAATCTAATACCTGCTAGTATTAGTTTTTATTGACAACAGATCTTTTGTGTTTGGAAATAATTTCTCTTTTCAATTTCTGATTCGATTTAAAAAAGAGAGGGGAGGAGCGAATGGGAGAGAGAGATCGTGTCTGTGTGTGTGGGGGGGGGGGGGCAAAAATAATCACTTTACAAAATGTAGATAAATTTCAAAGAAGCATTTTTTAAATATGTAATTTATCTTTTCAATATGTGTGTGATCAAGTGCGTCAGTAATATGAGATGGCATGAAAAGTTTGAGTGTCGTGTGAAAGTCTGAGTTCGAATTCCTTATATATATGTAATTTTGGGAATTTAATTGTTCTTCTTTTGTTTCTTGATTTAAAAAGTAAGAAGAGGAGGGGGGGAGGGAAAACTAGACATAGTATTAGGACTAAACTTATAAATTCACTGTATGATCTATATTTTATTGACAGATGTTTTTTTTTTTGCCACCTATCTTGTTCTTAATTTTTTTTTTTTTGTGAACTTTGATTTCTGTTTGCAATTTCTAATTGGATTTTTTAAAAAAAGACAGGGAAGATGGAGGAAATTAATATTGTATGGTAATCTAAAACTTCTTATTCGTGGTTTTCTTTGACAGGTCTTTTGTTTTATTTTTTGCTATTTTTTATTTTTATTTTTTTCTCATGTGTCATAGCATCAGCCGGGAAGCAAACCCGCTAACCCGGGACAACTGCTTGTAAAGCAGCTTTCGCTAACCTCTCGACCACCATTGCTTGACTATTTTTTGCTATTTTTTATTTGTCGTTTCAATTATTGACTTTTGAGAAAAGAACAGAGGCGTCTGGAATTTGTGTTATTTTTTTTTGCCTTTAAAAAAATTATACTTTTTAAAATAAAATAAAAAGGAAAGGATTTTCCCATCCATGCATTTCAATAATTAATTTATTTGATTTGTAAAGAAATATTTTCCTTTTTTTTGCCATTTTGTTCATTTTAATAGTTTTTTATTTTTTAAAAAAGTATAATGTAAATCAAAATATGCTTTTTAATTTATTGTTATTTAAAAGACAGACAGTTCATTTTTATTTGTAGTGTTTGAATGGCTTTGTGTTGAATAGAGCTGAGAATTAATCAAAAAAACACTCCCCCCTCACACACTTTTTAAAAAAGCTGAAAAGAAAGAATAAATTTTTAAAGACAATATATGTACTAAGTTGTATGAATTAGATAATAGATGCAGTTCACCCATCTTTTCTCACTTTTTAAAAAGCCAGTAAGAAAGAAAAATTACAAAATTTTAAAATCATTAAAATTTTAGAAACAGAAGTTCACAATTCACAATTACCTAATCCTTTTTTTAAAATGCCAATAAGAAAGAGGTCTTTAATAATTAAAAAAAAAAACAAAATCACATTCCAAATCAAATCTGTCTATTACAAATTAAAACAGTTTGTTGATTTTAGGAAGATTACAGATGCCATTCAATCCCCCTCCTCATGTTTAATTATGTAAAAAGCCAATAAGAAATAATAAATTTACACAAATTTTTAAAGATAGAATAATGTCCAAAAAGAATTCTGTCATTTACAAATCAAAAAAAGAACTTGCAAATTCTAATGCAATCAATTTTGTATCTGATAAATAAATAAATAATCAATCAAAGCAAAATAGCAATTGAACTTGTTTAGAAATTGATTAAAAAAAAACAATAAACAAATACTACTAAAAGTTAGTCAAAAAAAAGAAGGAACTTTTCAATAAAAAGTAATAGTAACAGATTTTAGATTATACATTGAATATATAAATTAGTCGTAGTTACTATTACTATATAAAATCGCAATTTTTCTAAAATAATCTTCAAATGATCAGCTGGTCATCCCAGTATTGTTTCACGATATCAAAGGAATGTTTAAAGAGTCAATAAAAGATAAAAATGAAAATGTAGACAGGCAATTAGATCAGTACAAATTTATTTTATAAAGTTATTTATCTACCATCTTATTAAACTTATCACATTTGAACATTTTAAACAATTCACAGTTAATTTATGAGAAATTATTTGAAGGAGAGCATTGTATAATAAATAAATCTACTTTGAGTTCATTAAAAAAAAGGAAATTTAGAAATTTTTGTCAATCATTATATTATAAATGTCAATATTAAAAAAAACCCAAAACATTCTATGCTTTATCGAATCGTAAGATAAATATGTAACTTTATAGGAAATAAAGAGTTAAAAGCAAAAACTTAGCCATAAATAAAAATATTTAAAAATTATGGTCAGCTTAAAATTGTATATATGATAAGACATTATTAAATTGTAGTTACTTTAGAAGTATGTTCATACATTAAAAGTAATGTGTCGATGTCAGAAATGATATAACTTTATTATTTTAATGGATGACAGTTTTTAATATAAGAATAACGATATTTCTTGCATAACCAAGACATACTTAATTAACTTTTAAATCCTGATATAAGGATTAAAAAGATTGCTTTTAATGTTATATCCATTTTATATAATTCATTCATGTTTGAACCAAATTAATGATTTTAAAATAGTTCATAGTTCTTTATAATATTAAAAACGGGGGAAATAGTAAGACTTTTTGGAATATCAAGAAAAGATTCAACATATGGTGTTGATAAGATATATTTAAAAAATAGATTTTGCGCTCATAGTTTGATCCCAATAGTGAAGAGGGCATCTTATTAATGTTTATATATATATAGGCTTTTAATGTTCATATATATATATATATTGTTTATTATAATTAGGATATTAATATTTACCTACCTAAATAAGAATAGTATAAAAGTTATACATCCTATTTGAAGAATAACTAAATAATTATTTAGTGGACAGGAATGTATAATTCTTCAGAGAGCTAAGAAATAGCTTCCTGGAAAAGTACTTCTTGTATAAAGTAAGGTCAAGTTTATAGTACTTCAGCACTAACGACTATACAATGACTTATTTAAAGAATTTGATGATTAATATTTTATTTACTAAGAATCTGAAGAAAAATAGTATTATTTACAATATTAAAAAAGTTGACATACAATACAACAACAACAACAACAACAACAATAATAATAATAATAATAACAACAACAACAACAACAACAACAACAACAATAATAATAATAATAATAATAATAATAATAATAATAATAATAATAATAATAATAATAATAATAATAATAATAATAATAATAATAATAATAATAATAATAATAATAATAATAATAATAATAATAATAATAATAATAATAATAATAATAATAATAATAATAATAATAATAATAATAATAATAATAATAATAATAATTCCATTTTTTTTGCTAGAATTTATGAGACATGAATATATAATAATATATCAGATATAGTTAAAATTCTGCCTGATTTTTAGCATGGGTTTTTTCCTAGGTAAATCTGATGACAATAATTTAATGGTAATATCTAATCATATTACACATGCATTATCTAACCAGTCACAACATGATGTTGTATATTTTGATACATAACAGGCATGTGATAGAGTATCACATGGTAGGTTCTTTTATAATCTTGAAATGCTAGAATTTAGTGGCTTAAGCCTTCTCTGATTAATAGAGATTCTTTTGTATATATAAATAAAAATTGGTCTATTTTTTTTTCAAAATTGTGATCAGGGTACCACAAAGTGGAATATTGGTTAAATTACCCATTAATGTCTTTATGTGTGATATCTGTTAAAATATTAAAGAAAGCATGATACTTATTTATGCTAAGCATTGTAAATTATTTAGAAGAATTGATATCTATGAGAATCGTATTGATCTTCAAAGTGATATTGAACATTTTAATGAATGATGTAAATTTAATAACATGCAGATAAATGTAAGCAAAACTATTATTATTAGTTGTACTAATAATGCTAAGAGGTCAGCATAATAGGATTAAGGAAAATTATATTACTTATAAAGTGGTTGTTTCTGATTTACCTGTTTTGTAAAACATTATACATTTAGTGCATATATAAAACTTATTATAAATAAAGCTTATAAATGAAGAGATGTATCTTGAGATATGAAAGAGACTTCCCCCTTACATTAAATATATATTATTCTGTTCTCTTATTGTTTGTTTGTTAGAATATGGTTCTATTATATGGAATCTGGATCAATTTATATTAAATAAAGAGTTAATAATAAGGAGAGAAGATTTATTAGACTAATAAAGGAAGATAATTTAAAAGTTGAATCAATATTAAATGTCAGAAGAATACATAAATATGTGATAGTGATAAAAAATTAGTTGATGTAAAAATTGATGTTAGTCGTTGCATATCTAAAATAAAATTAAAAGTATGAAACCACTAAACATCACAAGTTACCATTCACATGTTAAGAAAAAAGACATTCTTTTAATATTAGAAAAAGTAGTAATTCCATTTTAAAACAAATCATTCATTAATAGGTGCAAAAATATATTGATATAGATATTTTTATAATCGCTTGATTACTAACATTAAAAAAGAATTGAAATATAATTCAAAATAATGTAGTGTGTTATATGTAAAATGATATGTATATAATTTTTTTTTTTTTGCAATATAATTTTGTATTAGTGTATTTCTGTTAAAGCAGAAATGTTGTGGTGCACTTTATAAATATTAAATTGAATTATTATTATTATTATTATTATTATTGTCATTATTATTATTAATATTTGTAATTATAATTTTTCCTTCTTTTCTTTAAATATGTAATATATAAATAATGTTAATACACTAATAAAATTAACAAGAAATGAGGGGGAGATCACAATTATAACACTCTAACTAGTTAGTTCAACTGGAGTTAGTATTGAAGAAGACATGATTTTAATATTTGTGGTTAATATGCAAATACATAAATTACTGGTTGATATGTAAATATATAATTTACTGGGTGATATGTAAAGTCATAG
The DNA here is from genome assembly GCA_028023455.1 of Epiperipatus broadwayi. Taxonomy (NCBI): domain Eukaryota; kingdom Metazoa; phylum Onychophora; class Udeonychophora; order Euonychophora; family Peripatidae; genus Epiperipatus; species Epiperipatus broadwayi. The sequence continues at coordinate 3,629,989 of JAQFVV010000079.1, read as the reverse complement.
TTTACATATACCACTTTTGCGAGAAGGTTATGCAGATACTTTTTTGTTCATCCCATGAAATTCTGTTTTCTTTTTGTTGCAGTCAGCACAAACTATTTTGATGTTCTATGGATAGAAATCATGGCCAGAATTCAATTGGTTTTCAAAAAACACTGACTTTACATTAGAATCGTTTTTTGCATGAGAGTATCTATACTGATGTTGTGCCAGTATAGTGGCACTATTCACTGATGGTTCCCCATAATAGACTTCTTTGTAATTATTTTCATTGCAACTAATATTATAAACAATCTGGAGGGTTTAATATGGAAAGAACCTATCCTTGCTGTTGTTTATAAGCCTACTTAGACATGGAGGAGTATTAAAGCTGCCAGTAAATGCTATCCAAATATGAATAAAATGCTATCCAAATATGAAGTGGATCAAAAAAACAATATTTAAAATGTACATTAAAGATTTGATCAACATGAGATATAAGCGTAAAATTTTATTTAAAGGACTTAGAAAATTTTATTGTATGTTAAATACTCACTCTCCAGAAAACATCAATGCTACTAAGTGGATAGATAAGTCTCCTCTTCATACCTGATTTTATGCATTTAATGCCACCTTTATAACTCTTTCAAGTCTATATAGGCTTATGTATAACATGAAGGTTGGTTGCTTCAAGACCAGGCCCTCCAGATTGTTTATAAAATTAGCTGCAATGAAAATAATTGCAAAACAGTCTATCATGACAGACTGGCACAACATCAATATATATATACTCTCACACAGGATAAGACTCCAATGTAAAATCAGTGTTTCTTGAGCACCAATTGAATTCTGGCCATAATTTCAATCCATGAAATATCAAAACAGTTTATGCTGAGTGCAACAAAAAGAAAATTTAAAGAAACCTAACCTGGTTTATCCCTAATAACATCCATAGGACAAACAAAAAAGACTCTGCATAGCCTTGTTGCAGAAGTGGTATATGTAAATTATATATTTACATTACAACCAGTAAATTATATATTTGCATATTAACCAGGAAATATAAAGATCATGTTTTCTTCAATATTAACAAAAGTTGGACGGGCAAACAGAACTATTATTATTATAACCCCTCTGGGTTGAAAGCAATACTATGCAAATTATTTATTTAATTATCTAAGAAAATACAATCTTTTCTTCTATTAGCATATTAATATTATTTATAGAATATTATTATTATTAATAATGATAATGATAAAGATGCAAAATAAGTACAAGTATCATATTTTCATAAACAAAACATTACCTTTAAGCTTTTCAGCAGTTTCGATTACTGGCTTAAATTGATCTTGAAATTCCTGTATTACTTCCGGGTTATATTTCTCTACGTAAAGAAACAACGTTATAATAAATGTCAATATTAAATCTTTTATTACCTGCTTATTAAAAATTGATGATTTGTTATAACAATAATAATAGCAATACAAAATAAATACAAGGTATAATGTTTATATATTTAAAATGAGAACTCAGATTATTAAATAAATAATTTGAGAGAAGAAGGATGTAATCTTTCTGTGCATAAGCATGGTTTACTATTAACATAAACCCACGATCTTTTAAGAGGACTAATGACTTAATTAATAATGAAATATATTGTATGGAAAATAAGGTACGTGATACTAAGAAAGTGACAAAGAGGAACCTCAATTGTGATTACATAAATCTTGTGGTTTATTAGATTGAAATCACTAAAAAAATTCTTATGATTACATTATTCATTGTTAAACCCATAAAAAAACTTTACTATGATACTAATGTTACTCTAAAAATATCTAAATATATATATAAGTTTAAGGAGAGAATAGATAGCAGAATAAAACTATCAGTTATTGTTATTCTGATGATTTTGATTCATGTTTGAGTTTTCTGGATGTTCATCAAAAGAGGATTGTGTTTAATCTGGTCTTTCATACTTTCTGTTGTTAAAAATGAATGAGGAAGATCATTATGTAATTAGGCTAATCTGTGTAGCTGCTGCAAGTTTTGCATTGACTGTTAATTTATAGTTAATACCTATTTAGAAAAGTGAGCAACAATTATTTTGATTAAATGCACATCTCACACACACATATCAATTAGGCAAGTTGACATGATGTAGGGTTTTTGATGGATACATTATTTTCTTGATGATACTAAATCATTCTGAAAGTCTTTGAAATTGTCCATTAGCAAAAATGATTTGTAGAAGCATTTTATGCTTTATTGTGATTATCTTGAGATTTTTAATCTAGTAAAGGACTTTGTGCTGATAACTTGGGTCCTTGTTCCACCAGTAACAGTAGTTTGATGTTAAATTTGATGTAGTTTAAGAATATTAAATTTTCCAGAAAAATAAATTTAGGTGAATTTTAATAATAATATGAATTCAATTTATATCTGTAATATCTGTTAAATTGTATTAAGATTTATATAATATCTACTAGTATAAATTGGATAGAATCAAGATATATGTATATACTGTATTTCATGTGGGTAAAGACAATGAAAATGCTTAATCTACATTTTCTGGTTGCAAAAAAAGGAGAGAGTATTACGATAGAAATGATGAAGTTGGTATCAGCCAATCCTATAAACATAAGTACATTAGTGAGATAAATAGAAATGTTTAAAAAGTCTAACAAAGATTAAGAGTAAAAATATATGTAGTAAAATATATACTATAGAAATTTTATTTGCACATATAATTTTTTCCACAAAGAAGAAGGCTCTGTATTTTATTTGATTTTATCTATATAAAAGGTAAAAAGAGAAGAAAAATGTTTTTTTTAATTCTCTTATAAAATTGTGCAATTAATTAAAATGGGGTCAAACTATCAAATAATTTTTTAATTATGATTGATATAATGTTGTTTTTTGTCTGCATATAAAAGAGAAAAGGATTTTTGTTTTTTTTTTCTTATTAAAAATTGCAGCTTCTGCCAAGTATATTTTTTGTATGTATTGAAACAGTAAAGTCTGCTTTGCAGATCTTCATTTCATCTTTTCTCACCTATTTACTACCCTCATACCTTAGTTTGAACCCCAATCTATCATAGTGTGTCTGCAATATGCTTATATACCGAAAATCCCACCTAACTTTAAACCACGAGTACAATGCTCGTATTATATATAAGTATAATTCATTCTCAAATAAATAAAATATTATGGATTATGTATATGTTCACATAATTTAGATTTATTTAAAAAGTAGGTTATATAGGTCATAATTGCGCACACACTATGATATGCATTTTAAAACATATCAAAATTATAAATTGTTAAAGTTATTTTGTTTGAATCTATTTACAAATATATATTACCATCGTAATATATTTTAATTTAAAATAAAATTCATTTAGTAAATATTCGTTTAGTAAATAGATTCAAATATTGCAATTGAAAAGTAAAATAATTTTTGTCTAATTTAATAAAAGTCATTCCAAATATTTCTGTTAAAATAAATGAGGGACAATAGTTTAATTAGTTAATATTATATAAGTTTATCTAAAAACAGCAGATGTCCACTTAAGGTTTTCTTTAATTAGTAAAAGTAATTTTTTAATTAAATCTAGTTTGTAATTCGAATGTTGACAGAGAAATTAACAAAAGAAATTAATTAATGTTGAATTCTTTTATACATTCGGATAGATTTAATTACAGCTGATAAGTCCGATATATTTTGTAATGCTCCAGGGCAGTTCTATTCTTAATTTCTAATATAAAAAGGAGAGTTTTCTTTTGTTCTCCATTGTAATGTTTCTAAGAGAAATCATTCTGAGGTCTAATGTTTCTAACCAAAATTATTGTAGTAATTTGTAAATCTTGACATGACTGAGTAGAGCGCAAGAAGGCTATTTCTCTCTGGAATGGTCATATGCTGTCGTAGACCATCGGAAGTTATCACACAAGGAACCCTGGAACTACTGCTGCTGCTGCCAAAAATATGAACATTTCCTGATTTTGCTGTTAAATTATATAAAAACCTGCTGACCATCAATCTACCTAAAAATGCTTCTCCAGAGGTAACCCTAAATTAACCCAAGAGCTCTTGTGATAACTAACATGCTATAGCTATTTTAAATTGTTTTCTGATATTTCACGTAACTTCATTATGTATTTCTTTAACATGTTTAAATATAATCAACATTTTGCTCTCTATCCTTGGGAAAATATTTTCTATTGATTAAGCTTTCTGTTATTTTATTATGATAATGTGTCAGAATCGTCTTTGACCAAATGAATTATTCCTTTTGTTGAAAGTAAGATGCCGCTATTAAGGCATATTTTAAATTTCTAAATAATTTCCAATTTTATTATCTTGCAAATCACTCGTTCGAGGGTGATTCATTTCTTTAATATATAATATAATCACATAGTTTAAAATCTACATGTTATTGATTTTAATCTACTATGAGAGTATGTGCGAGGTCAATGATTTAAATGTGCCACTAATGCATGATTGCATATATAAATCTATACTTTCTTTTCAACCCTGCAAGCATGCATTTCCATATTTTTAATTACTGTGTTCTACTTTAATTACAATGTTCATCATTGACGTCGAGAATATGCGGACCCTTTTAAATGAATTTTGGGAATTTGATTGGGCATTTCTCTTAATCCAAGTAAAACCCATTCAGTATGTTTTATATACATTAGTCTCGTGTTGCTGGTAAATGAATTGGTTGTTGAGACCACTTTGTTTTACTTTTCCAAGGATTCTTTACATGGCCAAGTCCATTCTCTTCGCTTATTGCAGTTTCCAGGCAGAGTGTGTCCACAAATGACATACCTGGGAATTAAACGCAATCGTCACCCAGTCGCTAAGTTTCAGCTGTTCATCAAAACACTTTCCTACGGGTTAGCGGTGAAATGCCCTCTGTAATCATTCCGGATATTCAATATTGTTTTATTTTATATTTATTTTACAAAGCATCCATGACTTAAACATGTCACACCCTCCAACTTTAATAAATTCATTATCAGCAATACTGACCTCCCAATGTAACTTTATTATTATTATTATTATTATCGAATAAATGCTTTGATCACATTCCCACTTTGTTGCTTAGTAAGCTTTTGTCCGTGCTAGTCTCGAAATCAATAAATATTTTAGAACACTTAATTTTCAAATATTTTCTTAAACTTGTATAATTGCTCAAAGCACCTCACACATGTTCCTATCTCATCAAGCACATTATCGTAATGCTATTAGCCTGAGGAATAGAATATATCACTTTGCTTTAAAACCATTTTGTCATTTATTGGAATATAATGCCCACAATTATTTAACACACATCCCTGTCTCATATAAGCAGACAGTGGTGTTATATATATATATTATATAAATAAATTTTGTGAAATTATTTAAAACTAAATTTGATCTCTTATTTTATTTGATTCCTATCACTGTCTCAGTCTATATGTATATATGTTTTCTGCATTTCTTTTGTAAATCCATAGATGTTAATTAACCACTGAAGCTTCTTTTAGTATAGAGTCTTTTGTTTCTTCCTTACCACCAGGCACTGGTCAAAGGTTATACTAGTAGTGGCATCAGATGCATTATCACATAGATGACGCTGTGAAATTTGGACTTTAGATTTGAACTTAGTATATCTAGAAGGCAACCCATCCTAGAATGTTTAGTTTCATGTCTGGGGTTTGAATTCTGCAGTGTGTTAGTGAGATAGACGATTCTGACTGTTACATAGTATTTTTTCTGGGTCCATGGTGCCCAACATGGGGCCTCGATTATTTAAACACCCACATCCCTGTAGATCTTAATTATATAAACACCCACATCCCTGTAGCTTAATTTTAGCATTTTGTTTCATATTTTAATCACTCAAATCCTTTATATTTTTTATATATATATAATATTTTCAAACTCTATATTATCTATATTGTTTATTTGCGTGTATATTTCATATATTTTGTTTGACTTGGGCATTCAATTACTTATTCTATATAATCAGAATTTGTCCAAACTTGCTATAGTGCGATACGAGCCATCTGTATTTATCAGTATTTATTGTTTCACTTAAGTCACACTATATATGCATGGCATGAATTACTTAAATATTGTCCCAAGTGAATATTGTGACAATCTATGAATATTTCAAATATTGTATTTTCTATCAAAATAAAGTTTTATCGGCTCAATGCGCAAGATAGCATAATAATAATTTTGTACGGTAATGACCTAGATATGTAATAGGCTATCGCATGGAATTAAAAAAATTTAATCATAAATAAAACGTTGTAATCAATAAAAAAATGTGAATGTTTTAATGAGTGCCCATAGTTAAATGGAATACAGTAATTTAAAATTCATTTTGGAAAGCTAACAGTTTATGGACCCTTTTAACTGGTGACATGGCGCCTAAGAGTAATTTCATTAAACGGAGTTACTTCTAAAATAAATTTTGTCACCAGGCTAAATTCTTTTATATGTAATTTGTTTTTTTCCAACGTGTGTAAATTTTTCTTAGACCAAATAATGAGACGTGAATCAGATCAATAATTATGTAAATAAAAATATATGTATGCTAATCTTAAATAAGAAGCAACAAAATAAGTATACCCGGATCTAGCGAATGTTAACATATATAAATAAAATTGCTTGAGTTTAAAAATATATATGTTAGCGAAATATTTTGACAGATAGAATTGAAAAGATTTTTTTTATGTATGGGCAGTTAAAAATATATATGTTGGCAGCAGATTTAAACAAGAAATTTTTGCAGTAATAAAAGGGTAGTAGTCGGGGTTTTTAGTGATAAACATAAAAGCAGTAATTAGGCCAACAGAACCGAGAGGGAGATAGCCTATTAGACATTAATAAAATTTGAAATCAAACATAAAAAATTTTTTTGTTTAAGATAATATAGTTAGCAGTAAAATAAAAATAAAAGTCATCATCATCATCAATCATGATAAACATCCAAGGCCATGGAAAATACAGATACTAATGAGGTCCATTTCCAGACTATTATAGAATTGTTCAAGCAAGGTGAAGAAAGAGCAAAAAGATGGGAAGAAGAAAGCTGAAGAGAGGTGAGGAACTTAGAGTGCTGTACAGACTCCTCCCTGGATGGCAAGAGATGGCAGATAAACTCCTGAACCAGAAAGTTGAGACAAATGATTCTGCAAAGAAGACTGATACACCAGACCTGGGACCTCAAACTCAGCTAACCAAGCTCAACACTAAAATATTTTATGAAGTTAAAAAATGTCCCAAACTTTATTTGGAAAAAGTACTTCCAGCAAATGATATCTGAGACTTAGGACATCCAACCCAGCTAACCAAGCTTCTTCACATAAAAACTTTTCATGAGGTAAAACAATGTCCCCAACTGTATTTAGACAGGATATTCCCAGCCAAGGATGTACGGGACCTATGGATTAAAACCCAGCTAACCATGCTTACCACCAACATCAAAGTACTTAAAGAAAACCAGGAAAATATCCCACCTGATATAGCAAGAATATATCGAATAAAGGAAATAGTGAAAACAATGATGGCACTGGATTTCAGCCCATGGGCCAAGGAGCCACCTGATAAAGCAAATAATTGCGACAGCCTAAAGCTACAGTTATTAACAACCACCCTGGATTTCAGTCCCTGGGCCAAAGAACTGCCTGACAAGGTAAAGAGACCTGATAATCCAAAACTGCAGTCATCAAATTATAAAAGCAGTTATTACCCACCAGACCCAGGATTATAGTAGTTTTTTAAAACAACAACAAAAAAAATGGACACGTCACAGGATAAATGAAAAAGGAGATCGGATATAAACAGTGTTAAACTATTAGATTTTTTAAAATAAAATTTTGTTGAAGAAGGGGGGGGGGATAATAGAAAATGTTCACTAGATGGTAGATTTATTAATATGATCAGGGTGTATAATTCAGTTTCGTTTCTTCATTATATTTATATCCTGTACATTATGGGTTATCTTGTAAATTTTTTTTGTGCAGGTTTCATATGTGGACACCTGTAGTAAGATCTTTTTTTTTTTACAATTTTTTTTGTTCTGTCACTAAGGAAATGTGAAACAGTAAGGTCTGCTTTGCAGATCTTCATTTCACCTTTTCTCACCTATTTACTACCCTCATACCTTAGTTTGAACCCCAATCTAACATAGTGTGTCTGCAATACACTTATATACTGAAAATCCCACCTAATTTTAAACCACGAATACAATGCTCGTATTATATATAAGTATAATTCATTCCCAAATAAATAAAATATTATGGATTATGTATATGTTCACATAATTTAGATTTATTTAAAAAGTAGGTTATATAGGTCATAATTGCGCACACACTATGATATGCATTTTAAAACATATCAAAATTATAAATTGTTAAAGTTATTTTGTTTGAATCTATTTACAAATATATATTACCGTCGTAATATATTTTGATTTAAAATAAAATTCATTTAGTAAATATTCGTTTAGTAAATAGATTCAAATATTGCAATTGAAAAGTAAAATAATTTTCGTTTAATTTAATAAAAGTCATTCCAAATATTTCTGTTAAAATAAATGAGGGACAATAGTTTAATTAGTTAATATTATATAAGTTTATCTAAAAACAGCAGATGTCCACTTAAGGTTTTCTTTAATTAGTAAAAGTAATTTTTTAATTAAATCTAGTTTGTAATTCGAATGTCGACAGGGAAATTAACAAAAGAAATTAATTAATGTTGAATTCCTTTAGACATTCAGATAGATTTAATTACAGCTGATAAGTCTGATATATTTCGTAACTCTCCAGGGCAGTTCTATTGTTAATTTCTAATATAAAAAGGAGGGTTTTCTTTTGTTCTCCATTGTAATGTTTCTAAGAGAAATCATTCTGAGGTCTAACGTTTCTAACCAAAATTATTGTAGTAATTTGTAAATCTTGACATGACTGAGTAGAGCGCAAGAGGCTATTTCTCTCCGGAATGGTCATATGCTGCTGTAGACCATCGGAAGTTATCACACAAGAAACCCTGGAACTGCTGCTGCCAAAAATATGAACATTTCCAGATTTTGCTGTTAAATTATATAAAAACCTGCCGACCATCAATCTATCTAAAAATGCTTCTCCAGAGGTAACCCTAAATTAACCCAAGAACTCTTGTGATAACTAACATGCTATAGCTATTTTAAATTGTTTTCTGATATTTCACGTAACTTCGTTATGTATTTCTTTAACATGTTTAAATATAATCAACATTTTGCTCTCTATCCTTGGGTTAATATTTTCTATTGATTAAGCTTTCTGTTATTTTATTATGATAATGTGTCAGAATCGTCTTTGACCGAGTGAATTATTCCTTTTGTTGAAAGTAAGACACCGCTATTAAGGCATATTTTAAATTTCTAAATAATTTCCAATTTTATTATCTTGCAAATCACTCGTTCGAGGGCGATTCTTTTCTTTAATATATAATATAATCACATAGTTTAAAATCTACATGTTATTGATTTTAATCTACTATGAGAGTATGTGCGAGGTCAATGATTTAAATGTGCCACTAATGCATGATTGCGTATATAAATCTATACTTACTTTTCAAGCCCACAAGCATGCATTTCCCTATTTTTAATTACTGTGTTCTACTTTAATTACAACATTCATCATTGATGTCGACAATATGTGGACTCTTTTAAATGAATTTTGGGAATTTGATTGGGCATTTTTCTTAATCCAAGTAAAACCCATTCAGTATGTTTTATATACACTAGTCTCGTGTTGCTGGTAAATGAATTGGTTGTTGAGACCGCTTTGTTTTACTTTTCCAAGGATTCTTTACATGGCCAACTCCATTCTCTTCACTTGTTTCAGTTTCCAGGCAGAGTGTGTTCACAAATGACACACCTGGGAATTAAACGCAATCGTCACCCAGTCGCTAAGTTTCAGCTGTTCATCAAAATACTTTCCTACGGGTTAGCGGCGAAATGCCCTCCGTAATCATTCCAGATATTCAATATTGTTTTATTTTATATTTATTTTACAAAGCATCCATGACTTAAACATGTCACACTCTCAAACTTTAATAAATTCATTATCAGCAATATTGACCTCCCAATGTAACTTTATTATTATTATTATCGAATAAATGCTTTGATCACATTCCCACTTTGTTGCTTAGTAAGCTTTTGTCTGTGCTATTCTCAAAATCAATAAATATTTTCGAACACTTAATTTTCAAATATTTTCTTAAACATGTATAATTGCTCAAAGCATCTTGCACATGTTCCTATCTCATCAAGCACATTATCGTAATGCTATTAGCCCGAGGAATAGAATATATCACTTTGCATTAAAACCATTTTGTCATTTATTGGAAAATAATGCCTACAATTATTTAACATGTGCCCCTGTCTTATAAAAGCAGACAGTGGCATTATATATATATTTTATATAAATAAATTTTGTGAAATTATTTAAAACTAAATTTGATCTCTTATTTTATTTGATTCCTATCACTGTCTCGGTCTATATATATATTTTCTGCATTTCTTTTGTAAATCCATAGACATTAATTAGCCACCCAAGCTTCTTTTAGTATAGAGTCTTTTGTTTCTCCCTGACCACCAGGCACCTGTCAAAGTTTATACTAGTAGTGGCATCAGATGCATTATCACGTAGATGACGCTGTGAAATTTGGACTTTAGATTCAAATTTAGTATATCTAGAAGGCAACCCCTCCTAGAATGTTCAGTTTCATGTCTGGGGTTTGAATTCTGCAGTGTGTTAGTGAGATAGATGAGTCTGTCTGTTACAGTATATTGATTAGATTTTTTTTGAATTTCTTATAACATTTTGTTATTAATTAATTAAAAGATTTATCTGGACTAAATTAGAAAAAAATGGAGATAAGAAGAAACAAGCTGACACCATTTTTTCCATATGTAGTGCTATAAACAAGATTTTAAAAATAATATTTAAAAAATATTTTTTTAAAATAATGTTTTCATATAAATCCCTCACTGAAAAGTAGAATAATAACAAAGTAATAATCCATTCTATAAAAGCTGTTGAACCTTTTTTGATTTTTATGATTTATTTGAGCCTTAAATGCTTTTATAAAATGGATTATTACTTTGTTATTTTTCTACTTTTTAATGAAATATTTATATATAAACATTGTTTTTTTAAAAATTGTTTTATTTTTTAGCTATAAATAAAATATATAATTTCAATTTAAATAAAATATTTTTTTTCATGAGAATTTTTTTATGTTTCTTGTTCCTTCCACAAGAGAGTACTAGCTATTGGTAATTTTGACAAAAAGTGATTATACAGAAAGTGAATTATTGTTTTTTATGCTGGGTTTGGGAAAAGATAAAAGGGATTTGGATTTAAAGGCTATAGAGTTGACAAAGATTATGTTGTGGAAATAGGATGGAGCAGAATATGGGAAAATTTAGAGAGGGGAATGGAAAACAACAGGTTTATCTGGGCGTAATGGCTGAGATATTCTTGACTTCATTTAAGGAGGAGCCACAACCCATCACATCACATCAGTTAAGTGTATTCATTTTGATTTTGGAAATGATAGAAAAACATACATTTATCTAATCTTTATTTACACTTTTTTTTTTTTACAAAATATTTATGAAATATTAATTATATCACAAAAATAATGTAGATGTTAGCAGGGAATATTTACTTTTAATTAATTAAATAAATTAATATTAATCAAATTTTACTTTACAAATGTAATATTACTGTTGGATTAACTGTTAAGAACCTTTGCATGGAAAAGTAAGATTTTGAGTTCAAGTTTTAATCAAGGATCAGAATTTTTTTAACTGATAAAAATTCAAAAATGTTGTCATCCTGATAAAACATAGACAGGATAAGTTAATATAAAAGCATTTAAAATAATTGACAATTTTGGATTGTTGTGTGCCCAGAGAGATAAGGGTAAGCTATGAATAAAGTGCTGTACTTGTGACAAGAAATTTTATAAAAGAAAGTTATTTGATGTTTCCATTGTGAAACTTTCTGGATTAATGGTAAAAATTGCATAAATATAATTTATTACTGAGCAAAATAAATTACATCCAAGGAATAAACATTGTTATTGTATTGATTGCCAATTCTTACATTACCAGAATGATATTTTTTCAATTTTATCAAAGAAAACAATATAGAGTAAATGTTTAATATTACAATAGTCTCTTTTCATCATCATTTAAGCCTATACATAATTTTTATGTGCCAATCCCTGCCTGTTATGAAAAAATACTGTGAAGTTGTTTAAATTAAAGTCCTTGTAAATCCTCTTTTGTAGTCTTGTACAGGAAGAATATCCAGAAACTTGAAATTGGTATCAATTTTTAGAAGAAGAAAAAAAAAGCAAAAAAAGAATATTAGATTTTAAAAAATTCTCTTGCTTATTATTAAAGAGAACTCAGCTCCACATATGATAAATCAATTGCTTAAAATGGAAAAACACATTCATTTTGAGAAGGTTAATTATTTATTTAATTTCAATATATTTTTATAAATACAAATGATGGATTGATATTGTTGTGTGCAGATGAATAATATTTTATGTAAACCTACTTAATATATGACATTGATTTAATTATTTTAAATGTAAATACAATTGAAGAGTTCATCTTTACGAATACATATATGTATTCTCATGGAAGAAACTAGCTGTCACACATCTGCTAACAGGTCAATGTATAAATTTACATGCACTCCCCTATCAGAAAGTGTTTTCAAAGCATAAGTGGATCCCTTAAGCTTAGAGCTTATTATATCAGCCAACCCTTACTAACCTTGATTAAACCAGGACTTGATCTTATTATGGGCCTGAGATTTTAATTGACAAATTGTTTGTACAAATTTAGTTTATATATCACAGGGAAGGGAACGTTTCTCATTTTAAGGACCTGCAATTTTAAATTATATTAGTTTGAATTTAAATAGACAAATAATTTAGCAATATATTATACCATCTGCAAGTAAATGGCCCAAAGATATTGGCATTTAAAAGCTAAAAAAAAAAGTAAATTTAAAGATCTTTTAAATTGACGCATTTAAAATTTTTTTTTAGTTTGTGTAATTTTTTTTTTTTTAAACGTATAATGAAAGTTAAATTTTTCGTTCATATGTAATTAAAAATAAAAGTTAAAATTGGTAAGAATAAAAGACATACAGATTACTAATCCAAACAAATAAAAAGAAAAATTCTGAAGTAAAAGATTATAATCATTAAAACTTTTTTTGGTAGCTAATTAAAGATGGCAGACTTTGTAACTTAAATTTAAGAAAGAGTGTACAAGATTATTATCTTCTATGCTGATAAAAAGACAAAAGAAAATAGATGTGCAGAAAAGTCAAAAATGGATTGTGTCTATAAAAGGTCAGAAAAACTTAAAACTGGGTCTTTGTCTTTCCTTAACTAGCAGTTTCCATTAGGTCTGAGATAGAGAAAATATCCTATCTCAGACTACTCATATGCAGGATTACTATTACTCATATGCCGAGGTGGATCATCATGCAGAGTGGAACCGATGCATTTATATATACCTTTCATCATATAAGTCACTCAGGAAAAACCATTGAGTCTAATCATTAGGACAGGCCAAGAACCTACAAAAATGTTGACAGAAGGAAACTAGTTAACTTCAATGAGCTCTTCAAAATGCATACTACAAAACTTACCGGTAAGATTATTCATATCTCAATTGTGACTAAATTGAGCATGTGCAAACAATCCTTCATATAAGCTTATAATATTACTACTAATCGAGACATTTGCAGAATTATCATTCAAAGAACTTCCTAGAAGAAACTTAAATGAACTTTAATTATTAAAATGTCTTAGTTAGTTGATTTAATGTCTGGATTAGCATGCATGTGGTCTTTCCAATTAATTAGTAATGGGTTTTTAATATTTTATTTTGTTAGAATAAAAATATTTATTTTTAACATCAACTGTTCATTGTGCATTATTAATGATAGTTATTAAATTTATTAATGTTAGTTTAATAGAATTCAAGTGTATAATTTACCTTTGCCAATATTTGATAACTAAGCTCTGGGAACAATATTCTCTAAAAAATAAATAAATAAAGTTACAGGACATTATAACCCGATCTTTTTAGTTACTTGCATCAAAATTATGGGATGCAAGGAAGTTAGGAGTCTATTGACTATGGTGCCCTCTTATAAATTAAAACTAACTTCATCGGCAATTCCGGTCACAATAATTAGTAGGCCAATTAATCAGGAAATATAGCTGTTTTTTTGAAATACGAACAAGATATTTTCTTATCCATACCTTGATTAACTTTCACTTTATAATGTGTAAAATAAAGCCTACCAGAACCAAGCAAAACATGAAAATGTTACAATATATATATATATATACAAAAAAAAAATCAAGTTAGATGTCACATGACCTAATTTAAACAAGCTTGTATTACAAATATTATATAAAGAACTCGCAAATAAGCTCTTAGCAAAGCTTGTTAAGAGCTTATTTGCAAGCTCTATCTATCTATCTATCTATCTATCTATCTATCTATCTATCTATCTATCTATCCATCCATCCATCCATCCATCCATCCATCTATCTATCTATCTATCTATCTATCTATCTATGGAAGAAAACTAATCTTCACATGTGCAATACATTAATATATAAATTTATGCTCATTTATTCATCAGTAGATTTTTAAAAGCAAATGTGAATCTCTTATGCTTAGAGCTTATTATAATATACTAGAGATTTCTGGTGCCATAATTAATATTCTTTCATGAAAAGTTGAATGGCCATTGATATATTGGTGTGCTTATGCTTGCCAGGAAATCTGTCCGCCTATAGGTAACATTTTGAATGTTATACATATATAATTTTAAATTTTGCCGAGTTTTCAGCATTAGTAGATTTTTTTTCTTCAGAAATGGTAATTGCAGAAGTGTATCCTATTGGATGGCAATACCTTCATGATGAAACACTATTAATTACTTATTTTTAGTAAACTGGGTATAATTTTAAAATTTAATTTTATGTTATTGTAATTTACCATGTATTTTACTTATTTATATTATGCATTTTTATATATTTTATGCATTATTTGTAAACTGTAGTATCCAGAAATTCACAGAATAGTTACTATCTTATAGTACTATATAACTTTTAAAATATGATTTGTCCCCTGTCATGAGTAATTCATTTATTTATTTGAATGTATGAGTTTATGCAGAACCAATGAAAATGTATATTTGTATTGCTTATTTCAGGCCACGTTTCTGTTAGGTCAGATTTGGCAAATAATTTTTATTCTCAGTTTTCCACATCAGTTAATTATTACATTTGTTAAGAAGATTGTGGCATTATTTCTCTCTTGTTTTATTGTTGTATTATCTAAGAAATCCTACCTGTTTCTCTTTTTTTTTTGGATATTTATTTTCTTATTATATTTTATCCAAGAGATTATAATTGTGTTTCTTTTATTATAGTATATTCTCTGAGTAATATTTTCATGTTTCATATGTAACATAGATGCTTTACTTAAGGCAGCTCATATTATTCCAAATATTTTGATGCTTCATTCTCATTTTCTTTATGTTCAGAGACAAAGTTGTAACATAATTTTGTTCTCAAAATAGAGGTGTGCCTTTTGAGTTCTTGCCATAATTTAGGTTCATTTCCTTATTTCCTCTTGGATTTATTATATTATGTATATCTTGTATGGAGCCATGTCTGATGTATGAACATGACTTTATTATTTTTGGCAATTGATATTGTAATTTGTTTTGATAAATATCATTTTTTCTTCTGTTGCACTCTTGTATACTCTGAGTGTAGGCTATGGATCGTTTTGATGTGTAGGTCTATTTTTGCTGTGCTTTATCAGTATTGCAGGGTCTAAAACCAATAAAAAAAATTTTTTAAAAAGTAAAATTATATTATGGGCCTCAGTAAATAATACACATCACATTTAGCATTGATTTCATCACTGAATTTGTAAGACACACATATCATTTAAATGTACTCATTGCTGTGATAACATAATAGTATAATTGTTGCATAAATTTAGAACTTCTTGTGATAATGCTCATGTTAAGAAAAGTTTTTATCAGTCAGACAAAGTTAACAATAGTCAATTATTATTCAATTTGAAAGTTATTTATTATTATACTCTGTAAAATCTTTAAAATTATTTCTCCTATGCAATGAATCGTATAACATAGTGTCTGAATCACCTTGCTTAAAAGCTTGTAGATGTCCAAAGTTGTTGTTAATTTAATTGTCCTTATTGGTAAAATAAACGTTGTTAAATATTTCATTTAGTTTCAATATTGTCACTATCATATATTATTTATCCAGAAAACTTGATATAAACAATTATACGATTATATTTTATGATTGTCGTTAGGAGTACGTAAACATAAAAATTGAATATAATAATGACTTTGTTAAAATGGTCTGCTAATCTTAAGAAAGCATCTAAGAAGTACATTATTTATTCATTTTCATAATTTTAAATGATCACTTTAATCCAATTACTTTTATTAGAAGAAGACTGCTTTAGTTACAAGAATATCATTTGCGTTATTCATAAAATTATATTGGTGAGACATCATGAATTTAAATGATGAAATTATTTATATCAAATTCATAAGAATGATTGGTATGAGTTATTAGTGGGGTAGCCTGAGTGGCAATAAAATCCCTTATCCACTCATCATATTTGAATGCTATCCTAGTAGATTATTAGTTATTCTAAATTAAGAGTTTTTCATATATATATTATTGTAGATAATATTTTAATAAAAAAGCTTTACTACTACTACTACTATTATTATTATCATCATCATCATTATTATTATTATTATTATAATTACTATTACTATTATTATTATTAATATTATTGTTATCATTATTATTATTATTATTATTATTATTATTATTATTATTATTATTATTATTAATGATGATGATAATGATAAAGATGCAAAATAAGAAAAATGTATCATATTTGCATAATCAAAATGTTACCTTGAAGATTTTCAGCAGTTTCAATTACTGGCTTAAATTGATCTTCGAGTTTTTGTACTATTTCCTGGCTATATTCTTCTACATAAAGAAACAACTGTTATAATAAATGTCACTATTAAATCTTTTATTATATGCTTATCAAAAGTTGATGGTTTGATAACACAATAATAATAGCAATGCAAAATAAATACATAGTATTATGTTTATATAAATACAATGACAACACATAGATTATTAAATACATTTATTGAGAGAAGAATGTAATTCTTCGGTGCATAAGGATTGTTTACTCTCATCACAAACTTATGATCTTTTAAATGGACTAATGATTTAAGTAAAAATGAAATATATTGTATGGAAAATAAGATATGAGATATTAAAAAAATGACAGAGGAATTTCAATTATAATTACATCAATCTTGTGGTGTATTAGATTGAAATCATTTTAAAAAATCTTATGTTTACATTATTTATTGTTAAACCCATAATAAGAACTTCACTATGATACTAATTTTACACTAAAAATATCTAAAAAAATATATCTAAGTTTAAGGAGAGAATAGGTAGCAGAATAAAACTAACAGTTATTGTTATTAAGCCAACAAACATCACATGACCACCATCTCTTATGCTTGTGTATAACTGTTGTTAAATCAGGCAAAACTCACTATACATATGCCACACACAGCAAGCTAGAGTAATCAATGGATGCCAGAAGGCTTGTGCATAAATCCCCATCTAGTGCCTACTCATCCAATATCCCCAGACTAGTTTCTGGCTTGTGGCCTTCAGCAGTGAGGAGCCTTGGATCTGAGAGCACTGCGTCTAGATCTTAGGATCTAATGCAACCCTCCAGCAATCACCTTTTATCTCCATTTAACTACAAAACTATGAGTCTTAAACTGAAAACACCTTAATGTTTCCAATTCAAGCCCATCAGCTTATATAGTTATATGAGTCTGAACTGAGTTCAGTTCCCATACATTTTGGTGTCTTTGGTTCTTTAATAACTATAGCCACCAATATCCTATTAGGCAGGACTGGTTTTAAGCCAATAAACATCACATGACCACCATCTCTTATGCTTGTGTATAACTGTTGTTAAAACAGGCAAAACTCACTATACGTATCCATTGATTACTCTAGCTTGCTGTGTGTGGCATATGTATAGTGAGTTTTGCCTGTTTTTACAATAGTTATTGTTATTCTGATAGATTTTGATTCATGTTTGAGTTTTCTTGGTGTTCGTCAAAAGAGGATTGTGTTTAATCTGGTCGTTCATACTTTCTGTTGTTAAAAATAAATGAGGGAGATCTTTATGTAATTAGACTAATCTGTGTAGATGTTGCAAGTTTTGCATTACTGTTAATTTATAATTAATACCCATTTAGAAAAGTGAGCAAAAATTATTTTGATTAAATGCACATCTCACACACACATAACAATTAGGCAAGTTGACATGATGTAGGGTTTTTGATGGATACATTATTTATCTTGATGATACTAAATCATCCTGAAAGTCTTTGAAATTACCTATGAGCAAGAGTTTGCATTTATTAAGTGGACGTAGAGGCATTTTATGCTTTATTGTGATGATTATCTTGAAATTCCTAATCTAGTAAAGGACTTTGGGTTCCTTGTTCCACCAGTAACAGTAGTTTGTTGTTAAATTTGATGTAGATTAATGATTGAATTTTCCAGAATAATAAATTTAGGTGAATTTTAATAATAATATGAATTCAATATATATAATTAAAATTATTGCAAATCCAAAACTCAATCAGACTAGCCAAGAAAAAACTAAATTAAAACACAAGGTTTTACTGCTACAAGCAGACTTCTCAAGTGTAAAGAACTACAGAAACTACACCATATATATATTAGACATAACCCACAAATCAATTTACTTCCCACCCACCCTTAATATTAAAAGAATTCTTAAATAAGTTAATTGCTTTAGAATAATAAATTTTCAATAATAAAAAATCTTTTTAGTCTTCTTTTGATTTCATTTCTCTCAAAGAAGACAATCTTAACTTCATCAAACTCAATAGTGTGGCCTGTATCTTTTTCATGGACATACAAAGCAGAACTAAGATAGTTATTTCTAACTCTACTTTTATGAACCTTTATTCTTTCATTTAAACTCAAACTACTCTGACTTATGTAAACCTTCTTACAAAAACAAGGGATAAAATACAACACACCAGGAATAGTCCTCCTATCAAATTTTTTTTTGTATTATTTAATAAATTATTCAATGTAACACCCCTTTTCCACACAATTTTTTTATTTTCAAATAAATTACTATTCTTACTACGATTTAAAAGAAACCAATTTAAATGGCAAAGAAATAAAATCATATTTTTCTTTATCCTTTACATCCTTACAATTATTACTATTAAATAAAATACTTTTAACAAATTTATCAGAGTAACTAACCCTCAAGTAATCTTTATAGAATTGACATTTCTGAAACAAAGCTACCCCACTAGAATTATTTAATTTCTTATTCCTATAACAATAATTTCTTAAAGTAGCTACTTTATGAGATACAGACTGATAGCTATAAGGTTTAATTTTAAACTTTAATTCTTTAATTTTAACAAAATGACTGCATACAAAACAATTAATCTTTACATTTCTAATCACCAAAAGACTAACAAAGATTGAGAATAAAATCTTGTTTGATTGATTATTTATTTATATATAGTTGTAGTCATAATATATGCACACACATTTATAAATGTAGTAAAACATATACTATAGGAATTTTATTTGTATGTAAAAAAAAAATTCCATGAAAGAAAAATCTTTATATTTTATTTGATCTATATAAAAGTTATAAAGAGGAGAAAATTGTTTTTTTAATTCTCTTGTAAAGTTGCAAATTAATTAAAATGGGACCAAACTATCAACGAATTTTTTAATTATCATAAAAATAATGATTTTATGTTGTAAAAAAAGATTTTTGTTTTTTCTCTTATCAAAAATTGCAGCTTCTGCAAAGTATATTTTTTATGTATATTGATTAGATTAGTTTTTTGATTTATTATAACAGTTTTGTTATTAATTAATTAAAAGATTTATCTGAATTAAATTAGAAAAAAATGGAGATAAGAAAAACCAAGATGACATCATTTTCTTCATATATAGTGCTATAAATAATGTTTTAAAAATAATATTTAAATAACATTTTTTTTTAAATAATGTTTTAAGCTCACTGAAAAGTAGAAAAATAACAAAATAATAATCCATTTCATATAACTATTTAAGGCTTTTTTGATTTTTATGATTTATTTAAGCCTCAAATGCTTTTATGAAATGGATTATTACTTTGTTATTTTTCTACTTTTTAGTGAATTGTGTATACATAAGAATTATTTTAAAAACACCTTTTTTACAATTGTTTTATTTTTTTAGTTATAAATAAACATATAATTTAAATTTAATATATAGGGTATATGAGCACAGACTTTTACACAACTCACCACTCTCCACACTATCTCATAACACTGATACACTTGAACACATATATGTTGAAAAGATAAATAATCATCAATATATGTATTTCATGCTAAACCAGCAATCATCAGTTGGTCCAGATTACCATCGCTACACATATATGCTATAAGTGCTCAGATATATATTAAGATAGCCAATCCTCATACTTTAATGGACAGGCTTCAATCTACTCCACACTCCAACACTTCAACCATCCATCCAATTAAAAATCTGATGATGGAATGCTCAAAGGCCACCCTGAGGCCAAGATTCTTGTCACACTCATATTGACCTAAGGACAATCTGCCCCATCATGTACAGGACATAATCCGTTTAATACATATACAAGGGATGGGAAGACACCTCTACTTATGTAATAACTGAAACACACAGATTTATTATATACCTGTGTCTATATATGTAATATATAGGGTATATGAGCACAGACTTTCACACAACTCACCACTCTCCACACTATCTTATAACACTGATACACTTGAACACATATATGTTGAAAAGATAAATAATCACCAATATATGTATTTCACAAGTCTTTTTTTACGTTTCTTATTCCTTCCACAAGAGAGCACCAGCTATCAATGACTTTGGATTATTGGTTTTTATGCTGGATTTGAGAAAAGATAAGGGGGATTTAGATATAAAGACCCTAGAGTTGACAAAGATTATGTTGTAGAAATGGGATGGAGCAGAATATGGGAAAACTTAGAGTGGGGAATGGAAAATAAAGTGGCTAACAGATAATCTGGGTATATTTGCTGAGATATTCCTGACTCTGTTTAAGGAGAAGCCACAGTACATCACATCACATCAATTGTTTCCTGTGTATATGATTAATCACCTGAGTGCATTGACATAAACATTGATTATTGTGTATGAAAGTCTAAATTGTGATTAAGAGAGTGAGTTAATTGTAATTTGAAATAACGAAAACTTTTTAAAGGCTAGAAAGTTTTTCATTCACTATTTTATATAGAAAGTTTAAAAAAAAGTTATTTTGTTGAGTGTGTGTTAGTGTAAGGATATTTATAACAAAGTTGTATGTAAGATTAATTGGTTTTTAGTAACTTTGTTACTAAAGAGTTTTTTTTTTAAATTTAAGAACAGTGATTTATTTTGAAAAAAAAGATAACATTTTGGAGACCTAAAGTTGGAAAACATGTGATTATAGATTAATTGGTTTTGAAAGAAAGTAAATTTCTTTATACTTCTATGCAAGGGTGTTTGAAGAGTAGGAGAAGCAATATAAAGTCAAATATAGGATAGGTGACTTGAAAAATAAGAAATATGGATTGCATTTGTATTTCACAATGCATATATAATCAGCAGAAAGAAACTAGGCATGCTCTGGTAGAGTGTACCATGTGTAATGAGGTTTATCAGGTGAAATGTTTGAATAAGACTAGGAAGGATGTAACAGGTGTTTGGTTATGGAGACAGTGTATAAATGCAATAAAAGAGGCAAAAAAGTGGTTTCTAAGTTTAGATAATCTAAAGAGAAAATCAGGGGAAAGGGAGCAAAATGTAGTTGAGAAAGATAGGACAGAGTACGGTTTTAGTGGAGTGTCATGAGATATGGATGGAGAAATTAGTAGTACAATGGAGATGCTTAGCCAAAAAATAAGTAAGATAGAGGAAGAGGTGAAGGTTGTAGAAGCACAATTAAAATTGTTACAGATGGAGTGTGAGCAGATAAAGGAATTATTGAATAGGAATGATATGGAAGAAGTAGATAGGAGGTCCAGAAGGTAGTAGAAAATGTTATAGATGGATAGGAGATTCACTAATTAGGGAATGTGGGAATATAATTACCAGGGAAAATAGCAGTTATGTAAGAGTATGTTTGCTTGGAGCTAGAATTAGGAATGTGTCAGATAAAGTAAAAAAGCAAGATAGTAGAGATGTTTGTATTATGGTAGGAACTAATAATTTGTCAGAACCATCACAGAGAGTAATGGATGAGTACATAGAATTGATTAGAAATTTGAGTAAGATTAAAGGAAGAGTAAGGATAGTTGAATTATTACCAAGATTTGATAAGAGGTATTTGTTAGATAGGGTATGTTCTATAAATGAATGAAACAATTGTGTGAGAGAAATGATGTTATGTTTGTGAATGTGTGGGATTGGTTTATTGGAAAGAGGGAGTTATGTATTGCACTTGGGAAAACAAGGAAATGAAGTTTTAGGGAGTCTAATCTATAAAGAATATAATTCAGAAAACTCGTAAAGGTGGTGGTGTTTTAAATTGCAGTATTATCTTTAAGAAGAAGAATGGATGGGATGTAAGAAATAAGCAAAGGGTAGTTGATTTTGATATAAGTGTAGAAGCAGAGATGGAAGGGCTGTAAAATTAATGGTAAGCAGGTTATTTGTAAATGTAATGGAGAAGAAAGAATCAAAAGAATTTATAAAAGAGATGTTAGGAAAAAAGAAATTGTTAAAATTGGGTATTTGAATATGCAAGGTGGTAGGAGACCAGAAAAGTGGCTGGAATTAAACAAAGCAATTGAAAATGAAGAGCTCAAGGTATTAGCAGTAGTGAAAACACATCTAAGAGAAGAAGACAAACCTATTCTGGAAGATTTGGTATGGCAGAATATAAATAGAAAACAAAAATAAAAAATGGGTGGTTAGTATATTTAAATACTGTTAAATGTCAAGAACATTTATAGTTTGAAATAAAGTTGAAAAGACAAGACTGGATGGTGGCTATAGTAGTTTATAGAGCTGCTGGAGATAGTCAAACTATAATGGAGCAGAACAGTAGCATATATGAATAGGCCTAGTTAAGGATATTCAGAGTTTTAAAGACAAGGGGAAGAGAATAATGGTTATAGGGATATGAATGGACATATTGGAGAAATTGATGATGTTGATAATAAAAATGGACAGCTTTTGAAGAAATTTTGACAGAGAGTGAATTTGAGTATTGCAGATTTATCTAATATTTATTAGTGACAATATACATAGCCTAGAATAATATATTCCACACAATACATAATGCATTAATAGAGAAAGTGAATAAAGTATGGAAAAGTAAGGTGTTTGATAATGAAGAGAGAAGATGTAATAGTGATCATAACTTCTTAATAGAAATGGTTAGTAATGTGATGGAGAATAGAAATAAAAGTAGAAACAATAAAGAAAGATGTAGATGGAGAGTGAATGATAAGAATGAGTTGTAATAATATAAAATACAAGTTGAACAAACCATGGAAGGATTGGTTGGCGATGAGTATAAGGACTGGTGTGATGAAATAGAAAAAGTGGCAAATCAGAAGAATAAAACAATAAAAAATGAGAGTTAGTTAAAGTGTAAAAGAGAGGAAAAACATGCAGAAAATATGTGTGCCATTAAGAACAAAGAAAGTGAAAAAGATATTAATGCTAAATGGGAAAAAGTAGCTAGAAAAAATGAAGTTGACTAAAATAGATAATTATAGAGAAGGAATGATATTGGGTAGTAAATTGTTGGTGGATATTAATAAAAGTGAAAAAGATGGGAATAAAAATTTTTGGAAATACAGTATAAGAAATAATGTAGGGGAGAGATAAATAGCATTACTAGATGATGAAGAAATAGTGTGTAGCTCTCAAGAAGACTTAGTGATAATCTTAAATAAGTATGTAATAGATATAGAAAAGAAGTTAGATGTGAAGATCAGAGTGATAGCAAACATGAAAGCATATACTAATGGGAATATTAGGTTTACAGAAAATGAACTGAATGAGGCAAGTAAGAAGTTAAAAAGGGGAAAGGCAAGAGGTTTGGATGGATAAACAGCAGAGATAGTAAGGAATTTAGGGCATAGGGTGAAATTAAACCTATTATTGTTTTAATATGATGGCACAAAAGAGATATTTTCTGGATAGTTGGAGTAATACAAGAATGAGGCTACTGTTTAAAGGAAAGGGTAAGGATCATAGAAAGTTAAACAATTATAGACTGATAGTGGTAATATCAGTGTTATATAAAGTTGTCTCATATATGGTGGCTGGGTTGCAAAATGGATGGAAGAAAATAATATAGTAGTAGAAATGCAAAGAGGTTTTCGCCTTTTGAATATGAGTAGGAATACAGGTAGACAGTTATATATGGTTTTTATAGATATAGAGAAGGCATATGGTAGAGTGAATAGAAATAGATTATGGGTAAGTTTAATAAATTTTTGAATGGATGGATATTTAGTGGATATTAATAGGAAATTATATAAAAATAATTACTATACATATCAATTAGAGAATATAAAATCAGTTAAAGTTAAAAATGGGGTGGGACTAAGGCAAGGATGCCTTATGTCTTCTATTTCAATTTTGTTGTATTTGAGAGAAATGGAGAGAGCAATAGAAAGACTAGAAAGATACCATTAATAGGTGACAAGCGAGTATATACATTGTCGAGTCTTTTATTTGTGGATTATGTTTTTTTGTGTGCAGAAAGAAGGAAAGATATGGAAGTTATGATGAGGACATGCACAAGGGTGGGTGAAAAGATGGGGATTAAATTTAGTGAAGAAAAATTAAAAGTAATACTGATTAATACTGGGGAAAGAGAAGGCAAATAATTCTTATTGAGGGATATAAAATTAAAAATGGTGAATAGATATAACTATTTAGAAATCATATTAATGTAATCAGAGAAATTGCTTGGATGAATGGTAGAAAAAATTGATAAATGAAGCAAAGAAAAGAAAGGGATTGATAAAGAAATTAACAGTGTTCTCATATAATAAGTATGGTGTGGCCAGAATTGTATGGAAGGGAATGGCGGTAGCAGAGTTAATATCTTGTAATGATACATGATGTATTAGTAAAGGGGTATTAGATTACTCAAAAAATTTACAAAGAGAAGTAGTAAGACATGCATTATGTGATGATGTATGGGTGGCAAAGGTGGAAATTTATGGAAAAATGGGATTGTCAAGTTTTCATATGAGAAAGACAAAATACAGATGAAAATGTTATGTAGATTGTAATTTATAGATAATAAAATTTAATTGGGTTATGAAGAAAGGGCAGCCAGAAAGATGGGTTAGAAAGGTGATGTGATGTGCAGATTTGGATAAAGAATTTATGTTATTATACTTATACATAAGTGAGATGATTGTGTTAGGAGAATTGTTGAGTGTTAAGAAATGGGATAGAAGAATAGATGCATTAATAAAGAATAGGAAATTAGAGAGATGGAGAATTAGTATAGAGAGTAAAAAGAGTTTAAATATATATAGAAGTAAACATAATATTGGGTGCAAGTTAATTTATGATAATAGCAAGGGTAGTAGTTTACTGTTTAAGGCTCGAACAGAATCTTTAGCAACAAAGGAATATACACATAAATGAAAAAATGTGGGTGATGTTGTGTAAGGAAGGTATAGAAAATATTTGGCATTTGTTAATTGAATGTAAATGCCTGGAAGCAGAAAGGGTACAAATAATGAAGTTATGGAAGAATAAATATGAACTAAGTGATTATACAGAAAGTGAGTTATTGGTTTTTATGCTGGGTTTGGGAAAAGATAAGGGAAATTTCAATATAGGGGCCATGGAGTTGACAAATATTATGTTGTAGAAATGAGGTGGACTAGGATAGAGAAGAACAGGGAATGGAAGGGGAAGATAAAGTGGCTAACAGATTTCTTTAGGCATAATTTCTGACAGATTCCTGACTCTGTACAAGGAAAAGTCACAGTGCATCACA